>JAUMJJ010000290.1:0-40166 GCA_033556795.1 Tapera naevia
GAAAAAAAACATATTTTGGGGAAAATGAACACAGTTTTGGGGAAAAAATGATTTTGGGGAAAATGAACCCAGTAATGGAGAAAAAATCCTGATTTTGGGGAAAATGAACCCAGTGTGGAGTGGAAATTGAAGATTTTGGGAAAATGAAATCAGTTTGGAGGGGGAAACCTGATTTGTGTGAAAATGTACCCAGTTTTTGGGGGAGAAAAAGGATTTTGGGTAAAATGAACCCAGTGTGGAGTGGAAATAGAAGATTTTGGAGGGGGGAGGGGAAATGAACACTGTTTGGAGGGAACACCTGATTTTGGAGAAAAAGCATCCAGTTTTGGGGGGAAATAAGGATTTTGTGGAAAATGAATATAGTTTCGGAGGATAAAACTATTTATGCAGAAAATGAACCCAGTTTTGGGTAAAAAACCCGTTTTTAAGGAAAATGAACCCAATTTTGGGGAAAAAAATTATGTTTGGGAAAATGAACCCAGTAATTGGGTAAAAAACCCGAATTTTGGGAAAATGAACCCCGTTTGGGAGGAAAAAAACCCGATTATGGAAAAATGAACCCAGTTTTGGGGAAAAAATTATTTTGAGGAAAATGAAATCAGTTTGGGAATAAAATTATTTTGGGGAAAATGAACCCAGTAATGTGGAAAAAAACCTGATTTTGGGGAAAATGAACCCAGTTTTGGGGGAAAACCCCGGATTTGGGGAAAATGAACCAGTTTTGGGGAAAAATGATTTTGGGGAAAATGAACCGAGTTTTGGGGAAAAAATGATTTTGGGGAAAATGAACCAGTAATGGAGAAAAAATCCTGATTTTGGGGAAAATGAACCCAGTATGGAGTGGAAATAGAAGATTTTGGGGAAAATGAAATCAGTTTGGAGGGGAACACCTGATTTTGGAGAAAAAGCATCCAGTTTTGGGGAAAATAAGGATTTTGTGGAAAATGAATATAGTTTCGGAGGATAAAAGCTATTTATGCAGAAAATGAACCCAGTTTTGGGTAAAAAACCCGTTTTTAAGGAAAATGAACCCAATTTTGGGAAAAAAAAATTATTTTTGGGAAAATGAACCCAGTAATTGGGTAAAAAACCCGAATTTTGGGAAAATGAACCCAGTTTGGGAGGAAAAAAACCCGATTATGGGAAAAATGAACCCAGTTTTGGGGAAAAAATTATTTTGGGGAAAATGAAATCAGTTTTGGGAAAAAAATTATTTTGGGGAAAATGAACCCAGTAATGGGGAAAAAAACCTGATTTTGGGGAAAATGAACCCAGTGTTTCAGAGGAAATAGAAGATTTGGGAAAAAAATCAAAACTTCACCAAAAATTACACCAAAAATTTCACCAAATCATTATTTCCCTCCCAAAACTGGATTCATTTCCCCCAAATCAGATTTTTTCCTCCCAAACCGGGTTCATTTTCCCCAAAATCCTATTTTTCCCCCAAAACTGGGTGCATATTCACACAAATCAGGTTTTCCCTCCTAAAACGGTTCATTTTCCACAAAAGCTTCTATTTCCACTCCACACTGGGTTCATTTTCCCCATAATCAGGGTTTATTCCCAATTACTGTGTTCACTTTCTCAAAAATCCTTTTACTCCCCCCCCCCCCCCAAAATGGGTTCATTTATCTCAAAAACTAACCCCTTGATTTTAAAGAATCCTGGAATTTCCTTCCATGAATAGCTGCCAGAAGAGAAAGCTTTTTACCGGCAGGGTATTCCTCTCTCGAAGGCTTACAAATACAGGCAAAGAGAGGATCTGCACCTGCTTTCTTGAGCAGCCTTCACAGTGTTTCCCCGGCTTTCACACCACATTCCGGCTGCAAACATTACGTTGGTCCGGAGACAGCGCCTTCTCTTGCCGGCTGGCTCTCTAAACTGAAACCGCTCAGAAAGCTGTCTCTGGCCGCGGTTTCACAGACATCTCGGCTGTCTGCTCCTTGCCTCTCTGAGGAGCAGTCATTTCAGATATCTAGCATCACATCACAGCGCATGCAGATGAGTCTAAAATCTTTCTCTCTTAGAAAGTTGCTATTTATGAAAATTGTTTTAGCATGACTTTTCATCTTCTAACAATGTAATTAAAGGGAATATTATCAGATGATCTGCTCGTGCTTCAAGGACGAGGGATCCCTGTTTTCCAGTGTAGTCTCATCAGCCTCTGCAAACTCTTTCTACTGAAACAGCAGGCAGGGAATCCACAGCACATTCTCTGAACGGCACGGTTTGTGTTTCTCCAAAGGAGAGCAGAAAGTAACCCCTTGATTTTAAAGAATCACAGAATGTTCTTCCATGAATCGCTGCTAGAAGAGAAAGCATTTTAGCGGCAGGCTATTCTCTCTCGAAGGCTGACAAATACAGGCAATCAGTCGAGCTGCTTTTGCTTTCTTGCGCAGCCTTCACAGTGTAGCCCCGGCTTTCACAGTAGGCTTCAGCTGCAAACATTACGTTGTTCGGGAGACAGTGCCTTCTCTTACCGGCTAGCTCTCTAAACTGAAGCCGGTCGGAAAGCTGCCTCTCGCCGCGGTTCTACAGACATCCCGGCGGTCTGCTGCTTGCCTCCCTGACGAACAGTCTTTTCCGATTTCTAGCAGCATATTAAAGCGCGTCCACAGCAGTCTAAAATCTTGCCTCCTACCCACCCCGAATTTTCTATTTTGGAAATGTTTTAGCATGACATCTAACCTCCTAACAATGTATTTAAAAGACAAATAATCAGATGATCTGTTCGTGTTCAAGGACGAGAGATGCCTTTTTTCCTGTCCATTCCCTTCAGCCTCTGCAAACTGTTTCTGCTGAAACTTGTTACAACAGCCGGCAGCGAATTCACACACATTCTCTGAACTGCAAGGTTTTGTTTTCCTACAAGGGTGTGCAGAAACTAACCCTTTGAATTTAAAGAATCCTGGAATTTCCTTCCATGAATAGCTGCCAGAAGAGAAAGCTTTTTACCGGCAGGGTATTCCTCTCTCGAAGGCTTACAAATACAGGCAAAAAGAGGATCTGCTCCTGCTTTCTTGAGCAGCCTTCACAGTGTTTCCCCGGCTTTCACACCACATTCCGGCTGCAAACATTACGTTGGTCCGGAGACAGCGCCTTCTCTTACCGGCTAGCTCTCTAAACTGAAGCCGGTCGGAAAGCTGCCTCTGCCCGCGGTTCTAAAGACATCCCGGCGGTCTTCTTCTTGCCTCCCTGACGAACAGTCATTTCAGATTTTGGGAGGAATTAACACAGTTTGGAGAAAAAAAACTGATTATGGGAGAATGAAGCCAGTTTGTGGGGAAAAAGCCGTTTTTGAATATAATAAACCCAGTTATGGGGAAAATGAACCAGTAATGGGGAAAAAACCGATTATGGGGAAAATGAACAGAGTTTGGGGGGGGAAACCCATTTTGTAGGGAAAGGAACACAGTTAAGGTGGAAAGAAACAGATTCTGTGGAAAATGAAATTGTAGGGAAATGAACCCAGTTTTGCTGGAATAATACATATTTTGTGGAAAATGAGGGTTTTTTTCTCCCCCCGACTGGATTCATTTTCCCCAAAATCGGTTTTTTTTCCTCCCAAATTGGGTTCATTTTCCCCAAAATCCTTTTTTTCCCACAAAAACTGGGTGCATTTTCACACAAATCAGGTTTTCCCCTCCAAACTGATTACATTTTCCAAAAATCTTCTATTTCCACTCCACACTGGGTTTATTTTCCCCAAAATCATTTTTTTCCCCATTACTGGATTCATTTCCCCAAATCGTTTTTTTCCACCAAACTGAGTTCATTTTCCCGAAATCGTTTCCCCCCCTCCCCCCCCCAAAAAAAACTGCTGCATTTTCACACAAATGAGATTTTCCCCTCCAAACTGATTTCATTTTCCCCCAAATCCGGGTTTATTTCCCAATTACTGGGTTCATTTCCCCAAAATAATTTTTTCCCAAAGCACTGTTCATTTTCCCCAAAATCGATTTTTTTCCACCAAAACAGAGACCATTTACCTACAAGTTGGGTTTTCCCCCCAAACTGTGTTCATTTTCCCCCAAATTAGGGTTTTTTACAAAATTTACAAAATTACTGGGTTAATTTTCCCCAAAATCACTTCGCCCCCCCCCCCAAACTGGATGCATTTTCATACAAATCAGGTTTTTCCCCCCAAACTGGGTTAATTTTCACCATAATCAGCTTCTTTCCTCCCAAACTCGGTTCATTTCCCTTCAAGTTGGTTTCCTCCGCCCAAAACTTTGTTCATTTTCCCCAAAATTCGAATTTTTTAACCCAATTACTGGGTTCATTTTCCCAAAATATTTTTTTTCCCCAAAACTGGGTTCATTTTCCTTAAAAACGGGTTTTTCTGCCAAAACTGGGTTCATTTTCCGCATAATCAGCATTTTTCCTCCGAAACTAGGTTCATTTCCACAAAATCCTTATTTCCCCCCAAAACTGGGTTTATTTTCACACAAATCAGGTTTTCCCCTCAAAACAGTGTTCATTTTCCCCAAAATCTTCTATTTCCACTCCACACTTGGTTCATTTTCCCCAAAAACAGATTTTTCCCCCAAAACTGGGTCCATTTTCCCTAAATTCGGGTTTTTTTCCACCAAAACTCGGTTCATTTCCCTAGAAGTTGGTTTTTCCCCCCCAAACTTTGTTCATTTTCCCCAAAATTCGGTTTTTTTACCCAATTACTGGGTTCGTTTTCTCCAAAATAATTGTTTTCCCAAAACTGGGTTCATTTTCTGCATAATCAGTTTTTCCCTCTGAAACTGGGTTCATTTTCCACAAAATTCGGGAAATGAACTGAGTTTTGGTGGAAAAAAACTGACTTTGGGGAAAATGAACCCAGTTAGGGAGGAAAAAATCCGATTTTGGGGCAAATTACCCCCAATTATGGGGGGAAAAAAAATAATTTTCGGGGAATGAACCCAGTAATTGGAAAACCCGGATTCTGGGGAAAATGAACACAGTTTGGGAGGAAAGAAGCTGATTATGGGGAAAATGAAACCAGTTTTGGGGGAAAAAAACATTTTTGGTGAAAATGAACCCAGTTTTGAAGGAAAAAAAAAGATTTTGGGGAAATAAAGCCAGTAACTGGTTCAAAAATCCATATGTTGGGGAAAATGAACACAATTTGGTGGGGAAAACCCGATATGTAGGGAAATAAACCCATTTTGGTGGAAAAAAAATATTTTGAGGAAAATGAACCCAGTTTTTTTTGGGAAAAAATTATTTTGGGGAAAATGAACCCAGTTTGGGAGGAGAGAAGCTGATTATGGGGGAAATGAACCAGTTTGGGGGGGGGGGGAAATATTTTGTGGAAATAAAGCCAGTAATTGGGTAAAAACCCGGATTTTGGAGAAAAATGAACCCAGTCTGGTGGGGAAAACCCAATTTGTAGGGAAATAAACCCAGTTTTGTGGAAAAAATATATTTTGGGGAAAATGAACGCAGTAATGGGGAAAAATCCTGATTTTGGGGAAAATGAACCAAGTGCGGAGTGGAAATAGAAGATTTTGAGGAAAATGAAATCAGTTTGGAGGGGACAACCTGATTTGTGTGAAAATGTACCCAGTTTTGGGGGTTAATAGGGATTTTCTGGAAAATGAACCTAGTTTTGGAGGGAAAAAATGCTGATTATGCGGAAAATGAACCCAGTTTTGGGGGAAAAATCCATTTTTAAGGAAAATGAACCCAGTTTGGGGGGAAAAAAATTATTTTGGGGAAAATGAACCCAGTAATCGGGTAAAAAACCCGATTTTTTTGGAAAATGAACAGAGTTTGGGGGGGGGGGGAACCAACTTGTAGGGAAATGAACCGAGTTTTGCTCGAAAAAAAACAACTTTGGGGAAAATCAACCCAGTTTGGGAGGGAAAAAAACGATTTTGGGGAAAATGAACCCAGTTTTGGGGGAAAAAAACCCGATTTTGGGAAATGAACCCAGTAATGGGGAAAAAACCTGATTTTGGGGAAAATGAACACTGTTTGGAGGGGAAACTTGATTTGTGTGAAAATGCACCCAGTGTTTTGAAGAAAAAAAGGATTTTGGGGAAAATGAACCCAGTTTGGGAGGATAGAAGCTGATTATGAGGAAAATGAACCCAGTTTGGGGGGGAAAAAATATTTTGTGGAAATAAAGCCAGTAATTGGGTAAAAACCCCGGATTTTGGAGAAAAATGAACCCAGTCTGGTGGGGAAAACCCAATTTGTAGGGAAATAAACCCAGTTTTGTGGAAAAAAGATATTTTGGGGAAAATGAACAATGGGGAAAAATCCTGATTTTGGGGAAAATGAACCAAGTGCGGAGTGGAAATAGAAGATTTTGGGGAAAATGAAATCAGATAGGAGGGGAAAACCTGATTTTTGTGAAAATGAACTGAGTTTTGGGGGGAAATAAGGATTTTATGTAAAATGAACCTATTTTCGGAGGAAAAAAGCTGATTATGTGGAAAATGAACCCAGTTTTGCGGAAAAACCTGTTTTCAAGGAAAATGAACCCAGTTTTGGGGGAAAAAATGATTTTGGGGAAAATGAACCCAGTGATCGGGTAAAAAACCCGGATTTGGGGGAAAATGAACACAGTTTGTTGGGGAAAACCTAATATGTAGGGAAATAAACCCAGTTTTGGTGGAAAAAACATATTTTGGGGAAAATGAACCCAGTTTTGGGGTAAAAAAATGATTTTTGGAAAAATTAACCCACTTTGTGAGAAAAACCCCTGATTTTGGAGAAAATGAACCCAGTAATGGGGAAAAACCCTGATTTTGGGGAAAATGAACCAAGTGCGGAGTGGAAATAGAAGGTTTTGAGGAAAATGAAATCAGTTTGGACGGGACAACCTGATTTGTGTGAAAATGTACCCAGTTTTGGGGGTTAATAGGGATTTTGCGGAAAATGAACCTAGTTTCGGAGGAAAAATTCTGATTATACGGAAAATGAACACAGTTTTGGGGGAAAAAAACGTTTTTAAGGAAAATGAACCCAGTTTTTGGGGAAAAAATTATTTTGGGGAAAATGAACGCAGTAATTGGGTAAAAAAAACCCGAATTTTGGGGGAAATAAGCAGAGTTGGGGGGGGGGGGGGGAAGACTTGTAGAGAAATGAACCGACTTTTGCTGTAAAAAAAACGACTTTGGGGAAAATCAACCCAGTTTGGGAGGAAAAAATCCGATTTTGGGGAAAATGAACACTGGAGGTGAAAAAAACCTGGTTTTGGGGAAAATGAACACTGGAGGGGAAAACTAGATTTGTGTGAAAATGCACCCAGTGTTTTGTGGAAAAAAAGAATTTTGGGGAAAATGAACCCAGTTTAGGAAGAAAGAAGCTGATTATGGGGAAAATTAACCCAGTTTGGAGGGGATAACCCGTTTTTGATTAAAATGAACCCAGTTTTGAGGGAAAAACAAATTTTTTGGGAAATAAAGCCAGTAATTGGGGCTTCTCCAAAACAACCAGGTTTTGGAGAAAATGAACACAATTTGGTGGGGAAAACCCAATATTTAGGGAAATAAACCCAGTTTTGGTGGAAAAAAAAACATATTTTGGGGAAAATGAACACAGTTTTGGGGGAAAAAATGATTTTGGGGAAAATGAACCCAGTAATGGAGAAAAAATCCTGATTTTGGGGAAAATGAACCCAGTGTGGAGTGGAAATTGAAGATTTTGGGGAAAATGAAATCAGTTTGGAGGGGGAAACCTGATTTGTGTGAAAATGTACCCAGTTTTGGGGAGAAAAAGGATTTTGGGTAAAATGAACCCAGTGTGGAGTGGAAATAGAAGATTTTGGAGAAAATGAACACTGTTTGGAGGGGAACACCTGATTTTGGAGAAAAAGCATCCAGTTTTGGGGGGAAAAAATGATTTTGGGGAAAATGAATATAGTTTCGGAGGATAAAAACTATTTATGCAGAAAATGAACCCAGTTTTGGGTAAAAAACCCGTTTTTAAGGAAAATGAACCCAATTTTGGGGAAAAAAATTATGTTTGGGAAAATGAACCCAGTAATTGGGTAAAAAACCCGAATTTTGGGGAAAATGAACCCCGTTTGGGAGGAAAAAAACCCGATTATGGGAAAAATGAACCCAGTTTTGGGGAAAAAATTATTTTGAGGAAAATGAAATCAGTTTTGGGAATAAAATTATTTTGGGGAAAATGAACCCAGTAATGTGGAAAAAAACCTGATTTTGGGGAAAATGAACCCAGTTTTGGGGGAAAACCCCGGATTTGGGGAAAATGAACCCAGTTTTGGGGGAAAAAATGATTTTGGGGAAAATGAACCGAGTTTTGGGGGAAAAAATGATTTTGGGGAAAATGAACCCAGTAATGGAGAAAAAATCCTGATTTTGGGGAAAATGAACCCAGTATGGAGTGGAAATAGAAGATTTTGGGGAAAATGAAATCAGTTTGGAGGGGAACACCTGATTTTGGAGAAAAAGCATCCAGTTTTGGGGGAAAATAAGGATTTTGTGGAAAATGAATATAGTTTCGGAGGATAAAAGCTATTTATGCAGAAAATGAACCCAGTTTTGGGTAAAAAACCCGTTTTTAAGGAAAATGAACCCAATTTTGGGAAAAAAAAATTATTTTTGGGAAAATGAACCCAGTAATTGGGTAAAAAACCCGAATTTTGGGGAAAATGAACCCAGTTTGGGAGGAAAAAAACCCGATTATGGGAAAAATGAACCCAGTTTTGGGGAAAAAATTATTTTGGGGAAAATGAAATCAGTTTTGGGAAAAAAATTATTTTGGGGAAAATGAACCCAGTAATGGGGAAAAAAACCTGATTTTGGGGAAAATGAACCCAGTGTTTCAGAGGAAATAGAAGATTTTGGGGAAAAAAAATCAAAACTTCACCAAAAATTACACCAAAAATTTCACCAAAATCATTATTTCCCTCCCAAAACTGGATTCATTTCCCCCCAAATCAGATTTTTTCCTCCCAAACCGGGTTCATTTTCCCCAAAATCCTATTTTTCCCCCAAAACTGGGTGCATATTCACACAAATCAGGTTTTCCCCTCCTAAAACGGTTCATTTTCCACAAAAGCTTCTATTTCCACTCCACACTGGGTTCATTTTCCCCATAATCAGGGTTTATTCCCAATTACTGTGTTCACTTTCTCAAAAATCCTTTTACTCCCCCCCCCCCCCCCAAAATGGGTTCATTTATCTCAAAAACTAACCCCTTGATTTTAAAGAATCCTGGAATTTCCTTCCATGAATAGCTGCCAGAAGAGAAAGCTTTTTACCGGCAGGGTATTCCTCTCTCGAAGGCTTACAAATACAGGCAAAGAGAGGATCTGCACCTGCTTTCTTGAGCAGCCTTCACAGTGTTTCCCCGGCTTTCACACCACATTCCGGCTGCAAACATTACGTTGGTCCGGAGACAGCGCCTTCTCTTGCCGGCTGGCTCTCTAAACTGAAACCGCTCAGAAAGCTGTCTCTGGCCGCGGTTTCACAGACATCTCGGCTGTCTGCTCCTTGCCTCTCTGAGGAGCAGTCATTTCAGATATCTAGCATCACATCACAGCGCATGCAGATGAGTCTAAAATCTTTCTCTCTTAGAAAGTTGCTATTTATGAAAATTGTTTTAGCATGACTTTTCATCTTCTAACAATGTAATTAAAGGGAATATTATCAGATGATCTGCTCGTGCTTCAAGGACGAGGGATCCCTGTTTTCCAGTGTAGTCTCATCAGCCTCTGCAAACTCTTTCTACTGAAACAGCAGGCAGGGAATCCACAGCACATTCTCTGAACGGCACGGTTTTGTGTTTCTCCAAAGGAGAGCAGAAAGTAACCCCTTGATTTTAAAGAATCACAGAATGTTCTTCCATGAATCGCTGCTAGAAGAGAAAGCATTTTAGCGGCAGGCTATTCCTCTCTCGAAGGCTGACAAATACAGGCAATCAGTCGAGCTGCTTTTGCTTTCTTGCGCAGCCTTCACAGTGTAGCCCCGGCTTTCACAGTAGGCTTCAGCTGCAAACATTACGTTGTTCGGGAGACAGTGCCTTCTCTTACCGGCTAGCTCTCTAAACTGAAGCCGGTCGGAAAGCTGCCTCTCGCCGCGGTTCTACAGACATCCCGGCGGTCTGCTGCTTGCCTCCCTGACGAACAGTCTTTTCCGATTTCTAGCAGCATATTAAAGCGCGTCCACAGCAGTCTAAAATCTTGCCTCCTACCCACCCCCGAATTTTCTATTTTGGAAATGTTTTAGCATGACATCTAACCTCCTAACAATGTATTTAAAAGACAAATAATCAGATGATCTGTTCGTGTTCAAGGACGAGAGATGCCTTTTTTCCTGTCCATTCCCTTCAGCCTCTGCAAACTGTTTCTGCTGAAACTTGTTACAACAGCCGGCAGCGAATTCACACACATTCTCTGAACTGCAAGGTTTTGTTTTTCCTACAAGGGTGTGCAGAAACTAACCCTTTGAATTTAAAGAATCCTGGAATTTCCTTCCATGAATAGCTGCCAGAAGAGAAAGCTTTTTACCGGCAGGGTATTCCTCTCTCGAAGGCTTACAAATACAGGCAAAAAGAGGATCTGCTCCTGCTTTCTTGAGCAGCCTTCACAGTGTTTCCCCGGCTTTCACACCACATTCCGGCTGCAAACATTACGTTGGTCCGGAGACAGCGCCTTCTCTTACCGGCTAGCTCTCTAAACTGAAGCCGGTCGGAAAGCTGCCTCTGCCCGCGGTTCTAAAGACATCCCGGCGGTCTTCTTCTTGCCTCCCTGACGAACAGTCATTTCAGATTTTGGGAGGAATTAACACAGTTTGGGAGAAAAAAAACTGATTATGGGGAGAATGAAGCCAGTTTGTGGGGAAAAAGCCGTTTTTGAATATAATAAACCCAGTTATGGGGAAAATGAACCAGTAATGGGGAAAAAACCGATTATGGGGAAAATGAACAGAGTTTGGGGGGGGGAAACCCATTTTGTAGGGAAAGGAACACAGTTAAGGTGGAAAGAAACAGATTCTGTGGAAAATGAAATTGTAGGGAAATGAACCCAGTTTTGCTGGAATAATACATATTTTGTGGAAAATGAGGGTTTTTTTTCTCCCCCCGACTGGATTCATTTTCCCCAAAATCGGTTTTTTTTCCTCCCAAATTGGGTTCATTTTCCCCAAAATCCTTTTTTTTCCCACAAAAACTGGGTGCATTTTCACACAAATCAGGTTTTCCCCTCCAAACTGATTACATTTTCCAAAAATCTTCTATTTCCACTCCACACTGGGTTTATTTTCCCCAAAATCATTTTTTTCCCCATTACTGGATTCATTTCCCCAAAATCGTTTTTTTCCACCAAAACTGAGTTCATTTTCCCGAAATCGTTTCCCCCCCTCCCCCCCCCCCAAAAAAACTGGCTGCATTTTCACACAAATGAGATTTTCCCCTCCAAACTGATTTCATTTTCCCCCAAATCCGGGTTTATTTCCCAATTACTGGGTTCATTTCCCCAAAATAATTTTTTCCCAAAGCACTGTTCATTTTCCCCAAAATCGATTTTTTTCCACCAAAACAGAGACCATTTACCTACAAGTTGGGTTTTCCCCCCAAACTGTGTTCATTTTCCCCCAAATTAGGGTTTTTTACAAAATTTTACAAAATTACTGGGTTAATTTTCCCCAAAATCACTTCGCCCCCCCCCCCAAACTGGATGCATTTTCATACAAATCAGGTTTTTCCCCCCCAAACTGGGTTAATTTTCACCATAATCAGCTTCTTTCCTCCCAAACTCGGTTCATTTCCCTTCAAGTTGGTTTCCTCCGCCCAAAACTTTGTTCATTTTCCCCAAAATTCGAATTTTTTAACCCAATTACTGGGTTCATTTTCCCAAAATATTTTTTTTCCCCAAAAATGGGTTCATTTTCCTTAAAAACGGGTTTTTCTGCCAAAACTGGGTTCATTTTCCGCATAATCAGCATTTTTCCTCCGAAACTAGGTTCATTTTACACAAAATCCTTATTTCCCCCCAAAACTGGGTTTATTTTCACACAAATCAGGTTTTCCCCTCAAAACAGTGTTCATTTTCCCCAAAATCTTCTATTTCCACTCCACACTTGGTTCATTTTCCCCAAAAACAGATTTTTCCCCCAAAACTGGGTCCATTTTCCCTAAATTCGGGTTTTTTTCCACCAAAACTCGGTTCATTTCCCTAGAAGTTGGTTTTTCCCCCCCAAACTTTGTTCATTTTCCCCAAAATTCGGTTTTTTTACCCAATTACTGGGTTCGTTTTCTCCAAAATAATTGTTTTCCCCAAAACTGGGTTCATTTTCTGCATAATCAGTTTTTCCCTCTGAAACTGGGTTCATTTTCCACAAAATTCGGGAAATGAACTGAGTTTTGGTGGAAAAAAACTGACTTTGGGGAAAATGAACCCAGTTAGGGAGGAAAAAATCCGATTTTGGGGCAAATTACCCCAATTATGGGGGGAAAAAAAAATAATTTTCGGGGAATGAACCCAGTAATTGGAAAACCCGGATTCTGGGGAAAATGAACACAGTTTGGGAGGAAAGAAGCTGATTATGGGGAAAATGAAACCAGTTTTGGGGGAAAAAAACATTTTTGGTGAAAATGAACCCAGTTTTGAAGGAAAAAAAAAGATTTTGGGGAAATAAAGCCAGTAACTGGTTCAAAAATCCATATGTTGGGGAAAATGAACTCAATTTGGTGGGGAAAACCCGATATGTAGGGAAATAAACCCATTTTTGGTGGAAAAAAAATATTTTGAGGAAAATGAACCCAGTTTTTTTTGGGAAAAAATTATTTTGGGGAAAATGAACCCAGTTTGGGAGGAGAGAAGCTGATTATGGGGAAATGAACCCAGTTTGGGGGGGGGGGGGAAATATTTTGTGGAAATAAAGCCAGTAATTGGGTAAAAACCCCGGATTTTGGAGAAAAATGAACCCAGTCTGGTGGGGAAAACCCAATTTGTAGGGAAATAAACCCAGTTTTGTGGAAAAAATATATTTTGGGGAAAATGAACGCAGTAATGGGGAAAAATCCTGATTTTGGGGAAAATGAACCAAGTGCGGAGTGGAAATAGAAGATTTTGAGGAAAATGAAATCAGTTTGGAGGGGACAACCTGATTTGTGTGAAAATGTACCCAGTTTTGGGGGTTAATAGGGATTTTCTGGAAAATGAACCTAGTTTTGGAGGGAAAAAATGCTGATTATGCGGAAAATGAACCCAGTTTTGGGGGAAAAATCCATTTTTAAGGAAAATGAACCCAGTTTGGGGGGAAAAAAATTATTTTGGGGAAAATGAACCCAGTAATCGGGTAAAAAACCCGATTTTTTTGGAAAATGAACAGAGTTTGGGGGGGGGGGGAACCAACTTGTAGGGAAATGAACCGAGTTTTGCTCGAAAAAAAACAACTTTGGGGAAAATCAACCCAGTTTGGGAGGGAAAAAAACGATTTTGGGGAAAATGAACCCAGTTTTGGGGGAAAAAAACCCGATTTTGGGGAAATGAACCCAGTAATGGGGAAAAAACCTGATTTTGGGGAAAATGAACACTGTTTGGAGGGGAAAACTTGATTTGTGTGAAAATGCACCCAGTGTTTTGAAGAAAAAAAGGATTTTGGGGAAAATGAACCCAGTTTGGGAGGATAGAAGCTGATTATGAGGAAAATGAACCCAGTTTGGGGGGGAAAAAATATTTTGTGGAAATAAAGCCAGTAATTGGGTAAAAACCCCGGATTTTGGAGAAAAATGAACCCAGTCTGGTGGGGAAAACCCAATTTGTAGGGAAATAAACCCAGTTTTGTGGAAAAAAGATATTTTGGGGAAAATGAACGCAGTAATGGGGAAAAATCCTGATTTTGGGGAAAATGAACCAAGTGCGGAGTGGAAATAGAAGATTTTGGGGAAAATGAAATCAGATAGGAGGGGAAAACCTGATTTTTGTGAAAATGAACTGAGTTTTGGGGGGAAATAAGGATTTTATGTAAAATGAACCTATTTTCGGAGGAAAAAAGCTGATTATGTGGAAAATGAACCCAGTTTTGCGGAAAAACCTGTTTTCAAGGAAAATGAACCCAGTTTTGGGGGAAAAAATGATTTTGGGGAAAATGAACCCAGTGATCGGGTAAAAAACCCGGATTTTGGGGAAAATGAACACAGTTTGTTGGGGAAAACCTAATATGTAGGGAAATAAACCCAGTTTTGGTGGAAAAAAACATATTTTGGGGAAAATGAACCCAGTTTTGGGGTAAAAAAAATGATTTTTGGAAAAATTAACCCACTTTGTGAGAAAAACCCCTGATTTTGGAGAAAATGAACCCAGTAATGGGGAAAAACCCTGATTTTGGGGAAAATGAACCAAGTGCGGAGTGGAAATAGAAGGTTTTGAGGAAAATGAAATCAGTTTGGACGGGACAACCTGATTTGTGTGAAAATGTACCCAGTTTTGGGGGTTAATAGGGATTTTGCGGAAAATGAACCTAGTTTCGGAGGAAAAATTCTGATTATACGGAAAATGAACACAGTTTTGGGGGAAAAAAACGTTTTTAAGGAAAATGAACCCAGTTTTTGGGGAAAAAATTATTTTGGGGAAAATGAACGCAGTAATTGGGTAAAAAAAACCCGAATTTTGGGGGAAATAAGCAGAGTTGGGGGGGGGGGGGAAGACTTGTAGAGAAATGAACCGACTTTTGCTGTTAAAAAAACGACTTTGGGGAAAATCAACCCAGTTTGGGAGGAAAAAATCCGATTTTGGGGAAAATGAACACTGGAGGTGAAAAAAACCTGGTTTTGGGGAAAATGAACACTGGAGGGGAAAACTAGATTTGTGTGAAAATGCACCCAGTGTTTTGTGGAAAAAAAGAATTTTGGGGAAAATGAACCCAGTTTAGGAAGAAAGAAGCTGATTATGGGGAAAATTAACCCAGTTTGGAGGGGATAACCCGTTTTTGATTAAAATGAACCCAGTTTTGAGGGAAAAACAAATTTTTTGGGAAATAAAGCCAGTAATTGGGGCTTCTCCAAAACAACCAGGTTTTGGAGAAAATGAACACAATTTGGTGGGGAAAACCCAATATTTAGGGAAATAAACCCAGTTTTGGTGGAAAAAAAACATATTTTGGGGAAAATGAACACAGTTTTGGGGGAAAAAATGATTTTGGGGAAAATGAACCCAGTAATGGAGAAAAAATCCTGATTTTGGGGAAAATGAACCCAGTGTGGAGTGGAAATTGAAGATTTTGGGGAAAATGAAATCAGTTTGGAGGGGAAAACCTGATTTGTGTGAAAATGTACCCAGTTTTTGGGGGAGAAAAAGGATTTTGGGTAAAATGAACCCAGTGTGGAGTGGAAATAGAAGATTTTGGAGAAAATGAACACTGTTTGGAGGGGAACACCTGATTTTGGAGAAAAAGCATCCAGTTTTGGGGGGAAAAAATGATTTTGGGGAAAATGAACCCAGTAATGGGGAAAAAAATGATTTTGGGGAAAATGAACCCAGTGTGGAATGGAAATAGAAGATTTTGGGGAAAATGAAATCAGATAGGAGGGGAAAACCTGATTTTTGTGAAAATGAACTGAGTTTTGGGGGGAAATAAGGATTTTATGTAAAATGAACCTATTTTCGGAGGAAAAAAGCTGATTATGTGGAAAATGAACCCAGTTTTGCGGAAAAACCTGTTTTCAAGGAAAATGAACCCAGTTTTGGGGGAAAAAATGATTTTGGGGAAAATGAACCCAGTGATCGGGTAAAAAACCCGGATTTTGGGGAAAATGAACACAGTTTGTTGGGGAAAACCTAATATGTAGGGAAATAAACCCAGTTTTGGTGGAAAAAACATATTTTGGGGAAAATGAACCCAGTTTTGGGGTAAAAAAATGATTTTTGGAAAAATTAACCCACTTTGTGAGAAAAACCCCTGATTTTGGAGAAAATGAACCCAGTAATGGGGAAAAACCCTGATTTTGGGGAAAATGAACCAAGTGCGGAGTGGAAATAGAAGGTTTTGAGGAAAATGAAATCAGTTTGGACGGGACAACCTGATTTGTGTGAAAATGTACCCAGTTTTGGGGGTTAATAGGGATTTTGCGGAAAATGAACCTAGTTTCGGAGGAAAAATTCTGATTATACGGAAAATGAACACAGTTTTGGGGGAAAAAAACGTTTTTAAGGAAAATGAACCCAGTTTTTGGGGAAAAAATTATTTTGGGGAAAATGAACGCAGTAATTGGGTAAAAAAACCCGAATTTTGGGGAAAATCAGCAGAGTTGGGGGGGGGGGAAGACTTGTAGAGAAATGAACCGACTTTTGCTGTAAAAAAACCGACTTTGGGGAAAATCAACCCAGTTTGGGAGGAAAAAATCCGATTTTGGGGAAAATGAACACTGGAGGTGAAAAAAACCTGGTTTTGGGGAAAATGAACACTGGAGGGGAAAACTAGATTTGTGTGAAAATGCACCCAGTGTTTTGTGGAAAAAAAAGGATTTTGGGGAAAATGAACCCAGTTTAGGAAGAAAGAAGCTGATTATGGGGAAAATTAACCCAGTTTGGAGGGGATAACCCGTTTTTGATTAAAATGAACCCAGTTTTGAGGGAAAAACAAATTTTTTGGGAAATAAAGCCAGTAATTGGGGCTTCTCCAAAACAACCAGGTTTTGGAGAAAATGAACACAATTTGGTGGGGAAAACCCAATATTTAGGGAAATAAACCCAGTTTTGGTGGAAAAAAAACATATTTTGGGGAAAATGAACACAGTTTTGGGGGAAAAAATGATTTTGGGGAAAATGAACCCAGTAATGGAGAAAAAATCCTGATTTTGGGGAAAATGAACCCAGTGTGGAGTGGAAATTGAAGATTTTGGGGAAAATGAAATCAGTTTGGAGGGGGAAACCTGATTTGTGTGAAAATGTACCCAGTTTTTGGGGGAGAAAAAGGATTTTGGGTAAAATGAACCCAGTGTGGAGTGGAAATAGAAGATTTTGGAGAAAATGAACACTGTTTGGAGGGGAACACCTGATTTTGGAGAAAAAGCATCCAGTTTTGGGGGGAAATAAGGATTTTGTGGAAAATGAATATAGTTTCGGAGGATAAAAACTATTTATGCAGAAAATGAACCCAGTTTTGGGTAAAAAACCCGTTTTTAAGGAAAATGAAACCAATTTTGGGGAAAAAAATTATGTTTGGGAAAATGAACCCAGTAATTGGGTAAAAAACCCGAATTTTGGGGAAAATGAACCCCGTTTGGGAGGAAAAAAACCCGATTATGGGAAAAATGAACCCAGTTTTGGGGAAAAAATTATTTTGAGGAAAATGAAATCAGTTTTGGGAATAAAATTATTTTGGGGAAAATGAACCCAGTAATGGGGAAAAAAACCTGATTTTGGGGAAAATGAACCCAGTTTTGGGGGAAAACCCCGGATTTGGGGAAAATGAACCCAGTTTTGGGGGAAAAAATGATTTTGGGGAAAATGAACCGAGTTTTGGGGGAAAAAATGATTTTGGGGAAAATGAACCCAGTAATGGAGAAAAAATCCTGATTTTGGGGAAAATGAACCCAGTATGGAGTGGAAATAGAAGATTTTGGGGAAAATGAAATCAGTTTGGAGGGGAACACCTGATTTTGGAGAAAAAGCATCCAGTTTTGGGGGAAAATAAGGATTTTGTGGAAAATGAATATAGTTTCGGAGGATAAAAGCTATTTATGCAGAAAATGAACCCAGTTTTGGGTAAAAAACCCGTTTTTAAGGAAAATGAACCCAATTTTGGGAAAAAAAAATTATTTTTGGGAAAATGAACCCAGTAATTGGGTAAAAAACCCGAATTTTGGGGAAAATGAACCCAGTTTGGGAGGAAAAAAACCCGATTATGGGAAAAATGAACCCAGTTTTGGGGAAAAAATTATTTTGGGGAAAATGAAATCAGTTTTGGGAAAAAAATTATTTTGGGGAAAATGAACCCAGTAATGGGGAAAAAAACCTGATTTTGGGGAAAATGAACCCAGTGTTTCAGAGGAAATAGAAGATTTTGGGGAAAAAAAATCAAAACTTCACCAAAAATTACACCAAAAATTTCACCAAAATCATTATTTCCCTCCCAAAACTGGATTCATTTCCCCCCAAATCAGATTTTTTCCTCCCAAACCGGGTTCATTTTCCCCAAAATCCTATTTTTCCCCCAAAACTGGGTGCATATTCACACAAATCAGGTTTTCCCCTCCTAAAACGGTTCATTTTCCACAAAAGCTTCTATTTCCACTCCACACTGGGTTCATTTTCCCCATAATCAGGGTTTATTCCCAATTACTGTGTTCACTTTCTCAAAAATCCTTTTACTCCCCCCCCCCCCCCCAAAATGGGTTCATTTATCTCAAAAACTAACCCCTTGATTTTAAAGAATCCTGGAATTTCCTTCCATGAATAGCTGCCAGAAGAGAAAGCTTTTTACCGGCAGGGTATTCCTCTCTCGAAGGCTTACAAATACAGGCAAAGAGAGGATCTGCACCTGCTTTCTTGAGCAGCCTTCACAGTGTTTCCCCGGCTTTCACACCACATTCCGGCTGCAAACATTACGTTGGTCCGGAGACAGCGCCTTCTCTTGCCGGCTGGCTCTCTAAACTGAAACCGCTCAGAAAGCTGTCTCTGGCCGCGGTTTCACAGACATCTCGGCTGTCTGCTGCTTGCCTCCCTGACGAACAGTCTTTTCCGATTTCTAGCAGCATATTAAAGCGCGTCCACAGCAGTCTAAAATCTTGCCCCCTACCCACCCCCGAATTTTCTATTTTGGAAATGTTTTAGCATGACATCTAACCTCCTAACAATGTATTTAAAAGACAAATAATCAGATGATCTGTTCGTGTTCAAGGACGAGAGATGCCTTTTTTCCTGTCCATTCCCTTCAGCCTCTGCAAACTGTTTCTGCTGAAACTTGTTACAACAGCCGGCAGCGAATTCACACACATTCTCTGAACTGCAAGGTTTTGTTTTTCCTACAAGGGTGTGCAGAAACTAACCCTTTGAATTTAAAGAATCCTGGAATTTCCTTCCATGAATAGCTGCCACAAGAGAAAGCTTTTTACCGGCAGGGTATTCCTCTCTCGAAGGCTTACAAATACAGGCAAAAAGAGGATCTGCTCCTGCTTTCTTGAGCAGCCTTCACAGTGTTTCCCCAGCTTTCACACCACATTCCGGCTGCAAACATTACGTTGGTCCGGAGACAGCGCCTTCTCTTGCCGGCTGGCTCTCTAAACTGAAACCGCTCAGAAAGCTGTCTCTGGCCGCGGTTTCACAGACATCTCGGCTGTCTGCTCCTTGCCGCTCTGAGGAGCAGTCATTTCAGATATCTAGCATCACATCACAGCGCATGCAGATGAGTCTAAAATCTTTCTCTCTTAGAAAGTTGCTATTTATGAAAATTGTTTTAGCATGACTTTTCATCTTCTAACAATGTAATTAAAGGGAATATTATCAGATGATCTGCTCGTGCTTCAAGGACGAGGGATCCCTGTTTTCCAGTGTAGTCTCATCAGCCTCTGCAAACTCTTTCTACTGAAACAGCAGGCAGGGAATCCACAGCACATTCTCTGAACGGCACGGTTTTGTGTTTCTCCAAAGGAGAGCAGAAACTAACCCCTTGATTTTAAAGAATCACCGAATCTTCTTCCATGAATCGCTGCTAGAAAAGAAAGCATTTTAGCGGCAGGCTATTCCTCTCTCGAAGGCTGACAAATACAGGCAATCAGTCGAGCTGCTTTTGCTTTCTTGCGCAGCCTTCACAGTGTAGCCCCGGCTTTCACAGTAGGCTTCAGCTGCAAACATTACGTTGTTCGGGAGACAGTGCCTTCTCTTACCGGCTAGCTCTCTAAACTGAAGCCGGTCGGAAAGCTGCCTCTCGCCGCGGTTCTACAGACATCCCGGCGGTCTGCTGCTTGCCTCCCTGACGAACAGTCTTTTCCGATTTCTAGCAGCATATTAAAGCGCGTCCACAGCAGTCTAAAATCTTGCCTCCTACCCACCCCCGAATTTTCTATTTTGGAAATGTTTTAGCATGACATCTAACCTCCTAACAATGTATTTAAAAGACAAATAATCAGATGATCTGTTCGTGTTCAAGGACGAGAGATGCCTTTTTTCCTGTCCATTCCCTTCAGCCTCTGCAAACTGTTTCTGCTGAAACTTGTTACAACAGCCGGCAGCGAATTCACACACATTCTCTGAACTGCAAGGTTTTGTTTTTCCTACAAGGGTGTGCAGAAACTAACCCTTTGAATTTAAAGAATCCTGGAATTTCCTTCCATGAATAGCTGCCAGAAGAGAAAGCTTTTTACCGGCAGGGTATTCCTCTCTCGAAGGCTTACAAATACAGGCAAAAAGAGGATCTGCTCCTGCTTTCTTGAGCAGCCTTCACAGTGTTTCCCCGGCTTTCACACCACATTCCGGCTGCAAACATTACGTTGGTCCGGAGACAGCGCCTTCTCTTACCGGCTAGCTCTCTAAACTGAAGCCGGTCGGAAAGCTGCCTCTGCCCGCGGTTCTAAAGACATCCCGGCGGTCTTCTTCTTGCCTCCCTGACGAACAGTCATTTCAGATTTTGGGAGGAATTAACACAGTTTGGGAGAAAAAAAACTGATTATGGGGAGAATGAAGCCAGTTTGTGGGGAAAAAGCCGTTTTTGAATATAATAAACCCAGTTATGGGGAAAATGAACCAGTAATGGGGAAAAAACCGATTATGGGGAAAATGAACAGAGTTTGGGGGGGGGAAACCCATTTTGTAGGGAAAGGAACACAGTTAAGGTGGAAAGAAAAAGATTCTGTGGAAAATGAAATTGTAGGGAAATGAACCCAGTTTTGCTGGAATAATACATATTTTGTGGAAAATGAGGGTTTTTTTCTCCCCCCGACTGGATTCATTTTCCCCAAAATCGGTTTTTTTTCCTCCCAAATTGGGTTCATTTTCCCCAAAATCCTTTTTTTTCCCACAAAAACTGGGTGCATTTTCACACAAATCAGGTTTTCCCCTCCAAACTGATTACATTTTCCAAAAATCTTCTATTTCCACTCCACACTGGGTTTATTTTCCCCAAAATCATTTTTTTCCCCATTACTGGATTCATTTCCCCAAAATCGTTTTTTTCCACCAAAACTGAGTTCATTTTCCCGAAATCGTTTCCCCCCCTCCCCCCCCCAAAAAAAACTGGCTGCATTTTCACACAAATGAGATTTTCCCCTCCAAACTGATTTCATTTTCCCCCAAATCCGGGTTTATTTCCCAATTACTGGGTTCATTTCCCCAAAATAATTTTTTCCCAAAGCACTGTTCATTTTCCCCAAAATCGATTTTTTTCCACCAAAACAGAGACCATTTACCTACAAGTTGGGTTTTCCCCCCAAACTGTGTTCATTTTCCCCCAAATTAGGGTTTTTTACAAAATTTTACAAAATTACTGGGTTAATTTTCCCCAAAATCACTTCGCCCCCCCCCCCAAACTGGATGCATTTTCATACAAATCAGGTTTTTCCCCCCCAAACTGGGTTAATTTTCACCATAATCAGCTTCTTTCCTCCCAAACTCGGTTCATTTCCCTTCAAGTTGGTTTCCTCCGCCCAAAACTTTGTTCATTTTCCCCAAAATTCGAATTTTTTAACCCAATTACTGGGTTCATTTTCCCAAAATATTTTTTTTCCCCAAAAATGGGTTCATTTTCCTTAAAAACGGGTTTTTCTGCCAAAACTGGGTTCATTTTCCGCATAATCAGCATTTTTCCTCCGAAACTAGGTTCATTTTCCACAAAATCCTTATTTCCCCCCAAAACTGGGTTTATTTTCACACAAATCAGGTTTTCCCCTCAAAACAGTGTTCATTTTCCCCAAAATCTTCTATTTCCACTCCACACTTGGTTCATTTTCCCCAAAAACAGATTTTTCCCCCAAAACTGGGTCCATTTTCCCTAAATTCGGGTTTTTTTCCACCAAAACTCGGTTCATTTCCCTAGAAGTTGGTTTTTCCCCCCCAAACTTTGTTCATTTTCCCCAAAATTCGGTTTTTTTACCCAATTACTGGGTTCGTTTTCTCCAAAATAATTGTTTTCCCCAAAACTGGGTTCATTTTCTGCATAATCAGTTTTTCCCTCTGAAACTGGGTTCATTTTCCACAAAATTCGGGAAATGAACTGAGTTTTGGTGGAAAAAAACTGACTTTGGGGAAAATGAACCCAGTTAGGGAGGAAAAAATCCGATTTTGGGGCAAATTACCCCAATTATGGGGGGAAAAAAAAATAATTTTCGGGGAATGAACCCAGTAATTGGAAAACCCGGATTCTGGGGAAAATGAACACAGTTTGGGAGGAAAGAAGCTGATTATGGGGAAAATGAAACCAGTTTTGGGGGAAAAAAACATTTTTGGTGAAAATGAACCCAGTTTTGAAGGAAAAAAAAAGATTTTGGGGAAATAAAGCCAGTAACTGGTTCAAAAATCCATATGTTGGGGAAAATGAACACAATTTGGTGGGGAAAACCCGATATGTAGGGAAATAAACCCATTTTTGGTGGAAAAAAAATATTTTGAGGAAAATGAACCCAGTTTTTTTTGGGAAAAAATTATTTTGGGGAAAATGAACCCAGTTTGGGAGGAGAGAAGCTGATTATGGGGGAAATGAACCCAGTTTGGGGGGGGGGGGAAATATTTTGTGGAAATAAAGCCAGTAATTGGGTAAAAACCCCGGATTTTGGAGAAAAATGAACCCAGTCTGGTGGGGAAAACCCAATTTGTAGGGAAATAAACCCAGTTTTGTGGAAAAAAATATATTTTGGGGAAAATGAACGCAGTAATGGGGAAAAATCCTGATTTTGGGGAAAATGAACCAAGTGCGGAGTGGAAATAGAAGATTTTGAGGAAAATGAAATCAGTTTGGAGGGGACAACCTGATTTGTGTGAAAATGTACCCAGTTTTGGGGGTTAATAGGGATTTTCTGGAAAATGAACCTAGTTTTGGAGGGAAAAAATGCTGATTATGCGGAAAATGAACCCAGTTTTGGGGGAAAAATCCATTTTTAAGTAAAATGAACCCAGTTTGGGGGGAAAAAAATTATTTTGGGGAAAATGAACCCAGTAATCGGATAAAAAACCCGATTTTTTTTGGAAAATGAACAGAGTTTGGGGGGGGGGGGAACCAACTTGTAGGGAAATGAACCGAGTTTTGCTCGAAAAAAACCAACTTTGGGGAAAATCAACCCAGTTTGGGAGGGAAAAAAACGATTTTGGGGAAAATGAACCCAGTTTTGGGGGAAAAAAACCCGATTTTGGGGAAATGAACCCAGTAATGGGGAAAAAACCTGATTTTGGGGAAAATGAACACTGTTTGGAGGGGAAAACTTGATTTGTGTGAAAATGCACCCAGTGTTTTGAAGAAAAAAAGGATTTTGGGGAAAATGAACCCAGTTTGGGAGGATAGAAGCTGATTATGAGGAAAATGAACCCAGTTTGGGGGGGAAAAAATATTTTGTGGAAATAAAGCCAGTAATTGGGTAAAAACCCCGGATTTTGGAGAAAAATGAACCCAGTCTGGTGGGGAAAACCCAATTTGTAGGGAAATAAACCCAGTTTTGTGGAAAAAAGATATTTTGGGGAAAATGAACGCAGTAATGGGGAAAAATCCTGATTTTGGGGAAAATGAACCAAGTGCGGAGTGGAAATAGAAGATTTTGGGGAAAATGAAATCAGATAGGAGGGGAAAACCTGATTTTTGTGAAAATGAACTGAGTTTTGGGGGGAAATAAGGATTTTATGTAAAATGAACCTATTTTCGGAGGAAAAAAGCTGATTATGTGGAAAATGAACCCAGTTTTGCGGAAAAACCTGTTTTCAAGGAAAATGAACCCAGTTTTGGGGGAAAAAATGATTTTGGGGAAAATGAACCCAGTGATCGGGTAAAAAACCCGGATTTTGGGGAAAATGAACACAGTTTGTTGGGGAAAACCTAATATGTAGGGAAATAAACCCAGTTTTGGTGGAAAAAACATATTTTGGGGAAAATGAACCCAGTTTTGGGGTAAAAAAATGATTTTTGGAAAAATTAACCCACTTTGTGAGAAAAACCCCTGATTTTGGAGAAAATGAACCCAGTAATGGGGAAAAACCCTGATTTTGGGGAAAATGAACCAAGTGCGGAGTGGAAATAGAAGGTTTTGAGGAAAATGAAATCAGTTTGGACGGGACAACCTGATTTGTGTGAAAATGTACCCAGTTTTGGGGGTTAATAGGGATTTTGCGGAAAATGAACCTAGTTTCGGAGGAAAAATTCTGATTATACGGAAAATGAACACAGTTTTGGGGGAAAAAAACGTTTTTAAGGAAAATGAACCCAGTTTTTGGGGAAAAAATTATTTTGGGGAAAATGAACGCAGTAATTGGGTAAAAAAAACCCGAATTTTGGGGGAAATAAGCAGAGTTGGGGGGGGGGGGGGGAAGACTTGTAGAGAAATGAACCGACTTTTGCTGTAAAAAAAACGACTTTGGGGAAAATCAACCCAGTTTGGGAGGAAAAAATCCGATTTTGGGGAAAATGAACACTGGAGGTGAAAAAAACCTGGTTTTGGGGAAAATGAACACTGGAGGGGAAAACTAGATTTGTGTGAAAATGCACCCAGTGTTTTGTGGAAAAAAAGAATTTTGGGGAAAATGAACCCAGTTTAGGAAGAAAGAAGCTGATTATGGGGAAAATTAACCCAGTTTGGAGGGGATAACCCGTTTTTGATTAAAATGAACCCAGTTTTGAGGGAAAAACAAATTTTTTGGGAAATAAAGCCAGTAATTGGGGCTTCTCCAAAACAACCAGGTTTTGGAGAAAATGAACACAATTTGGTGGGGAAAACCCAATATTTAGGGAAATAAACCCAGTTTTGGTGGAAAAAAAACATATTTTGGGGAAAATGAACACAGTTTTGGGGGAAAAAATGATTTTGGGGAAAATGAACCCAGTAATGGAGAAAAAATCCTGATTTTGGGG
This sequence comes from Tapera naevia, assembly GCA_033556795.1. Taxonomy (NCBI): domain Eukaryota; kingdom Metazoa; phylum Chordata; class Aves; order Cuculiformes; family Neomorphidae; genus Tapera; species Tapera naevia. The sequence continues at coordinate 24,957 of JAUMJJ010000290.1, forward strand.
AAAATGAACCCAGTGTGGAGTGGAAATTGAAGATTTTGGGGAAAATGAAATCAGTTTGGAGGGGAAAACCTGATTTGTGTGAAAATGTACCCAGTTTTTGGGGGAGAAAAAGGATTTTGGGTAAAATGAACCCAGTGTGGAGTGGAAATAGAAGATTTTGGAGAAAATGAACACTGTTTGGAGGGGAACACCTGATTTTGGAGAAAAAGCATCCAGTTTTGGGGGGAAAAAATGATTTTGGGGAAAATGAACCCAGTAATGGGGAAAAAAATGATTTTGGGGAAAATGAACCCAGTGTGGAATGGAAATAGAAGATTTTGGGGAAAATGAAATCAGATAGGAGGGGAAAACCTGATTTTTGTGAAAATGAACTGAGTTTTGGGGGGAAATAAGGATTTTATGTAAAATGAACCTATTTTCGGAGGAAAAAAGCTGATTATGTGGAAAATGAACCCAGTTTTGCGGAAAAACCTGTTTTCAAGGAAAATGAACCCAGTTTTGGGGGAAAAAATGATTTTGGGGAAAATGAACCCAGTGATCGGGTAAAAAACCCGGATTTTGGGGAAAATGAACACAGTTTGTTGGGGAAAACCTAATATGTAGGGAAATAAACCCAGTTTTGGTGGAAAAAACATATTTTGGGGAAAATGAACCCAGTTTTGGGGTAAAAAAATGATTTTTGGAAAAATTAACCCACTTTGTGAGAAAAACCCCTGATTTTGGAGAAAATGAACCCAGTAATGGGGAAAAACCCTGATTTTGGGGAAAATGAACCAAGTGCGGAGTGGAAATAGAAGGTTTTGAGGAAAATGAAATCAGTTTGGACGGGACAACCTGATTTGTGTGAAAATGTACCCAGTTTTGGGGGTTAATAGGGATTTTGCGGAAAATGAACCTAGTTTCGGAGGAAAAATTCTGATTATACGGAAAATGAACACAGTTTTGGGGGAAAAAAAACGTTTTTAAGGAAAATGAACCCAGTTTTTGGGGAAAAAATTATTTTGGGGAAAATGAACGCAGTAATTGGGTAAAAAAACCCGAATTTTGGGGAAAATCAGCAGAGTTGGGGGGGGGGGGGAAGACTTGTAGAGAAATGAACCGACTTTTGCTGTAAAAAAACCGACTTTGGGGAAAATCAACCCAGTTTGGGAGGAAAAAATCCGATTTTGGGGAAAATGAACACTGGAGGTGAAAAAAACCTGGTTTTGGGGAAAATGAACACTGGAGGGGAAAACTAGATTTGTGTGAAAATGCACCCAGTGTTTTGTGGAAAAAAAAGGATATTGGGGAAAATGAACCCAGTTTAGGAAGAAAGAAGCTGATTATGGGGAAAATTAACCCAGTTTGGAGGGGATAACCCGTTTTTGATTAAAATGAACCCAGTTTTGAGGGAAAAACAAATTTTTTGGGAAATAAAGCCAGTAATTGGGGCTTCTCCAAAACAACCAGGTTTTGGAGAAAATGAACACAATTTGGTGGGGAAAACCCAATATTTAGGGAAATAAACCCAGTTTTGGTGGAAAAAAAACATATTTTGGGGAAAATGAACACAGTTTTGGGGGAAAAAATGATTTTGGGGAAAATGAACCCAGTAATGGAGAAAAAATCCTGATTTTGGGGAAAATGAACCCAGTGTGGAGTGGAAATTGAAGATTTTGGGGAAAATGAAATCAGTTTGGAGGGGGAAACCTGATTTGTGTGAAAATGTACCCAGTTTTTGGGGGAGAAAAAGGATTTTGGGTAAAATGAACCCAGTGTGGAGTGGAAATAGAAGATTTTGGAGAAAATGAACACTGTTTGGAGGGGAACACCTGATTTTGGAGAAAAAGCATCCAGTTTTGGGGGGAAATAAGGATTTTGTGGAAAATGAATATAGTTTCGGAGGATAAAAACTATTTATGCAGAAAATGAACCCAGTTTTGGGTAAAAAACCCGTTTTTAAGGAAAATGAACCCAATTTTGGGGAAAAAAATTATGTTTGGGAAAATGAACCCAGTAATTGGGTAAAAAACCCGAATTTTGGGGAAAATGAACCCCGTTTGGGAGGAAAAAACCCCGATTATGGGAAAAATGAACCCAGTTTTGGGGAAAAAATTATTTTGAGGAAAATGAAATCAGTTTTGGGAATAAAATTATTTTGGGGAAAATGAACCCAGTAATGGGGAAAAAAACCTGATTTTGGGGAAAATGAACCCAGTTTTGGGGGAAAACCCCGGATTTGGGGAAAATGAACCCAGTTTTGGGGGAAAAAATGATTTTGGGGAAAATGAACCGAGTTTTGGGGGAAAAAATGATTTTGGGGAAAATGAACCCAGTAATGGAGAAAAAATCCTGATTTTGGGGAAAATGAACCCAGTGTGGAGTGGAAATAGAAGATTTTGGGGAAAATGAAATCAGTTTGGAGGGGAACACCTGATTTTGGAGAAAAAGCATCCAGTTTTGGGGGAAAATAAGGATTTTGTGGAAAATGAATATAGTTTCGGAGGATAAAAGCTATTTATGCAGAAAATGAACCCAGTTTTGGGTAAAAAACCCGTTTTTAAGGAAAATGAACCCAATTTTGGGAAAAAAAAATTATTTTTGGGAAAATGAACCCAGTAATTGGGTAAAAAACCCGAATTTTGGGGAAAATGAACCCAGTTTGGGAGGAAAAAAACCCGATTATGGGAAAAATGAACCCAGTTTTGGGGAAAAAATTATTTTGGGGAAAATGAAATCAGTTTTGGGAAAAAAATTATTTTGGGGAAAATGAACCCAGTAATGGGGAAAAAAACCTGATTTTGGGGAAAATGAACCCAGTGTTTCAGAGGAAATAGAAGATTTTGGGGAAAAAAAATCAAAACTTCACCAAAAATTACACCAAAAATTTCACCAAAATCATTATTTCCCTCCCAAAACTGGATTCATTTCCCCCCAAATCAGATTTTTTCCTCCCAAACCGGGTTCATTTTCCCCAAAATCCTATTTTTCCCCCAAAACTGGGTGCATATTCACACAAATCAGGTTTTCCCCTCCTAAAACGGTTCATTTTCCACAAAAGCTTCTATTTCCACTCCACACTGGGTTCATTTTCCCCATAATCAGGGTTTATTCCCAATTACTGTGTTCACTTTCTCAAAAATCCTTTTACTCCCCCCCCCCCCCCCAAAATGGGTTCATTTATCTCAAAAACTAACCCCTTGATTTTAAAGAATCCTGGAATTTCCTTCCATGAATAGCTGCCAGAAGAGAAAGCTTTTTACCGGCAGGGTATTCCTCTCTCGAAGGCTTACAAATACAGGCAAAGAGAGGATCTGCACCTGCTTTCTTGAGCAGCCTTCACAGTGTTTCCCCGGCTTTCACACCACATTCCGGCTGCAAACATTACGTTGGTCCGGAGACAGCGCCTTCTCTTGCCGGCTGGCTCTCTAAACTGAAACCGCTCAGAAAGCTGTCTCTGGCCGCGGTTTCACAGACATCTCGGCTGTCTGCTCCTTGCCTCTCTGAGGAGCAGTCATTTCAGATATCTAGCATCACATCACAGCGCATGCAGATGAGTCTAAAATCTTTCTCTCTTAGAAAGTTGCTATTTATGAAAATTGTTTTAGCATGACTTTTCATCTTCTAACAATGTAATTAAAGGGAATATTATCAGATGATCTGCTCGTGCTTCAAGGACGAGGGATCCCTGTTTTCCAGTGTAGTCTCATCAGCCTCTGCAAACTCTTTCTACTGAAACAGCAGGCAGGGAATCCACAGCACATTCTCTGAACGGCACGGTTTTGTGTTTCTCCAAAGGAGAGCAGAAACTAACCCCTTGATTTTAAAGAATCACAGAATGTTCTTCCATGAATCGCTGCTAGAAGAGAAAGCATTTTAGCGGCAGGCTATTCCTCTCTCGAAGGCTGACAAATACAGGCAATCAGTCGAGCTGCTTTTGCTTTCTTGCGCAGCCTTCACAGTGTAGCCCCGGCTTTCACAGTAGGCTTCAGCTGCAAACATTACGTTGTTCGGGAGACAGTGCCTTCTCTTACCGGCTAGCTCTCTAAACTGAAGCCGGTCGGAAAGCTGCCTCTCGCCGCGGTTCTACAGACATCCCGGCGGTCTGCTGCTTGCCTCCCTGACGAACAGTCTTTTCCGATTTCTAGCAGCATATTAAAGCGCGTCCACAGCAGTCTAAAATCTTGCCTCCTACCCACCCCCGAATTTTCTATTTTGGAAATGTTTTAGCATGACATCTAACCTCCTAACAATGTATTTAAAAGACAAATAATCAGATGATCTGTTCGTGTTCAAGGACGAGAGATGCCTTTTTTCCTGTCCATTCCCTTCAGCCTCTGCAAACTGTTTCTGCTGAAACGTGTTACAACAGCCGGCAGCGAATTCACACACATTCTCTGAACTGCAAGGTTTTGTTTTTCCTACAAGGGTGTGCAGAAACTAACCCTTTGAATTTAAAGAATCCTGGAATTTCCTTCCATGAATAGCTGCCAGAAGAGAAAGCTTTTTACCGGCAGGGTATTCCTCTCTCGAAGGCTTACAAATACAGGCAAAAAGAGGATCTGCTCCTGCTTTCTTGAGCAGCCTTCACAGTGTTTCCCCGGCTTTCACACCACATTCCGGCTGCAAACATTACGTTGGTCCGGAGACAGCGCCTTCTCTTACCGGCTAGCTCTCTAAACTGAAGCCGGTCGGAAAGCTGCCTCTGCCCGCGGTTCTAAAGACATCCCGGCGGTCTTCTTCTTGCCTCCCTGACGAACAGTCATTTCAGATTTTGGGAGGAATTAACACAGTTTGGGAGAAAAAAAACTGATTATGGGGAGAATGAAGCCAGTTTGTGGGGAAAAAGCCGTTTTTGAATATAATAAACCCAGTTATGGGGAAAATGAACCAGTAATGGGGAAAAAACCGATTATGGGGAAAATGAACAGAGTTTGGGGGGGGGAAACCCATTTTGTAGGGAAAGGAACACAGTTAAGGTGGAAAGAAACAGATTCTGTGGAAAATGAAATTGTAGGGAAATGAACCCAGTTTTGCTGGAATAATACATATTTTGTGGAAAATGAGGGTTTTTTTCTCCCCCCGACTGGATTCATTTTCCCCAAAATCGGTTTTTTTTCCTCCCAAATTGGGTTCATTTTCCCCAAAATCCTTTTTTTTCCCACAAAAACTGGGTGCATTTTCACACAAATCAGGTTTTCCCCTCCAAACTGATTACATTTTCCAAAAATCTTCTATTTCCACTCCACACTGGGTTTATTTTCCCCAAAATCATTTTTTTCCCCATTACTGGATTCATTTCCCCAAAATCGTTTTTTTCCACCAAAACTGAGTTCATTTTCCCGAAATCGTTTCCCCCCCTCCCCCCCCCCAAAAAAAACTGGCTGCATTTTCACACAAATGAGATTTTCCCCTCCAAACTGATTTCATTTTCCCCCAAATCCGGGTTTATTTCCCAATTACTGGGTTCATTTCCCCAAAATAATTTTTTCCCAAAGCACTGTTCATTTTCCCCAAAATCGATTTTTTTCCACCAAAACAGAGACCATTTACCTACAAGTTGGGTTTTCCCCCCAAACTGTGTTCATTTTCCCCCAAATTAGGGTTTTTTACAAAATTTTACAAAATTACTGGGTTAATTTTCCCCAAAATCACTTCGCCCCCCCCCCCAAACTGGATGCATTTTCATACAAATCAGGTTTTTCCCCCCCAAACTGGGTTAATTTTCACCATAATCAGCTTCTTTCCTCCCAAACTCGGTTCATTTCCCTTCAAGTTGGTTTCCTCCGCCCAAAACTTTGTTCATTTTCCCCAAAATTCGAATTTTTTAACCCAATTACTGGGTTCATTTTCCCAAAATATTTTTTTTCCCCAAAACTGGGTTCATTTTCCTTAAAAACGGGTTTTTCTGCCAAAACTGGGTTCATTTTCCGCATAATCAGCATTTTTCCTCCGAAACTAGGTTCATTTTCCACAAAATCCTTATTTCCCCCCAAAACTGGGTTTATTTTCACACAAATCAGGTTTTCCCCTCAAAACAGTGTTCATTTTCCCCAAAATCTTCTATTTCCACTCCACACTTGGTTCATTTTCCCCAAAAACAGATTTTTCCCCCAAAACTGGGTCCATTTTCCCTAAATTCGGGTTTTTTTCCACCAAAACTCGGTTCATTTCCCTAGAAGTTGGTTTTTCCCCCCCAAACTTTGTTCATTTTCCCCAAAATTCGGTTTTTTTACCCAATTACTGGGTTCGTTTTCTCCAAAATAATTGTTTTCCCCAAAACTGGGTTCATTTTCTGCATAATCAGTTTTTCCCTCTGAAACTGGGTTCATTTTCCACAAAATTCGGGAAATGAACTGAGTTTTGGTGGAAAAAAACTGACTTTGGGGAAAATGAACCCAGTTAGGGAGGAAAAAATCCGATTTTGGGGCAAATTACCCCAATTATGGGGGGAAAAAAAAATAATTTTCGGGGAATGAACCCAGTAATTGGAAAACCCGGATTCTGGGGAAAATGAACACAGTTTGGGAGGAAAGAAGCTGATTATGGGGAAAATGAAACCAGTTTTGGGGGAAAAAAACATTTTTGGTGAAAATGAACCCAGTTTTGAAGGAAAAAAAAAGATTTTGGGGAAATAAAGCCAGTAACTGGTTCAAAAATCCATATGTTGGGGAAAATGAACACAATTTGGTGGGGAAAACCCGATATGTAGGGAAATAAACCCATTTTTGGTGGAAAAAAAATATTTTGAGGAAAATGAACCCAGTTTTTTTTGGGAAAAAATTATTTTGGGGAAAATGAACCCAGTTTGGGAGGAGAGAAGCTGATTATGGGGGAAATGAACCCAGTTTGGGGGGGGGGGGAAATATTTTGTGGAAATAAAGCCAGTAATTGGGTAAAAACCCCGGATTTTGGAGAAAAATGAACCCAGTCTGGTGGGGAAAACCCAATTTGTAGGGAAATAAACCCAGTTTTGTGGAAAAAAATATATTTTGGGGAAAATGAACGCAGTAATGGGGAAAAATCCTGATTTTGGGGAAAATGAACCAAGTGCGGAGTGGAAATAGAAGATTTTGAGGAAAATGAAATCAGTTTGGAGGGGACAACCTGATTTGTGTGAAAATGTACCCAGTTTTGGGGGTTAATAGGGATTTTCTGGAAAATGAACCTAGTTTTGGAGGGAAAAAATGCTGATTATGCGGAAAATGAACCCAGTTTTGGGGGAAAAATCCATTTTTAATAAAATGAACCCAGTTTGGGGGAAAAAAATTATTTTGGGGAAAATGAACCCAGTAATCGGATAAAAAACCCGATTTTTTTTGGAAAATGAACAGAGTTTGGGGGGGGGGGGAACCAACTTGTAGGGAAATGAACCGAGTTTTGCTCGAAAAAAAACAACTTTGGGGAAAATCAACCCAGTTTGGGAGGGAAAAAAACGATTTTTGGGAAAATGAACCCAGTTTTGGGGGAAAAAAACCCGATTTTGGGGAAATGAACCCAGTAATGGGGAAAAAACCTGATTTTGGGGAAAATGAACACTGTTTGGAGGGGAAAACTTGATTTGTGTGAAAATGCACCCAGTGTTTTGAAGAAAAAAAGGATTTTGGGGAAAATGAACCCAGTTTGGGAGGATAGAAGCTGATTATGAGGAAAATGAACCCAGTTTGGGGGGGAAAAAATATTTTGTGGAAATAAAGCCAGTAATTGGGTAAAAACCCCGGATTTTGGAGAAAAATGAACCCAGTCTGGTGGGGAAAACCCAATTTGTAGGGAAATAAACCCAGTTTTGTGGAAAAAAGATATTTTGGGGAAAATGAACGCAGTAATGGGGAAAAATCCTGATTTTGGGGAAAATGAACCAAGTGCGGAGTGGAAATAGAAGATTTTGGGGAAAATGAAATCAGATAGGAGGGGAAAACCTGATTTTTGTGAAAATGAACTGAGTTTTGGGGGGAAATAAGGATTTTATGTAAAATGAACCTATTTTCGGAGGAAAAAAGCTGATTATGTGGAAAATGAACCCAGTTTTGCGGAAAAACCTGTTTTCAAGGAAAATGAACCCAGTTTTGGGGGAAAAAATGATTTTGGGGAAAATGAACCCAGTGATCGGGTAAAAAACCCGGATTTTGGGGAAAATGAACACAGTTTGTTGGGGAAAACCTAATATGTAGGGAAATAAACCCAGTTTTGGTGGAAAAAACATATTTTGGGGAAAATGAACCCAGTTTTGGGGTAAAAAAATGATTTTTGGAAAAATTAACCCACTTTGTGAGAAAAACCCCTGATTTTGGAGAAAATGAACCCAGTAATGGGGAAAAACCCTGATTTTGGGGAAAATGAACCAAGTGCGGAGTGGAAATAGAAGGTTTTGAGGAAAATGAAATCAGTTTGGACGGGACAACCTGATTTGTGTGAAAATGTACCCAGTTTTGGGGGTTAATAGGGATTTTGCGGAAAATGAACCTAGTTTCGGAGGAAAAATTCTGATTATACGGAAAATGAACACAGTTTTGGGGGAAAAAAACGTTCTTAAGGAAAATGAACCCAGTTTTTGGGGAAAAAATTATTTTGGGGAAAATGAACGCAATAATTGGGTAAAAAAACCCCGAATTTTGGGGGAAATCAGCAGAGTTGGGGGGGGGGGGAAGACTTGTAGAGAAATGAACCGACTTTTGCTGTAAAAAAACCGACTTTGGGGAAAATCAACCCAGTTTGGGAGGAAAAAATCCGATTTTGGGGAAAATGAACACTGGAGGTGAAAAAAACCTGGTTTTGGGGAAAATGAACACTGGAGGGGAAAACTAGATTTGTGTGAAAATGCACCCAGTGTTTTGTGGAAAAAAAGGATTTTGGGGAAAATGAACCCAGTTTAGGAAGAAAGAAGCTGATTATGGGGAAAATTAACCCAGTTTGGAGGGGATAACCCGTTTTTGATTAAAATGAACCCAGTTTTGAGGGAAAAACAAATTTTTTGGGAAATAAAGCCAGTAATTGGGGCTTCTCCAAAACAACCAGGTTTTGGAGAAAATGAACACAATTTGGTGGGGAAAACCCAATATTTAGGGAAATAAACCCAGTTTTGGTGGAAAAAAAACATATTTTGGGGAAAATGAACCCAGTTTTGGGGGAAAAAATGATATTGGGGAAAATGAACCCAGTAATGGAGGAAAAATCCTGATTTTGGGGAAAATGAACCCAGTGTGGAGTGGAAATTGAAGATTTTGGGGAAAATGAAATCAGTTTGGAGGGGAAAACCTGATTTGTGTGAAAATGTACCCAGTTTTTGGGGGAGAAAAAGGATTTTGGGTAAAATGAACCCAGTGTGGAGTGGAAATAGAAGATTTTGGAGAAAATGAACACTGTTTGGAGGGGAACACCTGATTTTGGAGAAAAAGCATCCAGTTTTGGGGGGAAATAAGGATTTTGTGGAAAATGAATATAGTTTCGGAGGATAAAAACTATTTATGCAGAAAATGAACCCAGTTTTGGGTAAAAAAACCGTTTTTAAGGAAAATGAACCCAATTTTGGGGAAAAAAATTATTTTTGGGAAAATGAACCCAGTAATTGGGTAAAAAACCCGAATTTTGGGGAAAATGAACCCCGTTTGGGAGGAAAAAAACCCGATTATGGGAAAAATGAACCCAGTTTTGGGGAAAAAATTATTTTGAGGAAAATGAACTCAGTTTTGGGAAAAAAATTATTTTGGGGAAAATGAACCCAGTAATGGGGAAAAAAAAACCTGATTTTTGGGGAAAATGAACCCAGTTTTGGGGGACAAACCCCGGATTTGGGGAAAATGAACCCAGTTTTGGGGGAAAAAATGATTTTGGGGAAAATGACCCAGTTTTGGGGGAAAAAATGATTTTGGGGAAAATGAACCCAGTAATGGAGAAAAAATCCTGATTTTGGGGAAAATGAACCCAGTGTGGAGTGGAAATAGAAGATTTTGGGGAAAATGAAATCAGTTTGGAGGGGAACACCTGATTTTGGAGAAAAAGCATCCAGTTTTGGGGGAAAATAAGGATTTTGTGGAAAATGAATATAGTTTCGGAGGATAAAAGCTATTTATGCAGAAAATGAACCCAGTTTTGGGTAAAAAACACGTTTTTAAGGAAAATGAACCCAATTTTGGGAAAAAAATTTATTTTTGGGAAAATGAACCAGTAATTGGGTAAAAAAACCCGAATTTTGGGAAAATGAACCCAGTTTGGGAGGAAAAAAACCCGATTATGGGAAAAATGAACCCAGTTTTGGGGAAAAAATTATTTTGGGGAAAATGAAATCAGTTTTGGGAAAAAAATTATTTTGGGGAAAATGAACCCAGTAATGGGGAAAAAAACCTGATTTTGGGGAAAATCAACCCAGTGTTTCAGAGGAAATAGAAGATTTTGGGGAAAAAAAATCAAAACTTCACCAAAAATTACACCAAAAATTTCACCAAAATCATTATTTCCCTCCCAAAACTGGATTCATTTCCCCCAAAATCAGATTTTTTCCTCCCAAACCGGGTTCATTTTCCCCAAAATCCTATTTTTCCCACAAAACTGGGTGCATATTCACACAAATCAGATTTTCCCCTCCTAAAACGGTTCATTTTCCACAAAAGCTTCTATTTCCACTCCACACTGGGTTCATTTTCCCCCATAATCAGGGTTTATTCCCAATTACTGTGTTCACTTTCTCAAAAATCCTTTTACTCCCCCCCCCCCCTCAAAAATGGGTTCATTTATCTCAAAACTAACCCTTTGAATTTAAAGAATCCTGGAATTTCCTTCCATGAATAGCTGCCAGAAGAGAAAGCTTTATACCGGCAGGGTATTCCTCTCTCGAAGGCTTACAAATACAGGCAAAAAGAGGATCTGCTCCTGCTTTCTTGAGCAGCCTTCACAGTGTTTTCCCCGGCTTTCACACCACATTCCGGCTGCAAACATTACGTTGGTCCGGAGACAGCGCCTTCTCTTGCCGGCTGGCTCTCTAAACTGAAACCGCTCAGAAAGCTGTCTCTGGCCGCGGTTTCACAGACATCTCGGCTGTCTGCTCCTTGCCGCTCTGAGGAGCAGTCATTTCAGATACCTAGCATCACATCACAGCGCATGCAGATGAGTCTAAAATCTTTCTCTCTTAGAAAGTTGCTATTTATGAAAATTGTTTTAGCATGACTTTTCATCTTCTAACAATGTAATTAAAGGAATATTATCAGATGATCTGCTCGTGCTTCAAGGACGAGGGATCCTGTTTTCCAGTGTAGTCTCATCAGCCTCTGCAAACTCTTTCTACTGAAACAGCAGGCAGGGAATCCACAGCACATTCTCTGAACGGCACGGTTTTGTGTTTCTCCAAAGGAGAGCAGAAACTAACCCCTTGATTTTAAAGAATCACCGAATCTTCTTCCATGAATCGCTGCTAGAAAAGAAAGCATTTTAGCGGCAGGCTATTCCTCTCTCGAAGGCTGACAAATACAGGCAATCAGTCGAGCTGCTTTTGCTTTCTTGCGCAGCCTTCACAGTGTAGCCCCGGCTTTCACAGTAGGCTTCAGCTGCAAACATTACGTTGTTCGGGAGACAGTGCTTCTCTTACCGGCTAGCTCTCTAAACTGAAGCCGGTCGGAAAGCTGCCTCTCGCCGCGGTTCTACAGACATCCCGGCGGTCTGCTGCTTGCCTCCCTGACGAACAGTCTTTTCCGATTTCTAGCAGCATATTAAGCGCGTCCACAGCAGTCTAAATCTTGCCTCCTACCCACCCCCGAATTTTCTATTTTGGAAATGTTTTAGCATGACATCTAATCTCCTAACAATGTATTTAAAGACAAATAATCAGATGATCTGTTCGTGTTCAAGGACGAGAGATGCCTTTTTTCCTGTCCCATTCCCTTCAGCCTCTGCAAACTGTTTCTGCTGAAACTTGTTACAAACAGCCGGCAGCGAATTCACACACATTCTCTGAACTGCACGGTTTTGTTTTTCCTACAAGGGAGTGCAGAAACTAACCCTTTGAATTTAAAGAATCCTGGAATTTCCTTCCATGAATAGCTGCCAGAAGAGAAAGCTTTTTACCGGCAGGGTATTCTCTCTCGAAGGCTTACAAATACAGGCAAAGAGAGGATCTGCTCCTGCTTTCTTGAGCAGCCTTCACAGTGTTTCCCCGGCTTTCACACCACATTCCGGCTGCAAACATTACGTTGGTCCGGAGACAGCGCCTTCTCTTGCCGGCTGGCTCTCTAAACTGAAACCGCTCAGAAAGCTGTCTCTGGCCGCGGTTTCACAGACATCTCGGCTGTCTGCTCCTTGCCGCTCTGAGGAGCAGTCATTTCAGATACCTAGCATCACATCACAGCGCATGCAGATGAGTCTAAAATCTTTCTCTCTTAGAAGTTGCTATTTATGAAAATTGTTTTAGCATGACTTTTCATCTTCTAACAATGTAATTAAAGGGAATATTATCAGATGATCTGCTCGTGCTTCAAGGACGAGGGATCCTGTTTTCCAGTGTAGTCTCATCAGCCTCTGCAAACTCTTTCTACTGAAACAGCAGGCAGGGAATCCACAGCACATTCTCTGAACGGCACGGTTTTGTGTTTCTCCAAAGGAGAGCAGAAACTAACCCCTTGATTTTAAAGAATCACCGATTCTTCTTCCATGAATCGCTGCTAGAAAAGAAAGCATTTTAGCGGCAGGCCTATTCCTCTCTCGAAGGCTGACAAATACAGGCAATCAGTCGAGCTGCTTTTGCTTTCCTTGCGCAGCCTTCACAGTGTAGCCCCGGCTTTCACAGTAGGCTTCAGCTGCAAACATTACGTTGTTCGGGAGACAGTGCCTTCTCTTACCGGCTAGCTCTCTAAACTGAAGCCGGTCGAAGCTGCCTCTCGCCGCGGTTCTACAGACATCCCGGCGGTCTGCTGCTTGCCTCCCTGACGAACAGTCTTTTCCGATTTCTAGCAGCATATTAAAGCGCGGTCCACAGCAGTCTAAAATCTTGCCTCCTACCCACCCCCCGAATTTTCTATTTTGGAAATGTTTTAGCATGACATCTAACCTCCTAACAATGTATTTAAAAGACAAATAATCAGATGATCTGTTCGTGTTCAAGGACGAGAGATGCCTTTTTTCCTGTCCATTCCCTTCAGCCTCTGCAAACTGTTTCTGCTGAAACTTGTTACAACAGCCGGCAGCGAGTTCACACACATTCTCTGAACTGCACGGTTTTGTTTTTCCTCCAAGGGAGTGCAGAAACCAAACCTTGGATTTTAAAGAATCCTGGAATTTCCTTCATGAATAGCTGCCAGAAGAGAAAGCTTTTTACCGGCAGGGTATTCCTCTCTCGAAGGCTTACAAATACAGGCAAAGAGAGGATCTGCTCCTGCTTTCTTGAGCAGCCTTCACAGTGTAGCCCCGGCTTTCACACCACATTCCGGCTGCAAACATTACGTTGGTCCCGGAGACAGCGCCTTCTCTTACCGGCTAGCTCTCTAACTGAAGCCGGTCGGAAAGCTGCCTCTGCCCGCGGTTCTAAAGACATCCCGGCGGTCTTCTTCTTGCCTCCCTGACGAACAGTCATTTCAGATTTTGGAGGAATTAACACAGTTTGGGAGAAAAAAAACTGATTATGGGGAGAATGAAGCCAGTTTGTGGGGAAAAAGCCGTTTTTGAATATAATAAACCAGTTATGGGGAAAATGAACTAGTAATGGGGAAAAAACCGATTATGGGGAAAATGAACAGAGTTTGGGGGGGGAAACCCATTTGTAGGGAAAGGAACACAGTTAAGGTGGAAAGAAACAGATTCTGTGGAAAATGAAATTGTAGGGAAATGAACCCAGTTTTGCTGGAATAAAACATATTTTGTGGAAAATTAGGGTTTTTTTCTCCCCCCGACTGGATTCATTTTCCCCAAAATCGGGTTTTTTTCCTCCCAAATTGGGTTCATTTTCCCCAAATCCTTTTTTTCCCACAAAAACTGGGTGCATTTTCACACAAAATCAGGTTTTCCCCTCCAAACTGATTACATTTTCCAAAAATCTTCTATTTCCACTCCACACTGGGTTTATTTTCCCCCAAAATCATTTTTTTCCCCATTACTGGATTCATTTCCCCAAAATCGTTTTTTTCCACCAAAACTGAGTTCATTTTCCCGAAATCGTTTCCCCCCCCTCCCCCCCCCAAAAAAAACTGGCTGCATTTTCACACAAATGAGATTTTCCCCTCCAAACTGATTTCATTTTCCCCCAAATCCGGGTTTATTTCCCAATTACTGAGTTCATTTCCCCAAAATAATTTTTTCCCAAAGCACTGTTCATTTTCCCCAAAATCGATTTTTTCCACCAAAACAGAGACCATTTACCTACAAGTTGGGTTTTCCCCCCAAACTGTGTTCATTTTCCCCAAATTAGGGTTTTTTACAAAATTTTACAAATTACTGGGTTAATTTTCCCCAAAATCACTTCGCCCCCCCCCCCAAAACTGGATGCATTTCATACAAATCAGGTTTTTCCCCCCCAAACTGGGTTAATTTTCACCATAATCAGCTTCTTTCCTCCCAAACTCGGTTCATTTCCCTTCAAGTTGGTTTCCTCCGCCCAAAACTTTGTTCATTTTCCCCAAAATTCGAATTTTTTAACCCAATTACTGGGTTCATTTTCCCAAAATATTTTTTTTCCCCAAAACTGGTTCATTTTCCTTAAAAAACGTTTTTTTCTGCCAAAACTGGGTTCATTTTCCGCATAATCAGCATTTTTCCTCCGAAACTAGGTTCATTTCCACAAAATCCTTATTTCCCCCCAAAACTGGGTTTATTTTCACACATATCAGGTTTTCCCCTCAAAACAGTATTCATTTTCCCCAAAATCTTCTATTTCCACTCCACACTTGGTTCATTTTCCCCAAAAACAGATTTTTCCCCAAAAACTGGGTCCATTTTCCCTAAATTCGGGTTTTTTTTCCACCAAAACTCGGTTCATTTCTCTAGAAGTTGTTTCCCCCCCCCCCCAAACTTTGTTCATTTTCCCCAAAATTCGTTTTTTTTACCCAATTACTGGGTTCGTTTTCTCCAAAATAATTGTTTTCCCCCAAAACTGGGTTCATTTTCTGCATAATCAGTTTTTCCCTCTGAAACTGGGTTCATTTTCCACAAAATCGGGAAATGAACTGAGTTTTGGTGGAAAAAAACTGACTTTGGGGAAAATGAACCCAGTTAGGGAGGAAACAATCCGATTTTGGGGCAATTACCCCAATTATG
>JAUMJJ010000291.1:4942500-5316302 GCA_033556795.1 Tapera naevia
CGCTGCTCTATGCCAGGGAGTGGCTGTCAGAGGCAGCGCCGGCAGCGCTGCCTGCTTCTGCCAAGCGTGCTGCAGCACAGCTGCTGCTCCACGGCTGGACCAATGTGCGCTCAGGGCTGTGAGTGAGCAGGCACGGGGCATGGAGGGAGCAGCCAAGTGAGACCTCAGCTCTGACTTCCTCCCCGTTTCAAAAGGATTAGCCCACATGGCAACGTTTTTTTAAGCTGTTTCAGTCTTTCGTTATGTGCATTGCAGCACAGCTGCTCATGGAGTTTCAGAGGGTGCACAGAGCTCAGCTCTGACTCTTCAGGCTGGAAAAAAATTACGAAGAGCTTTTTTCCATAGCTATGTGGATAGTTTCCCTCACCGTATACACATCAAGCAAATCACAGTGCCTTACTTGAGACAACTGCTATAACTCAGACCAGGCCAGCTGCTAAAGCCATCGAGATATCAGGATAACCAACCTGTGTTTGCGACTGTAACCCAAGTGGACCTATTTCAGCCAAGGAAGAAGTAATAGACACATGGGACGGAGAAGTACCTTTGCTCAGGCAGCCTCTGCTTAGTGCTGGGCCAAGCATGCGAGGCAGAACAGGCTGCTCTAAGACCTTCCACCGCAGCTGAGGCAGCTGCAGCTGGACAGATGCCCGGGTATGAACTAAAGCAGATTCACAACTGCTCTAATTTATGTCCGACTGCCAGTGGCCTCAGGGCATTTCTGTCAGCTGCAGCTCAACCAGCTGTGACAGCATCTCAGTTTCAGCTTCTCCTCCTGGTGCTCACTGCTTTTGCCGGTGGCTGAGAGGAATTGGGGTTCAAGAGGCCCTGGCACTGGTCCCTCTCAGCAGACAGCTCCTCAGGGCATCTGTGCTGCTTGCCCCAGTATCTTCTGTCCGGTTGTAACCTGTGTTTCCACTCCCCTAGATGAAAAGTGCTTCCTACTCATACGGTACGTGTGACGGCGCTTTGCTATCTATAGCTGTACATATGACGTGAGCAGCAAACTCCTCTGCAAACCACCCACAAATCACCCTGGAGTCAAAAAGCCCAATCACAAAGACTACAAAGGAAAATGAAAAGTGTTGTCTGAAACTCAGAAATAGACGATGTACAGTAATTTTTCCCATCTCTCTGCCTTTGCTGGAATTAATCAACAATCTCAGCCTGCAATTGCTGGGAGTAATTTATTTCAACAAATGCAAAGAAAGAGCGTTTAGGATAAATATTTAAATTTCTTCTCCCAGCCCATCCTATTCTCAATCATTGTTTGTGTTCAATTCAGTCAGCTATGCATAAGCTGATGCTCATTCTCCTTGCTCTGCATATTTACATATTTTTTTCTGTACTGAATCTCTGATCCCTAAGTCTTTCTTGGGTGGGGAAAGAATTATGTAAGTAAAATCCCTTCAGGGCCTGAATTCTGGGTGAGAGTCCACAGAGTCACCTAGGGTATGCAGAAACCCTTACAGATGGGGATGGTACTCCCATATGAATGTCAGTACCTGCCCTTTTTTCACCTACTCCTCCTCTCCTTATGATGGTGAAAGTAGTGGTATTGAGGAGAAGGGAAAAGAATGAGAAAAAATGCAAAAATTTGGTTCTGGGAAGTGTTTGTGTGCCAAGTCATACAGCGCACATAGAAACTGAGATTGGAGTTAGTTGTAAAGAAAAGAGAGAAAAACTTTTACTGTTGTGGGAACTATTTAGAAACATTTTGTTGTTTTTTTTCTTAATAGGAAATTAAATTGAGGTGTAGGAGTAATCAAACAGAAGACCATAAACTTCAAAGGCAGTGCTTCATATCTTTCAAATTGAGAAGGCTGAAAAGAGGAAGAAATGAGAATAAGCAATTAATTCTGATCTGTGATTGTCCATGCATGCTTAGGACATGGGTATCACCCAGCTTGCTGTAGCCAAACATCAATAAACATGGTCTGGATGGACCCTCGCTGACCCCCTGCCTAACTGGTGCTGCTCCACCAAGGCCACGCTTCCCCCTTTGGTGAGCTCTCATTAGCTTGTGCCAACAGAGGTTTGAATCAGAGCCAGGGTGGGGGGGGAAGTAATATATAAACTTTAAAGACAGCTCATCCACCACGTGCAATTTGTATTTTACACCTCATGAATTTTAACAGCTGAAGTTATAACTTCATTGTTAACCCCCTGTGCACCAGCACGTCTGCCATGGCAGTCCATGGACCATGGCTGTGTCAGCACACTGCTGCAGCTGCAGTTTGTCTGGCTTCAGAGGGGCTTTCCTTGCTTCCTTCCCTTGGCAAGCAGGTCTGAGGCAGAGCCGCAGCTTTATCTGCCTTCTATCCCAGCTCCAGCTCCAGCGCAGCAGCAGCCAGCAGGAATTATTTTTTTTTCTCCTAAAAGAGCTTAGCCACTTTTTCAACCCCTTCCTTTTACGTTCATTCAGGCTGAGTATGAGTAGCAAATGCCCTCCAGATACCACTAAGCTGCTGCTTAAAAACAAAATAACAAACATAAAAACGTGCATGACTGCAACACAGAGTTAAAAATCACTGCACTGCTGGCAGGCTTTTCACACAGCCCTAGCTGGACAGTGGCATGCTTGATATTCCGTGACTGTCATTAAAAATTGTTGTGACTCTAAAACAACACGTTGAAACAATCTGTGGAATCAGAGAGAAGTTGGGTTCTTTTTATAACACGAAAATTGCACATGGAGGCGAGAGCTGGGACCTCTGCTCCCTGATGGTGTTTCATTACAGGCATTGAGACTACTAAACCAATTTCCTAGTGCTTGGGTGTGAGGTGCTTTTTGGATTTCCCCAGCCAAATGAATCAGCTCAGAAGTCTGAAATTCATTAAGCGAGTTATTAGGCAACAGCGTCCCCTGCTCTGTCTTTGCTGTACCTGTGATCCCTAACTTGCAGTTTGTTTTGTTTCCAGTTTGGTACTGTGGGAGCCAGATTCACAGTCTCTTTATCTGAGGCCACGGTGCCTTGGCACCTCACTCAGTTGAGTGCGAGTCGCTGTGTGAATGGGGGCTGGCCATGCCTCCCGCAGCCCTACAATTTAGCCTCTGCTACCCAGCTCTCTGTGGCCACCGAGGATGGCTATAAACAAACGAAGTCAAGTAGAAGCGTAGCCGCGGCAGCCCTGAGATCTGCTGGGATTGTGTCCTGTACTCCACGGTGAGGTTATCCACCAAGCCGGCAGCCGGGAGCAGCGGGAGCTGGCTAAGAGCGAGCTCAGCTATCTGGAGGGCATGGTGCAGATGTACTCCGTGGTCAGCCAGCCTGATGTGTGCTGTCAGCCCTAAGTAAGCTGTCAGCTCCTTAGCAAGCACACTCTATCTAACTTAAAGTGAGACAGTGCTTTAAGACAACGTCTTAAAGTATCTTGAAGGCAAAACAATGTGTTCCTTAATGCAACCTAAACCAGCCAAATCTGGCTTAGGCTTGCACACCAACACTCCCTTTCAGAGACAGAAAAGGATGTGTCCCTGATAGTCCTCTGCTATGTTCTAGTTGCCACAGAGCTGTGCTGGGCTTTTTTTTTTAATTTTCAGCCTGTACAGATTTTTACAGTGAAGGGGCGGAGCCTAAAAACTGCTGTGGAGGACTTGCTTTCCTGTGCTGTGAGAGACCTTTTTAGACTTGATGTTAGGAAAAAGTTCTTCACTGCAAGGGTGATTGGCCATTGGAATGCGCTGCCCAGGGAGGTGGTGGAGTTGCCGACCCTGGAGGTGTTTAAGGGGAGACTGGATGAGGCACTGAGTGCCATGGTTTAGATGACATGGTGTTAGCGTTTGTGTTAGTGTTGGGTTATAGGTTGGCCTCGATGATCTCAGAGGTCCTTTCCAACCTTATGATACTGTGAAACTGGGAAACCTTCAGGAGCCAAAAGTGGGCCAGGATTTCAGAGCCACATCCTGCAGACTGAGGAGGTATGAGCTACCACCCAACCTGAAGACATCAGAGGAAAGCAGTGCACTGAGACAGTATTTACCATCTCTCATCAAACTCAGAATCACCTGTGAATCATGCCCCACTCTGCTGTCCTGGAGCCACGACAAGTCTCTACCTTCATGATTTTGAAGGAGGCTGTGCTGACTGCTCATACATCCAGCTGCTGCCTGCTCTCTCCGCCCTGAACGAGGAGCAGGAAAAATTAGCCCAAGCTGAGGTCTGTGTGGCTGTAGCTGGATGGCTATTGATGGTGGAACCTGCAGGGCTGCTGCCAAGGCACTGCACCCTCCTGGAAATATTCCTCCTAGATGAAAATTTGGTCTTTTGGGAGAGCTGCAGTCAGGCGGGAATAGGCCCCCCTCCCCTCTGGCTCTCCTTCTACCCTTCCTCTGGGTAAGGGCATGACAGGGGATGACAAAGGGGCTGTGGATGCTCACTGATGCTATGCTGTGCACTTACGCTGACGCTCAGTAGTGCGGGAAGGCCTTTTTTTTCCAGGGAGGCCTTTGCATTTGCAATTTGAATTTAATCCCGTGAGCTAAAGATAGCTCTGGCTCGCCTATTGTTCCTCCAGCTGGCAACAGCTTTATTTCTTTGATGCTTTCAGTTCTCAGTAATTTCCAAGGAACTGCCGGAGACACTTTTAATACAGAGCCTGTCCCAGCACTGTATGGTCACTGCATATACCCTCCTGGCCCTCTCTTAAGTGCTCTTCTTCCTGCTGGTGAGGCCTCCCACAGGGACTGCAGGTCTTCCTCTTGCTAGCACTGGCTTCATCTGCAGGTACTTGCAATGTCACCCTCCAAATCCCTCGGCTGGCTTCAGAGTTGCTTTGCAATGGCTTCTCCAGGAGCAGGAGTCTTCCTCAGCAACAGACCTTTCATAACAGCCTTGCTCAGATATTTGTTAATTAGTCTTACTATCATTATTCCACTAGAAGAAGTGATGTGACCCTTTCTTATATTCTTAGTGGCTATTTAGGTTCATCTGGGTACCTCTCTAAGCCTCCCTTTTTGTGTGTCTTTTTGGTAAGAATTTAGTCATCATTTATTTCAGGAGCTTTCTGTCTCGTGTCAGCTGAGGAACTGCATGCTTTGCAAGGTCATGGAATGCATGCTTGTCTCAAGCAGTTTGAACAATGATTTGAAGCGGATTAATGTCAGTAAGCTCTTATCTCTGATTGCTTAGGTTTGTATTTGGTATATGTGCATCACATATGTATGTATCATATGTATCATACACCTTGTGCTGTTTACGTGATTTGATACCTTCTAATCTCAGGGACAAAAACTGGGTGCTTTTCCAAAAAATGAATTTGGTATTGTTCCATGCTAATTCATGTTGTTAATTTGCTATAGCAGGCAGCCAATAAAGCAACATAAATAATTTCAGGTTCCTCAGGAAATGTGCCAATATGAACGCAAATACTGATTTAGATGTGGAATTTTCGCAGCGCCTCTCAGTGAAACACATTCATTAAATTAAATAAACGTGAGATGGTTTCAGGCTGCTGATGAACATTTTGCGAGCTGGAAAAGGGAGAACACTGGATCAGTAAATCCTCTCATGGCATATCAGCAGCTCTCATACCTCTGTCAGGAAGAGTGTGGAGAGCCCTGTCTTGCTTCGGGCAGCAGCCAGGCTCCCAGCTGCCCAGATTTCCTGGCTCTGGCAGGAAGGGCTGCTGGTTTGTACCGCTGGCGTGTTGCTGAAAGGGTTGCCTGTCATCGCCAGGCACTGAGCCACAAGGAACCGTGCAGGAGATGAACATGTTAAAAAAAAAAAAAAAAAAGAATAAAGTCAGGTTCCTGAAACGTTCAACAGGGACACTTGCTTTCCCATAGCAGAAAAAAAGTCATTCCTTCATGGAGGCAAATGGCAAAAATCCAACACAGCACAAATACAACCCAACTGCCTCTGGGTTCCCAGGTAAACTAAGGGGAATGTCTGCAGCCTTTTCCCCCTTTTCTGGAGATTATCCTAGTGCCATAGAAGACTGCATCTGAGTCTGTGATATAAATACTGTTTTTATAATACTTTTCTCCCCTTAACCCTGCCCGAGTTCCTGGTTTGGCACAAAATGGAGACCTCACATGAAAGCAGCTCTGCAGCAAAACACCAAATGTTTGGAAAACTGGCCATGAAGGAGTGCAGGTATTAGGCACCAGACGCTTCAGCAGAGTGAAAGCAGGATATGAGAAGTTTTCCAGGAGTAGATTACTGAGTGGTTTTACGAATGTACGAACACCAAAACCATCAGTTATTCACTTGAGCACAGACGTTTTAGACTTTCAATGGCATGCAACCATAGGACTAGGAGTCAAGTTATCACACAGTATCACAGTATCACAGTATCATAAGGTTGGAAAGGACTTCTGAGATCATCAAGTCCAACCTATAATCCAACACTAACACCAACACCAACACTAACACCAACCCATCATCTAAACCATGGCACTCAGTGCCTCATCCTCCCCTTAAACACCTCCAGGGTCAGCGACTCCACCACCTCCCTGGGCAGCCCATTCCAATGACCAATCACCCTTTCAGTGAAGAACTTTTTCCTAACATCAAGTCTAAACTTTCCCTGACGAAGCTTGAGTCCATGCCCTCTAGTTCTGTCACTGGTCACCTCAGAGAAGAGACCAATCCCTGCCTGACTACAACCTCCTTTTAGGTAGTTGTAGAGAGCAATGAGGTCTCCCCTTCTTCAGACTAAACAGCCCCAACTCCCTCAGTCGCTCCTCATAGGGCTTGTGCTCCAGCCCCTTCACCATCTTCGTTGCCCTCCTCTGAACACATTCCAGTATCCTAACATCTTTCCCAAACTGGGGGGCCCAGAACTGTACTCAATATTCAAGATGAGGCCTGACCAATGCCAAGTACAGGGGGATGATAACTTCTCTGGTCCTGCTCACTACACTATTCCTGATGCAGGCCAGGATGCCATTGGCCTTCTTGGCCACCTGGGCACACTGCTGGCTCATGTTGAGCTTCCTGTCCACCAGCACTCCCAGGTCCCTTTCTGCCTGACTACTCTCCAGCCACTCTGTCCCCAGTCTGTAGCTCTGCATGGGATTGTTGTGTCCAAAATGAAGTACCTGACATTTGGACTTATTAAACATCATCCCATTAGAATCAGCCCATCTCTCCTGTCTGTCCAGGTACCTCTGTAGGGTCATCCTACCCTCTAGCAGATCCTTCCTCCAAGTTCTTCCCGTGCAGCCTCTGGGAATTCCCCTACAAGACTGCTAGGGAGGGACCTTTTCGCAGGTTTGAGGAGTATCAGACTGAGAGGAGCTGTGTTTTGTTCTTGATGGCAAAGGAAGCAGATGCAGGAAGCCTTGATTGTCTTGATACACTTGTCAGTGAATGGTTGTTCACATTAGACACAACCTTAGCATCCCCAGGGTGTTCCGGGAAATGTGTATAACTGTGCTTCATGGATCACTGCTGTACTGAGTTTGTGCTAGTCCTTCTACAAGTATAGCAATATTGAAGATATTTTTTATCATCACTATTACACAGAGAAACTAAACCACTCCTGTAAGAGGATATTGATGCTCTAATTTAAGGGATGAAATAAAACTGTTTGTGAAGGCAAACTTTGCCCCTGTGTTTCAGGCAGAACAACACTGAAAACTTTAATTGCATGTCCCCTTAGGGGAAGCAATGACAGCAATTCCATCGATTTGGCTTCAGTCTGTGGTCACTAACAGGCACAAAAACCAGAGGAAAAGGGCATATCTGACAGAAAGGAAAATCAAGGTCTTCTCCCTATTGGGAGCCTTGTGAAAGATTTGAGGAACTAGGGAAGCTGGGCAAGCCATGTCTGTTCTACTGGGCCCTGTCTGTATCGGGGGTGGGAGGCAGGGCTGTAGACCCCTGTACTCAGCAGTGTAAGGGAACATGCAGAGATGCCTCATGCTATCGGTGTTGTGCTCTGGCAGACATCCTGAAAGAGAGAACATCCCTGCCTGTCAAAATAAGATATATGATATTGTTTGTTGCACAAGATTAAAGGCACCGTAGTATAGGAGGGAGACCCAGCCCCTCAGTGATGGGATCCTGTGGTCTGTGCTGTGGCTGTTCATCTGGAAGCCATCTGATGATGCATGTAACTGAGGTTCCCAGCGTCAGGAGGAACAGAAGAATTACTTTGTCTCTATATTCCTCTTCTTATTTTATCTTAATAGTGAAGCAATTTTGTTATTACGCTGCCTGTTCATGCCTTTCCTGTTGATATCCAGAGAGAACGCTGCACCTCCCTGTTTCAAATGCCCTCTGATTCCCTTGAAGTCCCTTGGGGTTCTGATCTACAAGATGCTGGTCCACAACTTGCAGCCTAAAGAGGACAGGGGTCTGCTCAGACTCCGGACAGGAGCTCAGCCCGTGAAGCACAGTGAGCAAGAGTGCAGGCAGCCATGTAGGCAGCTCACTGCTGCTTTGTGTGAGTGTGATGGGAGCAAGGGTGAGAAGCTGGGATGGCATACGGAGGGCTGGACAGCTGGGTTCAAGCAAGGGGGCCACTAATTCAACCCTCCTACTGACAAGGAGAAACAGCTGCTGTTGCTGCTGCTGCTGCAGACGGTGCGCACAGAAAAGCTGTGGCGTTCACTTCCCAGCCTGGGTGATCCTCCCCCTCCCAGACCGGACTGCTGCCTGCCAGGATGATTCACGCTTGCTGCTGGAGCTGGGCCTTGGTCCTGTGCCAGGAACACACTCTGGAGGGAGACCACAGAGAAATACAGAATAATTTGCAATTCCATAAAAAACCCCATTGCTTCTCAGTAGGGGTCTCTCGGCAGGTGCTAGAACATGTTTGTAGCAGGTGTCACCCAGCCGCCCGTGCTCCTGGGGCGCAGTCCCCTGTGCTAGGCGACCTGGCAGGCCAATGGCATTCTAGGGATAGGCTGTGAGTGCCAGAGCATGTTGCTGCCCATGACTGCCTGTGCACGGGATGGGGCTGCGCCTGCTGCAGGACCTACTGAGCCATTAGCCTGAGAGTGTGGTAACACAGTGCTGCAAGTGAAGAGGAACCCTGGTAGCCATAAAATGGCATGGAAGACCCCCAGGAGTCTTGTAGAACAGAATGGTAGAGTATAATGAATAGTCAGACATATGGCAAAAATGAATTAATGTTGAATTGCCATCCACTCTGCCATTTTTTGCTTTCAGTTTCCCCACTGTGCTTGTCTCCTGGCATCAGTGAATCTTGATTCAGGGAGAGGCAGCCAAGTAGCTTCCTGTGAAGCCAACATCATATCCTAAGTTGGCCCACAACTTGGTAGCGCTTTCTCCTGACTCCATCTGGCTGGCATTCTCTCCCCTGGACTGGTGGAGAGTGACCCAGTCCCGTCAGCACATGTCTGCATCTCCTTCCCTCTGGCGAGGAGCTGCCTGTCCTCAGGAGATGCCAGATGATGGGGAGCACAAGTGACTTTGAACAGGAGCTGCCATGAGGATGTTAAGGCAAGTCCTGGGTCTCAGGCCTCATCACCTACAGATGCAGTGGCCCAGATCCAGGGCTGTAGGAAGTTCACCTGGACCTCCTGGTAGAGCTCTGTTGCTGGGGTCCCACAGCTTGCCTGCTGGCTGGGGGATGTCGGCTGTATTAGCAGATGGTGTCCTGGCTGAGTGAGTCAAAAAAGGGACAGCATGGTGGAGCAAACTGGCAGGAATTACTTTTGAGAACCCAGTACATTGCTATAGGCTGCTACAGTGCATACAGATGTGTGTATGTGTGAGTGGGTATGTGCATGTGAGTGCCTATGACTAACTCCTCATCTAATGTTCCCACTGAGACAAAACAGAGTTCCATGTGCCATAAGACAGTCTCGGCATTGTGAGAAGATTCTAAAAACACTCGCAAAGAAGGTATCAGCCCAATAACTAGATTAGAAAAGACCAGGAGTATTGTGTTTGTCCTCTGCCTTCCTGCTGCAGCCTCTGTCTTCTTTCACAGGCATCCCTTTGAGCACTGCACGTGGCATTGATGGTCTCTCCAAAATGAGTGTACAGCTTCTTTGCCCTTGGCTGGAACTGCGGCTGTGTATATCCCAACTTGAACAGGTCTCAGGATGTAAAGCAGAGGGGCAGGAGCTCAGCTGAGGGGCTGTGCAGGCAGGGGTTGCTCTCGCCTGGGGCTATGTGGGGTGCCTGCCGGCCTGTGGGTGTAGCTGCAGGGGCAGTTTGGTGGCAGCAGCAAAGGTTGAGGCAGGCTAAGCAGGCATTTGCATGCGTGTGTGTGAATGCATACATGTGTGTGTGTGGCAGAGTAAAGAAATGCTTGTGTTAGGGTCCAGCGACATGTATTTGACTGTAGCTACATCAAACTCTCATTGTGCTTCTGGATACCTATGTCCTGGAGCAGGTAGCATCGCACCCGCTTCCTTCACCACAACACCTGGCAGCCCCTCACAGTGCCTGGGAGGCAGTGCAGTTTTAATCAAGGCTTCTTGTTGAAAGCAAGCCTCCTCCTTTCCTTGAGAGTACTTAAAAACAGTTGTCATGATATGGCTCCTATTGTTGGATTTCTTGGAAAAAAGAGAGTGCTCATATGAGGTAAAGGGCAGGACATAGAGGTCGGGGACTTGTACTCTGCTGCTGGCTCAGCGGCTGACTTATCGTGTGATTTGAGGCGAGTCACTTATTTTTATATTAAATAGAGAGGGGGCACAGAGAGGAAGAGAGGAAGGGGAGAGCGCTATTAAGCAACCTTTGTGCAGCGATTTGAAATCCACAGTGGAAAAAGCTGTAAATGTCACATCACATTCATTACCGAGCAGCGGCCATGGCTTGCAGAGAGCCACCACATCCCGGCCAGCCTTGGCAGGCTGCTCCCCTGCCACCAAGACCTCTTCCTCCCATTACCACCTCCTGAAGTAATTTTTATTACCCAACAGTCATCTGTGACCCCGAGGTATTTTTAATGCCTGCATTTCTAGTGTTGCTTTTCTGTGGGTGCAGGGCTGTTCAGGCGTGCAGCCCAGCCTTCCCTTGCCACCTCCTCCTCCTCCCTTGGGTGCCTATGCTCCTTCCCTTGCTCAGGCAGCCTGCTGCTGCAGCCCGCAGCAGAGATCAGACGCAGCAGCAGCTGTGGAAACAATTGGGTGCCAAATTAGAGCGGCTTTTCAAGTAATTGACTGATGGAGCAGTGCTCTGACTCAAAAAAAAATATATAAAAAATGATTTTGCAGTATGAGTCACCAGAGAGTCTGTGCTCTGAGCTGTTTAAAAGTCAACCCACAGTGGAGGTTGCTCTCTGATGCTGAGCCTGTCCCCTCTCCTGGGAAAAGCCCAGGGTTTGCCCAGCCATGCTGTGAGATTCTCCAGTGGTGCAACCTGGTCCCATCAAACTCAGCTCCCATCTGACCAGGTGCTCAGCCCCCAGCTCCTGTGGCCTGGGGCTGAGAACCCCAGCAGCTGCTGCAGACACTTGCAGCTTCTAACATGCCAGCAGCTATGAGGTAGCTTCTGGAGGGATGTTTTAGTCAAGAAGGCAGGAGGGGAAGCTTCCTCCAGACCTGGACTAACCTTACATCCTCTCCCGCTTTTTGCCATGGAAGTAGCCAGAATGCTGCAGGGTCTTTCTAGCACCGTAGGTCCTGCCAGCGACCTAGGCAACAGCAGGTGAGCAGTGCTGAAGACCTCCAGACATGGAGGACTGCAAATCCAACCTTAATTGCTACTAAAAGATCATACAGATGAGTTTTGTCTCCTGCTTTCCCTCCATCATTAACATTCTAACAGTTTTCTTGCAGGAAGGAGAACAGTGACAATTTCACATTGTCACAGGACTACAAGTGCTGGGGCTGTAACAAAACCTGATATCCCAAGACTCACAAGAAATAAAAATGATTTCTGAAGCTCATGGAGCATTGTTTGGGCAGTCAAACCCAGCAATAAGATATTCTCACTCTTCTTCTTTCCCACACTTTCTAGTGAAAGGGAGAAAGAAAATGTCTGTGTGTTGCGGGTATTGTCATGATTGCATCTTAGCCTATCATTTAAGACAAAATGTAATTAAGCAAATCTGCTTCAGGGAACTGGCCAAAGCCCTCATTGAATATGAAAGAAGTGATTTCTTCAAGGGGTGAGGAAGTTCTTCTTCATTGTGTTGTGCCTTGTCTTCCATCTCGACTCCCAAAGGGGTGAGAGATGCCAGGTTCAAGGCAGGCTGGCCCTTCTGCTGTCACTAGCATCGCTGTTAGCGTACTCTGGATGGAAGTACACAGCAAAAACTCATCCCGAGTTTTCCATACAAAATTTTGGCCCTTATTTCGGAAGCCAGGCTGCCAACAAAGCAGTGTATAATACTGCCACTGGCCAGCACACAAGTGTGGGCTGGTCTCGGGCATGACCAGCCCTTGGCATTCCAGGGACTTTTACTTCACTAGTGCTATATCACAGCAGTGTGCCCTTACCCTGCTGCTCCCCCTAAGCCTGGTTTTCAGACTTCTCCCAAAGGTCTTTGCAGTTTGAAGTGTTTTGTTTTAGGGTTGTTTTGGCCTGTCAGAGCAACCCAGTTAATATGAGCTGCAAAACTAAGCAGCTGAGCACAGTTCTTTGTACTCTGTTTCCTCATCACTCATGCCTAGCCTTGATATATTTTTAATGGAAGACTGTGTTGGTTGTGTCTCCTTGACTCCCTCAGTCTGATTGTTTTCTCTGGTTTTGGGTACAAGGGGGTTAATTAGAAGTTGGCATCACCCCCCTCCAGCTAATGTGGAAATTCGATCAGCAGCCAGCAGCAAGAAGTGAGGAGGGACTAGCCCTCTGCAGGAGGAAGAGCTAAGCAGTGGGAAGAATGACTCCCTGGGCCCATCCTCAGCATTGAGGAGGGTTTGAGTCTCACCCTGCCTAGCTCCAATGTGGATCCCCCAGTGAAGAACGTGAATACCTGGCTGTCCAAAACAAGATTATGGCACGTCTGCAGGGCTCCTCCACATGGGCTTGGCTGGTGAGGAGAATTCATAGTCTTCTGGGGTTGGGTTGTGGGGTGGGAATATCTGATTTTGTCTCTACACCAGCTTCATCAGATTGCTGCCCTTTTTCTCTTCCTGTGTAGATGGGAAGCATGTGTGTGTCTGTATTTGTGAGAGAGCATGAGTGCTGGCTTGTGCTATTTCCTCCCTTCTCTTGGGACTAGATTGGGTCCCATTTTTTTTCCTGCTGCCACTCTAATAAAAAAAAAGTGGCTCAGCTGATTTTCTTGAACTTGAACACAGAAGGAGGAAGACAGGCAGTGAAAAATGTGAAATCAAATAGGAATTTTTTTCACAACAGATGCAGTTGCCATGGAGTGGGGCTGGGAGCAGTGTGGCCGTCACCTCGGCAGCAGGGGTGGGGACAATAGTTATTCATTCTGGAACTAGGAGCAGGAGAGCTGCTTTCCCCATCTGAGAGAGCTTGTTACTGCCTCAAGTTTGCTTAAAATACAGCTCTAATTACCTGTTTAAACAATAGCTCTGTCCCTTCCTTGGTCTATGAAGACTGCACACATTTTAATTATCGAGAAGACCTTGGCCATTCACCTTTCTGAGGTATTTAATGCTTCCAGTCAAATGCCTGCCCTGATGTGCTCTGTTACCATGCCACCTCTCGAACTCTCACTGGTGGAAAACTGCAGGATACTGCTGGTGAAATTATATTCTCTGGCATATTTTTTTCCCTGCATAATCATGGTATTTGGGCTAATTTTGCCTTGCTGGGCGCATTAGTCTTTGGCTCCTAAACAAGAATATACAGGCCCTCCTCCTGCCTCGCCCTTTCCCCTGTGCACACATGAGAAGCAGGGCTTAGGTTGTGTCTTAATGTGCGATAATATTGTAATCCTGTAAACGGATGCCAAAGCTGTGCCTGGGATAGGAATCCCTGTTTTAAGGGCAGTGTAATCAGAATGGGAAGGGCACTCCTTTCCTTTTGCTCAGATATCAATCCATCCACACCAGCATCATGTCCCTTCCCTACAAAACCTCTCATTTTGGAGTATTCCTGTTTTCCTAGTAAGTAGTGGGATGGAAAATGTTTCTAATCACACAGCAGTGCAGCGAGGGACCCTACTGAGCTGAATGCCTGGAGGCAACAAAAGCACTGCCATCCCTGTGCAGGTGAACTGAGCTTGCCAAGGTCTTGGCTGCACAGCCACAGGAGCCTGGCCATCAGGAGAGATGCTGCAGCTAACGAGCAACCTTTCTCAGAGGCCTTTTCCTCACTCATGCAGAGTGAACACTAGCTGGGATGTCCTGAGAGCTGAATCCCTAGTGGCTGCCCTAGCTACTGGCAGTGACACGGGGCAGGGGTAAGGCTATTCCCATCAGGCAGCAACTTTCTCTGGATCCCTGTCAGTTTACATGGGAAAGCATCCCCCCGGCTCACTGGGCACAGCCAATGAAAGGGTGATAAGAGGGCTTTGCTTCAACAGAGTGCACTAGAAGGGGGCCAGGAAGCTCAGAAAAGGGGAAGACACCTATTTGCAGGCAGAGAGAAGAAGGAGGCTGAACACTGCCCAGCCCATAATTCTCAGTCTCCTGTTAAACCTTGTCCATGTGACTTGATGCAGCCGTCTGGGAGAAACCCAGAGTAAACTCAGTGAGCTGCCTGGAGGGTCTGGAGCTGTAAATCTCAGCAGTCTGGATTTAAAGAGCTGCCAGAACTTTTCATGAGGTTAGAAAAGTGCTGGGGAGGCAGCAGAGGAACACCTGGCTGTTTCATCCTCCCTGCACTGCTGTGCTGCTGCTTAGGGATTTTGCCTTCCCTTCAGGAGTTGGTGAAGCATAATGGAGCCTTTTGGGACTGGAAGATACTGCTCTGATTTAGGGTAATTGCCTGTGTGTCATGATTCAGCGCGTCAGTTGAGCTCTCGTCCACCTCTGGACATGATTAACTGGACATGATTAACTGTAAAGACCACAGGGATTTTCCATGGGACTTATGCATCTCCTTCCCTGCTGTGCTGAACTCGATTCCCTGTTACTGCTACTGGCTTTGGTGGGGTTGCCAGAGAGCAAATGGAAGAATTCAGCCCTTTTGTATCAGATCCCCCTTTGTTTTATCTGACTGCTGATATTGCAGAGCTGGAATATTTCAAAATATTTGCTCAGCTGGCCACGAAATGCGAGGGTTTCTTTGGGGAGAACGGCTCATTTCTTCTCTAGCCAGATCAAGCACCTCCAGCTAATGATGAAGCATCACGGCACACCAAAGCCCTGCTAATGGCAGCGTCCTGAGAAGTGAAGATAAACAGTGCTTGCCGCAGCATGGGGGGATGCCGATCCCTCCCCTCCACTGATGACAGAAGATGAGCAAAGGAAAAGAGGAGGGGGAAAAAACGTGCTGCTCTGGATGCCCCAGTTTTCTTGTGCTTTTTTAATATTTTTATTAAAACCTAGTAGCCTTACCAAAGCTAAGCAAAGAATCTCTTTCATCTGCTGGTCTGTTTTCTACCTTTGATGGCCAGCCTTTCATTTTACTTTGAGGTATCCCCCCTCAGAAAGCTCCTTGCTGCCTAGCCAGCACATTTGTTCCTCTCTGGCCGGATGCAGATGTGACCAATTTGCTTTCCTGACACAATGCAAGTGGAAGCAGAGGGGAGGAAGGTCTGTGAAGCTGAGTCGCGCAGCAGAAAGCAGCAAGAAGAACACTGCACTATTTATTCCCTTGCTTCCACTGGGGTCCTCAGTGTCCTGGCAATGGTAAATCTTAACTTTCATGCTATGGTGCACTGGGATGCAATTTACTTCAAAGACAGCATAAATCCCCGGCTGCTGCATATATCACAGGGCTGTTACATAAAAAGGGCTTATGCGCTTTGGTCCCAAGTTTTCCCTTTTTGGTGTGGATCTCAACTGACCAGCCTGGGATTGCCCTAAAAATCTCACAAGGGCCGTAAAATCTAAGCTGCCCCTGCCCTTCTGATTGCTCAGCTGTGCCATGCCAGCCCTGGGAGCACTCTCCCCGTGTCCAGACCCACCATTGTGCAGCAGTGCCTTCCCAAGCCCCAGGCTGGATGGAGAGGCAGGGGAGGTGTGCAGCAGGCTCTGAGATTATTTTTTTTAACCGTAAGAAAAATACTATTGCTGGGGAGGAAGAGGAGGGAGGAAGAAAATTCCTCTATCCTTGCTACCACAGCTGCCTTGCCAAAGCAGAAACAGAGAGAACACTTTGGCAAGGAAATTACACGAGTGAGCCAGGTACAGTTATTGCAGAGATGGACTTGGGGGGACACATAGTGGTGTGAATACTTGACCTGCCTCAATGGTGAAGGATTTGGCCCTCACAGCCTCTTGGTCTCCACAACCTCCACAAAGTTGTGCCACTTCACAATGACCCGGATAGTTTTTGTTGCTGGGCTGATTGCCATAGGTTTAAAGAGGGAGGGCTGAAGATCTGCTTAGGCACATGAAGAAGGCACTTTTTCAGAAGCCATAGAGAGCCTGCACAGCTCAGACCCTAGTGTCAGGAGGGATGAGGACGAGTAGAGTCCCAAATAATTTCCAAAAGTGGGTCTTTGGCTCTGTTTATATACTGTTTATCCACCCCTTGGCCAGGAGGGTGGTTTCCCCAGCCCAATTCCAGACAACTGCCTTACCCAGAAAGATTGGTCTCATGTGCTAGCGAAGAAAAATCTAGCTTGAAAACATCCACTTAAATTTCTAAGAATTTAATTTCCTGGCTGAACGTGGGAACCCAAACATTTTCTGATTATTGCTTTTGGAATGAAAGAGGAGAAAAGAAATCCCTTCTGCCCTCTGTAGTTCAACCATATTAATAATGTTTTATTTGCAAAGCTGTTTACGCCTCCCTTCCCTTCTGTGGGGATGCTGCTGCATATCTGCCCTCATCAGAGAGCCGCTATTAGCTGGCTTCATCGTGCAGCGATGCGTCATCATTAACCAAAGTTGCTTTATCTTCGTGAGGGGGAAACAAGCCATTCCTCTCAGAACCACCCATATTTCATGGCCAACTAAGCAATATTGCGAAAACATTGAGATTCCTCAATTTCCTTCATCATATATAGCAGATGTTGATTTGATGCTAGGAAAACTGATTAGTAAACCCCTTCCTCGCTAGTCTGTCATGGTGCTGACAGCTCCAGTGCAGACAGCTTGTCCAGCAATAGAAAGACTATTACCAAGTGTATTTTTCATGCAATGAGAAAGAACGTTTCTAGCTGTTCCTATGACCTGAAAACAAATTTCCAAAAGCCTGCATAGCAAAGTGCCGGGGTTATAATCCACTCTTGTACAATATTGCCTTCAAATGCATTATCGCTGGAAGTGTAAAATCCCAGCTCCTTTCCCGCTGGAGCCCCGCTGTCCTTAATGGAAAGCTTTCCCTGCCCCGAGGGCCTGTCTAACCTGCAGGGCTAGCTGTGAAACCAAGGGCATTACTGGACAATGCTGTCATGCACAGTCGTGCAGGTCCCTTTTAAGAGAGCGGTGGAGCCATTGTAACGGGGGAGCTGAAAACTAGTGCGTGTAATTTCAAGGAAATGCATTGCCTTGCCAAGGCTAAAAATCAAGATCAAAAGTTCAGGGTTAAATTCAGCTGTCGGGTCTACATAAGCTTATCTCCAAAAAGTGGCTTAGGAGAGATCTGCTCTGGGCTGAAATGCTTGACTGGTGACCTGCAGGACTCAGCGCTACTCTCCTCCCCACCAGGGCTTACCTCCAGATCTGCATGCCTCCTGCATTTCAGATTCTAAAGCCGTGGTGGGGAGGTGGGGGGTGGATAGCATGTCAGGACAGCTGTGCTCTGGCCCTGGGCCTCCCGCAGATTTACACACTTTTGCTTAGCCTGGGTGTCCCAAAGAGAGCAGCGAGCTGTGAGCGCTGTGGTTTCGTTATTACACAGAGGCCTGATCTGGCAAAAAAGGAAAATTAGAGAATTTTTTCCAAGTGTTCTTTTCCAGTCTCTGGAAAAAAAAAACAACAACCCAGGCATCCCTGTAATCAGCTGCAGGAGCTGAACAGCCCTCTTAATTTATTTTGAAGTGTCCTTCAGGACTGTCTGGTTAATAAACCATGCTCCACAGCACTGCGCTCCCCAAAGAGGAAAAGGTGTCGCCTGGGAAGCTTGTAGGCTATTTTCCCTGCATCAGATGCCCTCTGCTTCATCCCACCAGGGACTAAAGAAGGGAATTGTGCACCTGAAGGACGCAGGGTGGCAGGAGGAGGACAGGGCGAGAGCAATCCTGTCTCTTCCATGTAGCTGCCGTGGGACCAGCAGCTCTGCATTTGGGATGCTGCAGAGGACTGTAGAGCACAGAGCTGCAAAAAACTGTGGCGACAGCATTTGTCTAATTCCAACGCTTTGCTTAAGAGAGCAGGTTAAAGACATCAAAAATTTGAGGTGTGCAGCATTTGCACTGCATGCACCACACAGCTGTTTGATCCCATCAGAGGTGTTTGTAGTGCACGGATACGACAGGTTTCCGGGAAGGGCAGTAAATGGGAAAAAAGGTCATTTGATCAATCATCTTGCAGTCTAGTGGCACGATGGCCTTTGTAGGGGAAAACAAATCAATTTCTTCAACTTGTCCCTATTTTTAAAACCTACGCAGAAGTTTCCGGGATGCAGTACAGAGATGTGGCTCTTCATTAAGTAGCAAGGTGCCCACTTACCCAACTGGCGAGTTGCCATGAGAAATTAAGACCAAAGCAATAAAAGAAGCCTGGAACGCTGCCAGCAGCAGGAACCCATGACAGTGGGGAGGACCAGGCTCCTGTCAAATTAGATGTGAGGCGCACGGTTACCACCTGGGGACAGTGCCCACTCCTGCCTACCCACTGCTGCCCTCCCCACTGCTGCCCTCTCTAAGAAGAGTCCTCCTTCAAAGAAAGAACCGAGCTGCTGTATCTCTCCCAGGGCAGTCCCCTCTCAGAACTGATGTTTTCCTACAGAGCAACCTTGTATGTGGTTAGGCGGGATGCAGCATCCTAGGCATGCTCCTGGCACCCAAAACTATCCCTCACCATGGCCATTTGGCTGCCTGAGGGTGCCAGCAGATCCCTCTGTCCCCTAACACAACATGGTGGAACTTCCAGCTCCCAGAGAAACCCACATCCAGCTTTTTCTCACAGTGTATGATTTCTGTGCCGAGACGCAGATATATGCATGTGCATGTGTGCCTGTGAGAAAGTTACATTTCAGCCAGAAGGCAAAGCATCTTATATTGGAGATGGCAAAGGGATGTATTGAAATGCAATAATGCAAGTCATTGCCACGGTGCTCTTGCTACTTTAACATGATCCAGAAATGTTTGAGAGACTAAAAATTAGATGTTTCTTCTTTTTTTTTCTTTTTTTTTTAAAAAAAGAAACAGAGCTGTTTTAAGCATCTGGTAATACCCATTTAAACTTTTAACGTTCTCCACACTCTTCCTTTCATTTCTCACTTAATGGCGGACTATGAAATTTTGGCAAAGAACTTGCTTTATTTAGAAAAACAAGCTTTTTTTTTAATATCTAAGAATAACAGGAAAATTTTCAAAGCTTTACAAACCCAATGGGCCTTCACTGATATTTTCACTTAAAGAGATCCAGACGTTACAGCGTTTTTTCTTGAAAGCAGAACAGCCTTCAACTCCCATGTCCAGCACCAGCCACACACAAGCCTTCTGCTGAGAAAGTAAAATGGAGACTTGTGAAATAAAGCAGTATTTTTTCTCCCCAAACCCTGTAGCTTTTCAAATATTGCTGCACAGAAGACTGATGGAGATTATTCCCTGAGCTAGCCACTGATTTACCCCACAGAAAAGCCCTAGGGAACAGCTTTCTTGAAAACAGTTTTACATTGACAGAGTTTTTTTTGCATTTTGAGGGCCAAAAAATAATTTTTCTTCCGGAAATGTGAAGTTGGTTTATTATGCCATCAGAGAAACCTGAGACATGGGGCCCTGGGAACAAAATGCCACCCAGTATCACAAAACTTCTGATAAAATCATAAGATTTGGGACCTCTGTTGCAAAGCAAATCTGCCACTTTTGAGTTTCCGCATCTCATTCTCCTGAGCAGGCCCGGTGTGCACAAACGTCTGATGAGGCACTGGAGCAGCAGTAGTTTCTTCCTGCCAAAAATAAATGTGGAACAGGGAGCTTAACTCCATCTGGACCTGGTTAATCTGTACTTAGATTATCTCAGTTGCGCTTAGGATTATGAAATGCTTTAGCAGAGACTAATCTTACCCAGTGGACAGCATGTCTGGCTGACTTCTTAATCCCATCGCTTGACTCCTGGGACTTGGCTTCCAAGGCAGATGGGTCCTGAACATCCCCTTATGTGGGGCTGTGCCTGTCTGTGGGGCTGTTGCAGCGAGCCCAGGTGGAACTTCAGGTCTTTAGCACAGCATCACTCTGCTTTTGGTCTTTCTTGTGTCTCTCTTTCTCCTCCTTCTACACTAACCAGAAATTGGACAGAAAGCTCTTAGCACATGGTAAACATGATGCAAAGTGTTTAACAGGAGAAGACAGAGCTACATTTATTACCCTGATTTTCTGAAGAGATGCTGCAGTGGAGGACGAAAGGGAAGACAGCCGACATGAGCATATTTCTTACTTTCTGCCGAGTGATGGTTTAAGGTCTCCAGTGATACTTCTGAGTAAGTGTAATGGAGCTGGGTATGCTGACCCTCAGACAAACTTCTGGGAAGGTAACGCTATCCTAGCCTCTGCTCCCTGGGGAGAAAAATAAGTCATGGGACAGCTGCAATGGAAATACTCCATTTGGGGGGAAACAAAAAAAAAACCCCACAAACCTAAAAGGGATGTTTTCTGCTTGTTTCAGGAGAAATGAAACATTCTTTGCACTTTTTGCAAATTAAAAAAAAAAAAGGCACAAGAGAATTTTGCTAGCAGTAAACCATGCAAAAAACTCCCCAATTTTTTGCTTGTAAAATTGGCAGAATTTTGAGTGGCTGAATTTGGGAAGTAAAGTAGAGGTTTGCAAGTATGAAACACTCATGTGGCTGGCATCCAGCAGCTCTCCTGCCAGAGAGGAAAAGCCTCTAACACAGATTATCCAGCATTTTTTGCAGCTCAGCTTCTGCGGGGAGATCTTTATGACAGCAAACCTCCCAACAGCCCTGCTTACGAAACCCCAGAGCTCAGTTCCGTGGTGCCCTCGGCCCCCTCCCCGCAGCATCACCTTGTGGCATCCCTGCATGCAGGCTCCCCGCTGGGGCTTACCTCTGTGCCTAGCCTCTGCCTCCCCAGGGTTGTGCAATTCCCAAACTCCGACAGTGCCCAAAAGCACTGCTGAGCCGTAATTGATGCCTGAGGTGACAATTACAGAGGCCCCTGAGAAGAAAGCAAAAAGAAAAACAAAACCCCTGCCCCAAACAAATAGGCAAAGCAGCAGAACAGACAAATAACCCCCTGCATGATACAAAGCCTTAAAAGTGACAATAAATAAAGCCAATTAGCCAACAGACTTAGCGCTGGCTTATGTGGAGCGAGCCTGGTCGAAGGGCAAACCTGAGAGCCACCAGCCACAAAAGCACCACTTCTTCCTAGTCTAAAAAAAAAAAAGAAGTTAAAAAACCCCCAAACAAACGGAGGTGGTTGAAGTGATGCCCGGAAGAAAGGGGGAGGAGAAGGATAGGTCCTGCTGGGGAACAAGCTGATGGAGAGGAAAGAACCCTGCTGCTGACAAAGAACCTTTCTTCCTGCCCTGGAGGGGCAAACACCATGCTCTGAGCATCTTGCACACTGGCCATGAAGGTAACACCAGGACCAAAAGATGTTTTCAGGAGATGGGGACCTGCTTTGTCAGGTCCTGCGGGCAGCTTCAGCTTGTGTCCCTCCCTGGCCCTGCCCAGCAGCCAGCAGGCAGGTCACAGCTGCCAAATGGGGATGCAACTGGGGAGACAGCCGGCTGTTTAAATATTTAAGGCCAAGGTTAGGAAGGGATTAACACAGCCTTTCTAAGACCTTGAACTCTTCTTCTAATCTGGATTTACAACTATGAATTCAGGGCTGAGGGTACTTACTGTCCCCGCTCAGTCTTGCAACCCTCACGTCACTTGCAAGAAATGCCCTTGTTGGCACCACGTAGGTACCTTTGCACATCCTACCCTTTTAACAGAAACTACCTAAAATCCATGAAGATTTGGGACCCAGATACACAATATGCTTCTGTGCTAAACATGCCACATGTCTCTTAACTCCTGACAACCATTATCCAGCTGCTGAACGAGACTTATTATAAGCAATTTTTGTAAATCAAATTGAAAACATAAAGTCAGAAGGAATAAAAAAATGGATCTTGGGTCATGAACTGCAGCAACACCTGGCAGGCTGATAAAAAAAAAAGAAAGAAATGCTAGGAAAGTTGTTGACGATCCTAGGTGATCCTAAGATCCTCAGATCCTAGGGTGATACATTTACAGACATAAACATGTATGTCACGCCCAAGCCCAGGGCAGGGCTTACCCAGCCCTCCAGCTGCAGGGCTGACACCCTTCCTCACTGCCTGATACCCAATCCTGTACCTTTCTTTTCTGGGAGCTTCTCAGCAGCTTAGATCAGAATGGGCCAAAACCCAAAGATTTTGAGATGTGGCACAAACTTTTCTTTTTTTTCTTTTCTGACCATAAAAGATTTCCAGTCCAAGGAAGACTGGGGCAGATGGGCTCTGCACCAGTGGCAGCGTGGTGTTAGCTGGCAGCTCTGCTTCTTTTGCCTCTTACTCTCAGCGCATTGCCGCAGCATTGCTATTGCAAACAAGCAAGGTGCTGAGCAGGGGAGTGGATAAATGATGCACACCCCTGGGCAGGCGTTTGTGTCACTTGATTGGGGCCACGTGTGGGCCATCGTGGTGGCTTGAGCTGCACATTTTGGCCACAGTTAATTAAAAGCCCTCTAGTGCTAACTGTAGCAAGCTGGGGACTGAGGGGTGATTGTTGCTTTTGCTGTGGAGGACAGGATGGGGAGGTGGGTGATTGCTGCCTCCAGGATTCACATTCACATTCCTCTGGCTTCCCTGGAGCCCTTCCTGTGTGCTGCTGCTAACAGCAGTTTTGCTCTGAAGGAAAATACAGACAAGAGGGGGAGGGAGGAAGGCACGGTGGCTCCTGGAGGGTGGTGGGGTCTCCCAGTGACAGCATGAAGAATGCAGGAAGAAGGGCAGCCTGGGGGGAGTGAGAGCATGTTGGAACGGCAGCAGGAGCATTGGGATGTCAGGTGGCATCAAAGCCAGCATCTCAAACAAAAAAAGGCAGGGAGGAAGGAGGCCAAGGGAGCCGTGCAGGTGTGACAAATTAAAGATTAGCACTGCTGCGCATGGGGATATTCCATGTGGGCTTTTCTGCCGCCAGGGGTTTGTCTCTCTGATGGCTGCTGCTACTGTCACGACGTGTGGCACGTTCCTGACACATCCTTTGGCTTTGCTGGAGCAGCGTACTCAGTGCCCTTGCCACGACACACGGCCGGCTGTCCCTTGTCAGCCCTGCCAGCCCTTCCAGCTACACCCACTCATTAGCGGTTCACGACTCGCAGCCTCCTCTTCGCCTGAAATTCTGCAATTACTCAGCGTGCTGGCTCAGACTCGGCTCTTGCACAGTAGCGAAACAAAGGCGAGCGGGAACAGGCAGCCCAGCTGCCACTCGCCCTGCAGCCATCCCCGTTCTGCAGCTCAGCGGTGCAGGGAACAGGTATGGTTCATGTTTCAAGCTGAAATTAAAGCAGGAAGGGAAGGAACCGACTGCCCATGGGCTGTAAAATTAGAGGAGGTTTTGTTTTATTTAACACAAGGCCATTTTGGCCAGCTCAAAGTATCTATCAAAATGGAGACAGAAAGCAGTTCTGCCTGAAAACGCCGGGGCCAAATTGGCTTTGAGAATTGTGTAGTCCTGAGCCAATTAAAATGTCATAATAATGCAACCTCGAAAAAATCCGGTGTCTGCTAGTTATGAAAGATACGCAGGAAAAGAAATCATTCCCCAGCTAGAACTGTTTATCCAAATGGCTCTCCATGAGGAAATCAGCTGGTGAAAATGGAGAAAGAACCTCAAAGCAGCAGTAGGCTTGGTGCAAGTCTGTGCTCTGATCCATGTTCATGGTTCTCGTGCCACTGTTCCTGGGGACCACCCAGAGCCCAGAGGGTCTTTGCAAGTCTGGGAAGGTCCTACCTACACTATGAGACTGGAGCTTTGGGGTGGTTCCATTGCAAATGATATTTTAGCCTCTTTGCTGAATTTCCCAGCCTTGATGAGTCTTTGAGAGACATGTGTCCCCCAGGTATATCAGCAGTAATGGAAAGTGCCACTGTCACTACAGGCACTAACTCATCATTTTGACGACCCATCGATCCCTGGAAGAGTCGGGTGGAGGGTAAAATAAATGTGGTTTGCTGGGACCGGAGAAGAGGAGGAGAATACTGAAGACATTTTGCTTCATCGGCCACTGAAATCAATGGAAAACTGGCCACTGACTTCAGTGGACACCAGTCTGGACTGTGCCCATGCTTACCAAAAACCAGAAGAAATGTACTGAAAGGCAGTTCCAAACACTCTCATCCCGTGATGGAGGGTGTCTCACTTGTGTCCCTCTGGAACAGCCCCGAGGTGCCAAGGTTTGTGCTTGGTATCACCTCATTTTGAGAAACATCCCAGACCTGCCTTATGCAAGATGGGGACTCCCACAGACTGAACCCCCCCCACCTCTGGGCTGGCGGTGCTGTGCAGTGGGCATTTGGGTGTGGGACTCTCCCAGAGGGAGACAGTGCCTGCAGATGCTGCAGGCTACAGTGAGCCCGTGGGGCCAGCCCCTCGCCTGGGGTCCAGGTAGCTGCCACAGCCAAAGTGCTTGGCTGGAGCTCATTAGCCCTGCTGTGAGGGAAGTTAATTAGCTCAGGGAAAACACTGTGCTAATTTGCCTAACCAGCTTTTGGGACCAAGGTTAAACCCGCCAAGCAGACTTGGATGCACTCCTTCTGGCTGGGGCTCTGCCTCCTGCATCCGTGCAAGCCAGGATGGGGGGGATGCCCACGGGCTCCAGAGCTGCTTTGAAGATGTTATCCCTGCTCTTTTGAAGCAGTGCGATCTCAGCTCTCCTGGCAGAAAGGACTGCCATCCTAAGGCAGCACCAGGACTGCCAAGATGTGGGCTGGTCCCCCTCAGCAGGCAGACGAAACAGCCTCCACTCTTTGCTGTGGTGGTGGACACAGTGAGGTGAGCGCAGCACCCAGCTCTGTGCTGAGTAGCTGTGCCACGCATACCTTCCTGCAGCCACCGCACAGGTCAGTGTGGGATTTACAACACATGTGGCCACCCTTGCCTGCCTCCTCTGCCTCATCCAGCTGCCCTCTGCTTCCATGTTACACCTCGGCCAGCCAAGACTTTGAAACGGTCACCTCTCTTCCTTTCTTTATTTATTTAACCTTGTCTTGGAAGAGTATAGAATTTGGACAGGACAATTTGAGCAGTGTGTTGAGCAGATGGAAGCAGGTCTTTGGCTGAGGCCAGATGGAAGGAGCACTCAGCAGGCGGAGGCTGGGCATGGCAAGCTGAGAACTAGCTCCTGGCTCGACAAAACGCTACTCCTTTTCCTTTTAATACTAAAGCAATTGTTCTTGATGGCTTTAGAATGACTGTTTTTGGCATGTGCGTGTGTGGCTGTCCTCTGCTCCCCAAGCTCACAGGAAGCCGAGATTGCTTCAGCACGACTCACAGCGAGGGAGAGAAAGGAAGAGAAACACACACAGCTAAGAGACACGGAGAGAAACAGGAGCAGGGTAATCTTTAATGCAATCTTGCAAGCTTGTCTAAAAATAGAAGGTGAACCATTCCCTAGTAATTAGCCAGGAGATGGTTTTATTTGCAGCAATGCTATTTCAGCAGCAGTGCTTTTGGCAGGAGGTGACGGGAATGTCCCAGCAGCTCTAACCTTGCAGAACAGGAGGAGACTTGCCTCCCCCTGCCAAGGAATGTTTCCCACAAGCAGCAGGCGAGTGTGGGCTCAGGAGCGAGCACACACACATCTTCCTCTGCCTGCCTGGACGGAGGGAGCAAGAGAAGAGCTGTCCTTTCCACAACAGCCTGCTGGTTCTCTGGGATTAGACACTCCTCAGCCTTTGCGTTGGAAGAAATGATGAAGTCGTTTTGTGGGGAAAGGCAACAGCATCTTCGTATAAAGAATTGATCCCTGTAGGAATTGATCCCTACAGCAGTTCAAGCAAGGAGGAGCAGTGCCAGCGTTCTCAGTGGGAAGAATGGCATAGTGACCCAGGACTGGATTACAGCACGGACTGAGCCTGAGGCACTCACTCACCTGCAGGTGTCCCCTGCAATTAGGGAAGGTGCAAAGGGATGAATTCCCCCCCTAGACCAGCACATAAAGTAGGGTCCCTTTGGATGATGAGTGGCGAGTGTTAGGCTGCACTTTCGTGGTGAACACAGCTGGGTTAACATCAAGGTTGCCAGGTAGCTTCCCTTCAGGCCTTTATTTCTTTTGGGCACAAGGGCAGGGGGCTACCTTCCTTTCTAGCCATTGACTGGAGGAGGCAGTGCAGGGCAGGAATGCGGTATCCGCATGTAAGGGCTCCTCATGGGGCAGCTGGCTCCTCCATGCTCCTTGCAGGAGTCTGAGCTGGACTGCTGAGTGCTTGGGGGACACACAAGTGGCAGAACTGTTCCAACGTGGCTTTCAGGTGCCCCTTGGGTGCTGGGAGGAGGGAGATGCTTCCCTTGGGAAGTGCCACCAGCCTGGAGGAGCCCAACAAATCCAGGAATAATGTTAAAAAAGTGGGAAATTTAGCATTTACATCCTGCTACTGATTATGGTGGGAACAGGAAAGGAATGGAGTCAGCCTGAATCCAGGTTTCATGCATTTTATAAATTTAGCTATTTTGTCTTGGCTACCACAAAAAAAAAAGATCGTGAAGAGCCCCCTTGGCACCATGATGCCCGTCTCCTCTTCGTCCAGTGCTGCAAACTCCAAACCTGCCCACACCCCCACCAGAGGCAGAGAGGAAGAACAGAGGGAGTGGGGGGACATTTTGAAAGAGGAGGTGTGAATTTCTTGTGGGAAACCTTGCACTGCAAGCCTGATGGCACAGCAACAGCCCAGCAGGGAACTGCCACCCTGCACCACGCTCTGCAGAGGTGTGGAGTACCATTACCTGTCCCCTGGAGGACCATTGCTTTCCAGACCCAAGAGGCAGGTTATCACTCCTGATAAAAGTGTCTGTCTAGTCTATTTTTGGTAGAGTGAAAGCCTGACAGTGAGAAGCCAATGTGCCATCTGACCTACTGCCAGCAGCTCTCCCCGAGCCTCAAATGAATCCAATGCTGAATGAAAGAAAATGAGCTTTACATCCTATTTCAGGCAATACCCAGCCCCTGCTGTCGTCCTGTTGATTTTGTGGCTCTGCAATCAGGTTTAACTTCCCATCTTTCCATCTCCCCTATCGCTGCCTGTGAGGCCTGTGCAAACAGCGGGGGAAGAGAGCTAATTGCCTCTGGAAAAGGAGTGGTGATAACAGCTACGCTGGAAGAGCCATCACAGACCTATGGTTAGCAAACTGAGAACACAGGGGAGAACATCCCCCTCTCCCCTGGCCCCTCTTCTGAAGGATTACTTGTACCCATAGGAGGGAGCGCTGCTTGGGAGTGCCGGGCACTGCTGATTTGTGAGTGTCCCCTCTACCGGGACAAGATTAACTGGAAAATTTACTAGTCGGGAGGTCTCTCCAGGAGCCTGTTTAAAGTCAGCAGTTCCTCTGGCTCACTCCTGCGTGGTGCAGCAGCTGTTGGCACCGAATAAAAAGCAAAGAGCGGGATGGAAGCATCTGGGTCATGCACTAGAGCCGTGCTTTGCAGCCTCTGCAGCTCCAGTGATGGGGATGGAAGTATGGCCGTGGTGGTGAGCTACCTTTTCATTATGATGGGGATTGCCAGAGAGCCTTTGAGCCACGCCCATGCTGCTCTTGGAGCCAGCACTCTTGGTGGTGGAGCATAAGGGAGCCTCGCTGCAAGCCCCCAGTTCTTAGAGGTTATTCAGAACCCTGTCCTGGTGTGCCAGCTACTGGGAATTGACACGGACTCTCTTTCTGTCCCAGCATCTCTAAAACCTTGTGCGCTGGCACAGCTTCTCTCAGCCACAGTCAGGATAGGGGGCGTGCAAGAGATTTGCCTTAATTTGTCTCAATAGCAAAGCTGGATAGCTGGTGGGCCCACGTGTGCACTCGTCCAGGGTGCAGAAAGGAGAAGCAGCCCACCTGGGATATGAAGAAAGGGTTGGAGCTGTTTCCTCTTTACTTTTTTTCCCCCCTCCTCCCTCTGCCTGTCCTCTGCCCTTGCCTCACCAGTCCTACATGTGTCCCCAGCAGCCAGGGCCAGGGGTGACACTGCCATTCCCCTGTGCATCCCATCTCCACCCTCCTCTCTTCAGGGATCCTCCTGCAGAGAGAGAAATCCTCCAGGAAGGGAAATGACCATATGTTCACACAGTGATACACGAATATAATCAGTCCAGCCTTCGCAGAAGCACAGGGAGTGTGCATGGTGAGGGAATACTGCCTCCCTGGAAAGATTACACCCAAGATGCATTAGAAACAGTTGTGGATTTTTTTGAACTGGCAATCAAAAGCCAGTTTGGCAATAAAAATCAATGTTGGACAAAGAGGGCAAGGGGAGGTAGGAGCTGTCTTTGCCCCAGAGCTGGCCAAATCCATGTGACTTACTATCCTTTAGCAGTGAGGGACAAATGCTATGCTGGAGCAAAAGCAGGAAGCTTGGTCCTGAGTACCGATCGATAGCTCTGAGATTTTTCCAGCTGTGAAGGTCTGGGCTCCTCTGACCAGCCCAGTGGCAAACCACTCATTTCTCAATTTCCTAAAACAAACCCAATAAAAATGGTGAGAGAGAGGACTAGGAGAGGGACAGGGGTCAACAAAACCAGCATGTCCTGGTGTAGGCTTCCCCGGAGCTTCGGTGGATGCTCTGCTCTGGGTCTCTGAGAGTTACTCAGGTGGCTCCTACGCATGCTCTGGCTCTGAGACCAAAGCTTGCCTGCTCTCCCCATATGCACACAGGGAAGGGTGTGAAGTGTCAT
The DNA here is from genome assembly GCA_033556795.1 of Tapera naevia. NCBI lineage: Eukaryota > Metazoa > Chordata > Aves > Cuculiformes > Neomorphidae > Tapera > Tapera naevia. The sequence goes on from JAUMJJ010000291.1 coordinate 4,971,500, forward strand.
ATAAACTGGGACTGCTGATTCAGGCTTCTCTTGCTGGGAAAACAGGGTAGGGAAAAAAGGTGAGCTTAACACTACTGAATTAGCAGAGCTGAAAAATATGGGGAATGCCTGGAATCTGAATCTGTGCAGCACAGCACTTTAAGAGCGGTTATTACAAACAGCTCCGTGGGACACACAGTGCTTCCCCGCTTGCGCTCTCCTCTCCTCCCCGCATACCTTTTGCTTCCTCCAGCTGCAGACAGCTCTGATGCAGCAGCCTGCACTGTTTCTGCACTGGGAGGATCTTGACGCTAGTGTTTTTTCCCCATGATGGTTCACATTTTGGATAACAATCAAGTCCTGGAGCAGAATCTGCTCCTGGCATCACTCTAGCCACGTGGCTGGGGTGACGCCAGCAGCCAATCTGGCTGAGAAAGCCTGCTGTTTTATCAATAAAAGGGAAGCTACCTTCTCCTTCCCAGCCCAGCACAGCAGAGCTGTGCTCCCCCGGCAATGCCAGCTGTGTGGTGCCTGACACAGGCTAGACCATGCAGTGGACAGATGGTTGCTGCCCATGCTACCACATTGCTATTTGAGGAGGGACTCACATTTTCCCTCCTGTTTTTCAAATCCTCTTCCAGCTATCAAGCAGCCTGCTAGGAAGCCTCGGACTGAACCAGGGATGTCTCTCTTCCCAAGGACCTGAAGTTATTTATGCCATACAGTATGCTTGCAGTTGGAGGGGGATAGATATTCTCACTTGGATGGCTTTCAGGGACAAGAAGCCTATTCTTCCCTCAGCAGTTCTGCTTTTGCTATCAGAGATGTCCCTCTCATCTTTCCTGGCAAGAACCCAGTACAGCTTGGGGACAGAGGTGTCTCAGGCAGCTGCATGCTGGGATACTGGGGTTTGCCTTGCCCATGTGTATAAGGCAGAGCCATCGCTCTCACACCCTGCTCCCTAAGGAGAGAGGAGCTGATGGCAGAGTTGGGAACCTCCAGATCCCTGCATGTCTCCACAGATGCAGAAGATCAGAACAGAGAGAAGCCACCTCGAATGCTGCACCCAGAACTTTAGGTGGAGACATAGGGGCACACGGCGCCTCGCCAGCAAAACAACTTGCTCAGGGCTATGCTGGGGCATGAGTGCAGGGCAGAGAATGGATGTCTGAAGGAGGAGTCAAAGTTATGAACACATGCCTCCTTTGCTCACCTCATGGTAAACACAGTGGCGAAGCACATGGCTCCCCGGGCTGGGCTCACCTGAAGCCATCAGCACGGAGCTTCCTTCTGTAGACATGACCATAGGGCTCCAGGCTCTAACCCTGGAGGGGAAACACTTGGGTTGCCTTTGCTCCTGTTCCGCTCTATGTGCCCATGCCAAGACACAGAAGCCTGTCAGCGAGAAATGGGACCCTGGCACCCACGTTTCAAAGCTGGAGCTGCCCACAGTGCTGGGCAGCTGTAGTAGACCACAGAAAGCCCCGGGCTATTTTCCTTCCCTCTCTGCTTTTCCAACACACATACCAGCATGTGCTTACACACACACAAGCACACGGATGCTCTGTGGCACAGGGAGCAGTGGCCTCAGAGTAACATGGAAGCAGGAGAATGTGCAGCAGGCAGTACCCAGGCAAGGGAGCTGCTGGGCAGCACCTGTGGTAAAATGGGATTAGCTTGGGGAACAGAGGGAGAGGAATAAATGGTTCTTGTGGCGAACTTCAGGACTTCCCCTGACCCAGGCTGGTAAGAAACTAATAAAAATAAGGCCTCAACGTAGAAGGAAAAGACTTACTGCCTGCTTTCTAAATCATGCCATCTCAGGCCTGGGGAAGGCTATCGGAGGCTGGGTGCTTTCTTCCTTGTGCATCCTTTAGAGGCCCTTCAACATCTCTGTGTGGGAGACTTCTGTAAAAAAGCTGGGCTGCTGCGATGTGCCTGGACAGAGACAGAGACAGGGACAGCTGAACCTATTGTCCCCCTGCCCAGAGCCCCAGCACTGGGGTGCTAGCTGTTAATCCGGAGTTCAGCAGGGAACAGAAATGGCTGTCCTTCACCCCCTATCCACTGCCCGGAAGCAGAAACCGCTCTTTCTCCCAGCTCTCGGGCTGTTCAACCACTGCTTCAAATGCTACATGGGAAGTTCTGGGGAGGGTTTGGGGTCTCTTTCCTGGGACCCCGTCTCAGACTGTGCAACGCTGGCACCTGCAAAGAATGAGGGGAAGCCTGGAGCAGGGATGAAGACCTGCTCAGAGATGCTATGAGGGGTCAGGACCCTGGGCTCGCAGCATCCTTGGCAGCATTAAGGTGCTGTATGGGGTGTTAAGCCCAGCGGCAGAGAAGCAGGAGGCCAAATCACATTACTCTGCGAGTCCTGGGAACTTAAAGTCTGGGTCTGACCCAAGGGCTATCTGCCTCATGCATCACTGGATGATAGTGGAGTTATTTTTTTCCTGACAGGACTCAGAAAACAGGTCACTTCGCATGTAAATCTGTAACAAATGTGCCTGGGATTAGGCAGGCTACTGAGAGGTGCAAAAGACGGTATTCATCAGACGTGCCCGTAGTGAACAGCTCCACACCACACACAGGGAAGGGAGCAGAGGCACATTTTTTCATGAGCAGGGGGTTGCTATGCCAGAAACTGCCATCCTGGGTTGGAGGATTTGGACGATGACAGCCTCAGCAGAAAGAAATGCTGCATTCCAGGGAGGCCATTCCTTGAAAGCAATTAAGAAATAATAACACAATAGTAATAAGCAGCTCAATCAATCCCTCCATGAGCTGAGGAACCCTGAGGGGAGAGCTGGGCTTTTCCCAGAGCAAACTGGGACCAGTTTTTCTCCAATAAGTACGAATAATACCAGTAACAAACCTCAGATCTTGGGCCAGAGTTCGGCAAATGACACTCTTGCAGCATACAGAATGCATATGAACTTTAACTTGCCTATGTAATGAACACCACCTGAGCTGGGGGCAAGAGCAGCAGTTTGGCTGCAGCAGGCAGGGGCTTGCTAGCTGCTTCCCGCTCCCCTCTCTTTCTCGAGGATGTGGGCACAAGTGTATGGAATGGTTATAAACCAAATCACCTCTCTCTAGCAGTGTGCTTCCCTGATCCAAACTAATCCGCTGAGACTTCAAGGGTTAAAGAATAGCAGCAGTTGTCTCCATGAGCATTGCAGGACATTTAAAATCCTCAGCCCCTTTGGCTCAGTTGCTGAGGGAATTTTTCAGTTGAAAATGCCAAGGCTCTGGGAACTATTAGACCCTGCAAACCTTAGATTGCTTTTATGCCAGCCCCAGGCTGCAACCTCGGATCTTTTCTTTTCCCCTCTGCAAACTGCTGGGTAATGATCCCTTGCGGCCTGCCAGCTCACCTCCCCTTCTCCCAGCTGGCAGTGCAGCTCTGCTGCCGTGCCCTTTTGTTCCGGTGGTGCTGAGATCTGCAAACTCATTTCTAATTACTGCATCTGGGGCTTCCAGCTCCAGCGACAATGCCAGGACTTGCGGTGGGACTCCTGACGGGCCAAAGTTCATCCCCCTGCTTATTTCCTTACCAAAGACCATTATCTCTCATTTACATCTAAACTAGTTTTTTATACCAGTTTAAATGCTGTCCCTCCCTCTTGAATCTCAATGCAAACGAATTAAAAGTTCATTCTTTGGATGCTCAAATCCTGCGCACTTTCTTTTTCACTTCTTATTTAAATCACACACTGTTTTGAACTAAACCTTTTATTTCCTCCCAATTATTATTTCTGCTGTGTTTTCCAGAGCCTTACAACATGGCATCTGATTATACACAAAGCTTTGGAATAAAGCCCTGCTTTTTCCCTTCATTAAGGACACAAAGGATTCCTGTGTGAGCCAAGCAGCATTTTGGACATTAATACAGATTTACACCCTAAAATCACATCCTTGTTCTTTGCAGAGCAGATTGGGGAGTGGATCTGTGCCTTTCCTTGCTGCCAGCACCCTTCAGAGGCTTCAGCCAGCTCCTTCCCTCCCTGGAATTAACATCTGATTAAGTGGTTGGCAGCAGGTTCACCTGCAAACTCCTGGCTGCTGGTTCTGCCTGCATCATGACCCACTGTTTTTTCTGGCTAATCCTGCCTTCTGGATGTCCTCTGCTTGCCTCCAAGCTAGGGGTCTGGGAGTCTTTGGGGGCCCAACCGCCACCCAGGATTTTGCTGTTACTGACCATGGAAGGCAGTTATGTGTAGTCACATGTAAATCCCTGGAAATGCTCAATAATCTGCTAATCCTACAGCCCTCCCCGAAGCCTAAAATTAACAAAATTGATATATTTCAGGATAAGTGATAAGCCCAAGGACATAAAGACAGTCAGCGGCAGAGCTGCTTTTAACCCACATAGGCAGCTGCAGCGTCCCTCCTGGCTTTGAGATCCTGACGTCTGGGAACTGCCTGAATCAGACCGGAAACACAGGAAACCACTCTGTCCACAGCACATTTCCCTCATTTAACATTGTCATGTAGAAAGGAATAATGTATGCTGTGTTTACCAAAAGAAGAAAGAAGAGCTTTTTATCAAAACGATGCATTACTGAGTTGATTAGCTGCACAAGAAGTCTCTCTAAGCAAATGACTTTTATTCCTGAACATTACAGTATTTTAAAAATAAGCTATTTTTAAAATAAGTATTTTTAAAATTAGATATCTAATTTTAAATTTTAATTAGATATCTAATTTTAAAAATAATTCTGTTTGCAAAGAAGAGATTTAGGGGTCACCTGGAGCAGATAAGAGACATTTGGAATCATAGAGATTTAGGACAGATTTCAAAAGCAGCAGGTGGGCTGCAGGAGGCCATTTGCCAAAGGGACACAAGATGAGAGCTCTTTCCCCAGAGAGAAACTTCTTTCAGTACAAAGAAGTTTTGTCTAACAGGCTTTGCATGGGTCTGCAAGGTAAGGATACTAGACTTGCAGCTCTGCTAACATACCACGCTGCTCCTTTGGGACCCTGGGCAATTGAGGTTATCCCTGTCTCTCTTAAAATTCCTATCTGTAGAGCAGGGATATTGCTGCCTGCAGTAAATGTCTGCAATGTGCTTGAATGTGAGGGTTATTACTGTTAAATATCTGTGCAGGTTTCACCTGTACTGCACTGAGAAGCAAGCTGGAATGAATGATTCCTGCAACACGCTCTCAAGCTGAGTGGGAATCTCAATGCAGGAGAGAACGTGGACTAAGAAACATGAAGAAAGCTGGAGCTGCTCCATACTGGGATTTTTTTCCTCAGATGTTCAAAATCTGATGTAACTAGCTGCTCTGGCCACTATAAGCTTGTCTTCATGTTAGAAACAGCTCAGCCAGGCCACGTGCTGCCTTGAGAGCCAAACTGCCTCTCTGACCTGCTGTGAAGGAACGCATATTGTCCCAAACGCCAGGCTGGCCACTTCTGCTTCTATCACATCGGAAAAAATTAACATCTGAATCACAGCGATCCAGGTCAGACCACCTTTGGAGAAAATGCACAACCAGGGAGGTCATGAAACACTACAAAAGCCATGAACAAAACCACTAATTGGCTTCTTTTCATCTGTATCCCTGTGCCACCAGTCTTGCCCTTCTCACACTGCCCTGTGCTGCTTTCAGGCTGCCAATACGCAGCCTATTTTTGGAGAGCCAGGACAGCAAACCATACTTTGTGTTACTAATTCTGTAATTCGTGTTGTTTGTGCTGGCAGGGAATTCCCCACAACATTTTATCTCGGCCAGTCTCCTCTGGCTGTTTAAGATATTTGGAATTATTATTTTTGGCTCACAGGTCCACTCTTGGTCATGACGGGATTATTCTTGGGTTGCACACAAGCACATGGCCGCCCTCCCCACTGCTGGTGGTCTGGAAGAGATAGGATATATAGGACATATAAGAGGTGGATGGCAGGGGGAGTGCACATTTTTTTGGTAAAATGGGCCTTAAGGTGTTATCCTGGCCATTTCCAGTGCCACTAAAAGAGATGATGGTATAGGGGATGGGGGAGAGGAGGGGCCATGGAGTGAGTTGGGGAAGCTGGTGGATGGGCATGGGTGGGGGGGGGGGGTTGGGGGCAAGCAAAGGGGTTGAGCAATGCCAGGGCGCTGGTCTGGGATCTGAGTGTCTTTGGAGGAGAGCTGGAGACCTTGAGACACTCCTGGGGCCAGAGGGTAGTTTGGGAAGGGGTGTCTGTGTGAAAGGCGAGGGTCTTGGCACCTCCTACCAGCATGGGGACACAGGGGACCATCCTCTGCTTGTCTGTGTGGGCAGCAGCAGCTCTGATGGCACTTTGCGGCCCTAAATCAGCTGTGTATATTCATAACTGCTGTGCACGCTGACCCTGGAGCTGGAAGGCATATCACAAAGGGTACGTTTTTAACACCTTTTAATCCCATGATCCTGCACATTTAAGCCTGAACTGCCTTGCATTTGAACCTCTGCAAATGCCTTTCGCAACCCTTCCAAACCACAGCTTGATCTAGAGAGAAACTAATTAAAGCTGCCCGACAGGCTGCTAAATATTAAGAGCCCAATAACGGTGCAGACACCGGGACATCATCATCTGAATGACAAAAGCCGGTAGCCAGTGGTTACTGATAGAGGAACCGGCAGGTTTGTGCCTGCCATGCTCAGAGACAGACATCCCTGGCAGCTGCTAGAGCCAGGGGCACTGCCCTGGCAACAGGGTGCCTAAAACACCATCCAGGGAGATCGCTCCAGCGCATTCCATTCCTTATCCCATGCAATTCACGGCCAGGGTGAGGCCAGGCTTGCTGCCGATTCACGTCACGTAAAGCCGGCAGGGATGGCTGGTCGGCGTGGCAGCAGCAGGCGTGGGCTGTGGGGTCCTGACCTTCATTTCTGCCCTTCCTCCAAATATTCTGCAATTACATGTCGATTGCCATGGGGGAGAAAAGCAAACACACTGTGAATGCTGGAGCGCTGCGGTTGTTTGCTCTTGGCCGCGGCATGTGGCATAGTGGCTGTAGCATGGGCTGCTGCTGAAAAAGCAGAGGGGTGTCAGGAAGAGCTTGTATTTTGGAGTTACTCATATTGTGGAAAAACCAACAGACTCTCCAGGACAACTGACCATAGGCACAAGTTCCAGCTAGCATTAAAAAAAAAAGCAGGCAAAAGGGATTTGAAATTCAGCTAAATCACACTTCCCTCTGAAAATTTCATTCCTGCAATTGTTCTGAGTAACATGTATGATTACTCTAGCTGAAAGAAATGATAAAAAGCATTGCGTTTTCTCAGCTCGTTTACTTTCTACACCTGGCAGCATTTTGTGTGCAGGCAGTTTCGCCGTTTTCCTGAGACAGAGCACTTGCAAATGGAAGCTGAGGAATAACAACCCAAGATGTTTTTTTAAACTGTTTTGCAAATGCTTCTGCTTCTAACGACCAATACACAAGCTGAAGCCCTTGGCAAACATGATATGGCAATAAATAACATAGCAGTTTGCAGTGTTGTTAGAGTGGTGAGAAAAACCTCCTTATTTAATATCTAGATGCTACCTTGCAGTACAGTGGAGTACAATGCACTGGCAGTAACTTTCCTAAAGCAAAACTGCTGACAACATATTACTGCCCCAAACGTGCTGTCACAAAGGTGATAGAAAGGAGATGCATTTCCCTTGGACACTTCCACAGGTCTTGCCACCTGCCCTGTAGAGCAGTCCAGCTCCTCAAAGCTTGACATGCCCTGGGAGAATGGACATTCATAGAACAATTTAGGTTGGAAAAGACCTTTAAGATCATCAAGTCCAACTGCAAACCTAACACTGCCGAGTCCTCCACTACACTATGTCCCCGAAGCTGGGGAAAAAGAAATTGCAGAGGAACATGAAATAAAAGGAAATAGAGGAAGAATGGCAAGTACCTTATAATTGTTGTTCTTTAATGGATTTTTTTTTTAATAGGCTCCTCCTTGATGTGCTGATAGCACACTTGTATTGATTTTTAGGTGTTATGTCTGTCACTTTCAATGGCTGCTAGTGCTGGCCATGTTCTGTCCCTGTGTACATCACACTAAACAGAAGCAATGACCATTTCTGAATGTCCTACACTGAAACAAGCTGGGAAGCAGTGCACTCTTCTGATTTGAGAAGGTGCTCTGTGATTTAGAGTCCTGATGGCATGGTTATTAGTGTGCAGGGTGCTCTGAAAGGACCCGAGACCCAGCATGCAGCATGGTTTCACATGAGATGTGCCAGACTCTTTATTCACAGCGTAAAGGCTGCTGGGCAAACACACCATGACTCTGTGCTGATGTGTGGGTTCAGCACTATGGTTCCCACCTAGGGAGGTTTGCAGGGCTTTAGCTCTACTTGCTGGTGTCCGAAACAGCAGGGGAAGAGGCAGGACAAGGATGACAGAGCAAAGCAGTACAGTTGGGGGTTGTTTCAAAGGTGGAGGGATACGGCCCTCCCAGAGTCCGGTCCTCCTCTCCTTGGCATGTCTGCAGCAGACAACAGAGGCACAAAGGGCACTGCAACTTGCAACAGCCATAAGCATTTTGGTGTAATGAAGTTAACTGTCAGGGAGAATTATTTCTCACACTGGTGTAACAGGTCATAAAATACCCTGTTGTGGAAAACTCGGAAGAAGTTTAGCTGCCCTTTTGCATGCAGGTGTGAAAGATCACAGCTCTAGTCCAAGTTGGAGGTCCTCTTACATGATCACTATACCTCTAATGTACGTGTAAGCAGAGTCCCATCCCCTGTCTGGGTCATCTCTTTCTCCTGTGAAGCTGAGGTGGTGATGGAAGCAAGACAAAACAACTCAACCACCATTTCCCATGTGCACCCTCCACATATCCCACACATTTCCATTAGTGTCTCACATCAGCTGCACTGGGGGCTCAACACACATATATTGGTTTAACCCACCTAGGCTAAGTGACCACAGTGCTCCCCACATATTCTCCAGTGACTGCTTACAAACACCTTTTCACTGGAACATCCCACTGCATGAGAAGGCAAGGGAGAGGGTGGACCTGAGGCACAGAGCTCCTGATCTCCAGTCATCCCCAAGTCGCTGGGGTTTGGCAGCCCAGCACAGTTCTCGGTGCCTGTGAATCACATATCATTCAGAGCATGGAGACAAAGCCCAGTGTGCTGGCTATAGCTTGCTTAGAAATTTTTCAATAAAATAGCTTTTCCATGAGACAATACAAGCTCATCGGAGCTGATTTGTTCCCCAGGAGCAAAGCAGCTGCTATAAACTTTCACAGAGAAAAGAATGGAATTCCTCCTTAAAGCCAGAGTTTGGAGGAGGAAACCATATCAGGCCTGCCTGGCCAGCAGCCAAATGATTAGGACAAGGGAAGACTGAGTATAAATCTTTTATTTGAGCAGAGCTTGCATTTGAACCTGGGTCTCCAACACAGTCAAGTGAGTGCCTTAGGCCAGCTCAGCATCGCAAAGCTGTCCTGAAGCATCTAGTTCTCCAAGAATTGGGATGTGGGATAGGGAAGGCAAAAGAGAGCAAGAAATTCTGCGAAAACAAAAGCAAAAAATCCCTACAACAGAGAAAACTTGGGAGCTGTCATTGGCCAGGGAAAATTTCCTACTACAAGTCTACTTTCAGCTATCCTTATTCTGAACTGCTTGGCTAACGCCCCAGGGGCATCTCCAGAGTTTCCTTTTTTTCACCCCCTTTGAATACATACACTGGGTTAAATTACATACATAAATACATACATACATTGTAATAAACAGAACATATTCCAAGTATTTTACATACAAACTACATGTAAACTTTTCATTAGGTCTTCAGGGCTTTGTGCAGTTCATGTTGAGTCTGCAGCAAAGTGGAGATTTTACAAAGGCCTCTCTGCATAAAAGTTCAAGTCATGGAACCAAATTGTGTTCTGCACAGAGGCACAAAAAGGGTTCAAAAATTAAGATTTTAATTTTAATGTGATTTTAAATGTTGGTCCCAATTAGGCATATGCCCAAGTCCCATTGGAGTTAAACACATCATTTCTTTGCTGAACAAGGAAGGCTGCTGAATCAGGACTCCAGACTGTAAAATTGCTCAATTGCCTTCAAATTTCTCGGGGAAAAAAATAGTGTGCTCTGAAAGCAATCACAAAATACATTTGGTATTCAAAGAGTATAAGTGAGTGCAGGGCTTATAATTAAATCCTTATCTACGAAGCTGCTATGGAGTGACTGTATATTCTGGGTAATTTTTAATGGCCTGAAACTCAAAAACCAGCATAACCATTTTTTTTTCTTCTTTTTTTTTCAGAAGACACAGCTAGTTAGTTATAATTCTGCAACAAATCCATTACTGCAAAACAGGTCCCTGATCCTGCAAGCATGGATGTGCTTACTTTTAATGATCCAAGTGTATCAAGGGAAGCCACGGCAGAAACTATTGGCATTAATACAGAGCAGCATGCAAGAGTGGGGCCCAAATAAAAATAAGGATGGGGGTGATCCCTGAAGTGTGCAGTGGAGCCCTAGCCCTACTCTTCAGTCCTGTGGCTGGTCCTGCCCAGGGCCTGGGAGAAAGGAAGACGATGTGTGACAGTGGTAGAGACATCACCTCCAATCAGCCTCCTTTCACCTCGACTCCTTAATTATGCCGTATTTGCTTAGAAATAGTTTCTCAACGCTTTTCACCTGGGTAGAGAACTTGGTGGTGTAGTAACAGCAGCTCTGGGGAAAAGTCTCCACAGTCTGAAGGCAAACAACCTTTGTATTTGGTAATGATGTGGAGGTGAGGTTCAAAAAAGAAAATTCTGCACTTGCGTGCTGGAGAAAGGCTACTGGCTTTCCCAATAGCACAGCAAGCCTGAGGACAAGCTCTTCTCTGGTGTCATTTTCTGTAATACCATACTCTTTAAAAAATAAATCATGCCACAATTACAGGATCAAAAGTGAGGTCTTGCCTGAAAATAAAAGTCACACGGCTTTAACTACAAGTAAATTTTATAAATAGCTCTTAAGCAGGTCAAAGCATAGCAGGGACATTCTTTGTGGACCAGCTTCCCCCCTCCATCTTGCTTGGGCAAAGGCCATGGTTCACCCCCACTTAGGTGGGGTTTTAGAGCCTCTGGCCAGGCTGCTTTCGGGGGCAGGGAGATGCCATCATCCCCAAGGATTACACAGAGCAGCCAAAATAGCTCGTCTGTGTTCCTAGGTCTCAGTCCCACTGCCTCCACCACCCCTGGCCGCCTGGCATGGGGATCTGTGCTTCCCACCTTCTCCACCTGCCTGCCAACACCAACCTGGCCATAAACCCAGTTGAGCCCTTACCCAGGTGTTATAAAGGTGCTGCCCAGGGCTTGGACACAACCAAGCTGTGGCATAAGACCACAGTGGCAGAGAGATGGAGGCAGGTGAGAATTTATCCCAGAACCTTGGGACTGGTGTCTCTTCCCCTGGCTCACTGCACAGCCATCATTTCCCCTGCTTAGGCCACAGTAGGACTTCGGAGATGCGACATTTGAGCTTGTATTTCATGGTCCTGGGCTTTCTCCCCGCCCCCCCTGGAGTTTGCCTATCTGTACATTTTATTGGCTGCTGTGCATTTGTTGCTAGGTAGCTCCCACTCCTACTCCATTCTGCTCGCCCTTAACTTACTGCCAATCTCTCCAGTAGTTCCCGCATCCTTTAATTACATTAATATCTGTTACAGTCAAATGAAAAAAAAAAAAAAGGGCCAAAAAAAATCCTCCAGGAACAAGCAATGGCCAGTTAGCACAGCAGGCCTCCATCTTTTGGCTTTATCTTAATCCCTCCTTCCTGCTTTTTCAAGCAGACCCCCTCAAGTCCTTTTTCTTCTCTTGAGAAAAGCCCAGGCGTCTCTTGAACTCATTTCTGCACTTTGCCTCAACCGTCTCCCCCGTAACTCATTCCATATGTTTACTTGGCTCTGCCTTCTGCTGCGGTTCCCTGTTTACTCCCAGCTCCTGAACCCTTAGATCGGATCACCCGGGCTCTTTGTTGACTTAATTGGATCATCAGCCTGGTTGTAGAGCTTCCCCAGCCAGCCCTGCTCCCCTCTGCTGGGCTGCTACCCCGGCCCCAAGTCTGGAAAAAAACATATTTCAGCACTGGATGTATAAACAGATGATGCAGGTTAAATTTAAAATATACTGAAGCTGATAACCACAGGTGCAGGGGCTGCAAATCATCTGCTGGAAACAAACGCCTCTTTCTGGCAGGGTTTAAGGTGGGGTCTGCAGCCCAGTGAGTGGGGTGTGCTCCCCTCCTGTTTTCCTCCTGCTCCTCTCCTGCTGTCCCCCTGCTGCCCTCCCACCCCGCTCAGAAACCCCGCTGATTGCTTATAAAAAAGGGCCACTCGAGCTGAGAGTGGAGCAGTTTCAAAGGCCCCGCAGAGGAGGTCCTGGCTCCCCTCCATGCTGCAGGATCAGCCAAAGGGCAGCCTGTAGGCTGTGCAGGGCGCCCAAGCAGGGCAGGTGTAGGGTCAAGATGCGTACCCCCACCCACCAGCTCCCCGAGGCTCTACTGCTCCCTCCTGCTCTAGCACCAAGCACCAGCTGGGACACATGTGTTCATCTGAATTTGCTTGTTGCGCAGTCTGACACCGATGTGGGGGCTGCGCTGGATCTTGGCACATCAAGTCCATGCCAGGATGTAGCTGCATACCCTGATCCCTGAGATGCTCCCCTTCCTTGCTGTATCGTGACTGCCGGTAGAAGCACCCATATCCCCTTCTCCTAAGTGTAGGCGCCTCAGCCTCCCATCCATGGGGAAACTGCACTGATACTGGTGCAACCGGCCCCCCCCTTCCCTGCCCCGAGACCCTCTGCTACAAAGGCAGTGGGGAGAGCAGCAGGCAGCACACCCCCAGCCAGAGGGCTTCAAACTTTAACTCCTCCTCCCACCGAAAATGAATGACAGGTGTTCTCATTGAACTGTGATAGCTACAGAGGAATTACACAGCCATAACACTAATGAAGGCCATACACTGGTGGAGAGGGGAAGAGGAAGAAGAGAAACTGAAAACATGGTCTTGTGTTGTTTGATCCACAGCATGACTGCCTTCAGAAGGAAAGCACTGCAGCTGGGGTAGTTTTTCTTCCTGAAAAAAAATTGCTTATATTTGCTTACGTTTACCAGCAGTTGAAATCTCAGTTCCAGCATCATACTACTAAAAAACCTTGCTTGCTATTATATTTTACTTTATGACATGGAAACTTGGGAGATGTTGTGGAACTCTGCATCTGGGGAGCCTTGCTGATAGCTGGAGGCCGGGGACAAACATTCCTGTCCCCTAGCCACACAGACTTCTGAGGCTCCTGAGGAGAAAGCACTCATCCTCCCCACTGGTGAGACAAAACCTTCCTTGTAGATATATATATATATCTATATATATCTGTGTGTCCTCAAGTCTTGAGCAGGAGGCTTCCAGCTGCAAGACCTGCTCAGATCACATTGATGCTTTGTTCGAACCGTAGCCATGCTGTGCTGCTGAGCAGGTCTCTCTTGGACAGTTCAACAGCTTGCTCACATGGTTTGAAACAGTTACACAGCTTTCTGCTCCTAAGTCTCATTTGAAATGCTACCTGTCATTCCTGCAGAGTCCAACTGAGAAGTGAGGGCAGCAGGACCCCAGCACATCAACATTCAGTCAGACTTTCCTCTGGCTGGGATTCACAGGTCTCCTTGAATAGATACTTAATTGTAGTGATACCCACCATCATATTTTGTTTTTCTGCTTCCTTCCATATGATAGATTTGTGTTGCAAAGAGTTCAGGTACAAAGCCACATGACTGAACACATGCTTTTTTTGTGCTTTTATCTGACTGCCACTTGCAGAAACACTGGGGCTAAGACGGTGCCCCTGCACTGTGTACCACATTCCTCCCCAATAGCAACTTCCCACAAATACAGCCATCGCTGCCTGTCACCTATATGTTAAACAGTGAAACCATTTCACTTGAACTCCAGGTGCTACCTGGGGGCAGCAAGAGGAGGAAAAATATGGGGCAGTTACGTAATCAAGACAGAAATAATTAGGTAGATGAAATCCTAAGAGAAGTAACGCATCTTTTGAAATGAACTGGCAGCTTGAAAAATTTAGAAATCTTCATCAAACCATTACAAGCCTGGAGCATGCATATGCTTTGTTTTATGGGTTTTAACACATACAGGACACGCAAGTATAATTAAGGGTTTGCAGTCTATCTTCTTGATATTGGAGTTGGACATTGGAGACCACGATAAATAATCCATAAATGATCCTTCAAAATGAATAGTCTATCAATTAAAAAAAAAAGACTCTTGGCATATAATTCACTTATCTACTTAATGTTGTCCGCTTTTGCTGCTGGAGGGCTGGATTAAACCCAGAAAGTATAGAGTTAAAACATGCCTACCATAATATTATCCAAGGTAACTTTTATTAACTCTGTGCCTAATAGCCAAGCAACAAGACTAGAAAATGATCAAAGGCTAGAAGAACAGAAAATGTTTCCTTCCATTTAATAAAAAAAGATACAGAAGCATTAATTGTCGGGAAGTGCCAGGTGTGCACCAGACCCATGAAAATACTCACCCGTATCTCCACCCTGACCACAACTTGCTGCTTGGACTGTGTATGAACATAGAGGTTTCTCTGCACAGCCACCTCCCCACCCCCAAGCCCACGTTCCCAAACACAGCTGTGTGATTTTGGCTTCCCTTTTAAACAGTAAGACCCATCCTCATTGCGCTAGCTAAGCAATGCTGGAGAAAGCGCTATCTTTTCCCACCTTGGCAAGGAGAGGAAATGTGTTTTCCTTTATTTCTAAGCTTGTGGTTTGTTGAGCATACTTCTGACTTGTTCTGTAATACTCGCTAGCCGCGCTGGAACGATGCAGCCCATGTGCTGGTGCCAATAGCTACAGCCCAGCCAGCTTCAGCCTGCAGAGGTTCACGTGGCTCACACCATCAGAGCCGTGCCGCTGCTGCTGAGCTGAAAGATAACCCCTTCGGTCGCACGTGCAGCTCACCGTTCCTCATCTGCAGCTGCCTGCTCCTTAGGGGAGCACTGAACCATGAGTACCTCTTACCAGAGGGGCAAGATGAAGGGAAAGAGGAAAGTACTGAAAACTGCATGCAACAAGATGTGCAAACCCCAGAGCAGTCAACCTCACTGCTTTCGTTGTGGTCTTGCTCATATGAGTGCATCCCTGCTTAAAACTTTTTCCCTGGCCTGATTTGACACACTGATGGTGGTCCAGTACGTTGAAGGGCATATCTCCTCCTGATCCGGGGCCACAAATCCCCACTTTGACTCTACAGCCTTCCCCTGTCTGCATCAGCTCCTGGTCAAGCATGCCTCCCTCTATTGTCAGTGCTGCTTAGAAGCTGAAGCAGCGCCAGACTTCTCCGCATAGACAATGGTGACAAGGGCCCAAGTGGCACCTGTCCTTGGGAATTCCAGCAAACCATGACCCATGGTGCCTCCAGCACTCCTCTCTCCTGCTAAAGTGTCCATAAACTCAAAATTCTCTCCCCCAGGCTGCCAGTACTCCCATCTCTTGCCTCAACCCCTCATCCCAGTCCTCAAGCCCCTTCAGGCCCCAAGGGATGTACATCCTTCCCTGCTTGCCCAGCATGTCTAGCCTTAGTTCCTCTCGTGCTTTGCAAGCTTTGTCCTGCCCCAGCTCCTGGCGTGCCTAGGGATCCCAGCCCTTCCCTTCCAGGCCTGCTGGCTGCCAGCAGCTGAGGGGCTTCCTGGCGTTAATACTCACATCTAGACTCCTGCCTGTCCAAACAGCTGCAGCAGGCACATGGACACATTTTTCAAAATCTTAGGCTGCCTGGGAAAACCTTGATTCGCAAGGCTTTCTACAACCATTCCCGTCAATATTGCAGGCACTGTCTCTCTGCATCAAACTGCGTTCCTTGGAGCAGTGGAGATGGGGTTACATTGGGTAAAACTTACAGGCATTTCTGTAATTTTTTAACAGTTGGCTCCAGCCTTTGAAACATCTGTCCAGCTGGACAAGACCACGGAGCTCACAAGACTCATTTTTACATTAGCTGGCCCCCAGAAGTAGTGCCAAGCTGCCCCTACAAAGACCAAGTCATCCCCATCTGCAGCCATCTCCTCTCTCTTGTGTTTTGCTCAGGCACTCATCCATCTTGTCCGCTTTTCGTGACTTTGGGAGAACTCTGCCACCATGGCAACGGCTGTGTCAGACTGACACACACCCATAACGCTGGAGCAGACGTCTCAGAATTTTTGCCATTATTAAATCCTTCCCCTTCTATCACCCATTAACTCTTCTAATGCTGTCAGTCACGTGTTTCCAGCAAAGTCTCTGGTCTGGACACCAGTTTGCTTTGCATTCACTGGGAGAAGTACTGGAAAAGTTTCCAAATTTATTATCAGACTTGTGAAGCTAAGATGTCAGAGTTAATTATGAAGGAAGTACGAGAGCTTGGAACACGAATTTTGAGGCTGGTGACTAGTGTCTTGACACCATTCAATGGGCAGGAATCTGTGCATGGGCTAGCTCTGCCTTTTGAGAGCAATCTCAATAGTGTGTTACCTGGTCCTTATGGGGCTGTTGAACTAGTTTATCTTGGTTTTTTTGTGTTTGTTTTTTTTTTTTTTCTTTTCTTTACACAGTTAAACCCTTTTTATTTAGTTCCCCTCAACAGAAGTTCATTTGGGTCTATGACGGTCTCAGAGACGGTATTAGTGGCTGAAGCAGCCCCTTATCCATCTGTTTTCCATCTGGTGTCAACTACTAGCTGGAAGGTACAACCAATTGGCTTGCACACTGACTTGAGAAAATGTGACAACCTCAGACTAATGAACCATTGCAGACCCCTTTTTTTGGTGTGGGAGAAGCCAAGGGTGAGGAACTAGCTGCCCTCTCTGTATTTCTCCTCCTTCAACATGTCTCGGAGGAAAAAATCTTGCTTGGGGGTGCCAGCTGCATCCTGAACAGTGTGTATGGGGACAATCTCACCAGACACATCTCCAGCCCTCCAGTGGCCAAACACCCGGGAAACCCGGCATGCCCATGTCTTCTCACTCCTTGATTAAAAAATGGCTTCAGTCCCAGCTTCAGAAACTTGGAGACCATGATGGGCAAAGGCAGACTTAACTCTGGGCATGGTGGCAACTGCAGGTCTCATTTAGAGAAGTCAAGCAAATGAGCAGAGGCCAGGGCCTCAGCACTGAGGATGCGAACCTTCTGTAGGCAAGAGCGAACACAATGCAGACAATGATGTGGACCTTAAAAATGCAAATCTTCGGGCTATAAATTTACTGCTCTACCCAAGGCAGTTGTTAGTTTCCAGTATTTATTTTTGATTCATTACAATCTGGATTTTTATGGATCTTCTACTTTAAGTTTTATATTTAATTGAATGAGAGTCCTGGTATCTTTCTGCATGCATTTATGTGGTTTTCATTAACTACTGTGCAATCTAAGAAAGATCTTTGTTAACCAAAAATAAGGAACGTTTGTTAATATTTAATGGAAACAATAACAATAAAATTACACAACGATAATTAAAACCACCCCAACCGTAAAAGCTCCTTCTTAATGAATCATATTAAGAGAAGGTTCAAGCATGTATTTATGATCTGGGTTGTGATTTATGGGCTAAATCCTGCCCTCGCATGAGGCTTTCACTGATTTCCATGGGGGGCAGCATGTGCAGTGGAAGAAGGCAAATTCTGGATGCATGCTGATTCAGTGCTGCCAGAAATGAACATTACTTTACCCTGACACAGTATACGCATAACTAAAACATAACCCTCCTCCCTCCACCATTAAAAATAAAAAGAATATGAAGCATGACGTTGCCGTGTGCCCTCGTACTCTCCTGGTAACTGGCTACTGGGAGCTTTCCAATGGACAGCCCAAACTCCCAGCAGTGATTTATCACTAATTGTCGGACCTAGAGCTGCAAGCGGTTTTCAGGGGAAACAATAACTGACGTTGGCAAAAACACTTTGCTGGGCAGTGTGCAGGACTCAGCCTATTGCACAGCATTGCACATTCAAGAACTGGGTTTTATTTTACGCTGAAATTTCTCTATGCCATGCTGGGAGCAGAAAAGGTGCAGCCCTTGCTTGCTTGCCTCCTGAAGCTGATTGACTTTTCCTGCACGGAGTAAATGGCCCTTAGGGCAAATGAGGATCAGACCCAAAATGTTTCCGATTTGCAGGGAAGAATCACGACAGACAAGGCAGTAATCACAAAACTAGGAAAACATTATGAAGTTAGTGATTTTTAATTAGTTAGGCATAGATTTTTTTTCAATTTTTTTTTTTTAATCTGGGTACTTTTAGGGCACAAGACAATAAATAGGCAAATATCACCAGGCACAGCACTTTGGAGGTATTTACAAAAAACCCACCATTTTTCGAAAACGACCAGTCTCCATCTATTCCACAGTGAGCAGAACTGCAATCATTTAATAAAGTCCCGATGCCTGCATGATAGAGCTGCGCTGGGGGGAGAATTTAATTTTCAAAGTCTGCAAGCAATAACCAGCAAGTCGCACAGGGCAGGCTCTGAGCCTTTTCGGGATTTCATGTGTCTCTGCCCGGCCACGTAGCCCTCTCTCCGCCCCTTCCTCCTTCTCTCCGCAGGAGCCACAGGGTCCTGGCCGTGTCTCCCTCCCCGCCAGCGCCAGCGGCACCTCCCCTGGCTGAGGTATTTGCAGAGCAAGCCCTGGACCCGGCCGCGAGCGAGAAGGGTGGGGGAGGCTGCAGACGGCGCTGGTTGCGCTTGTTTGCAAAGGCTGCAAGCGCAACTCGGAGACTTATTTTTTAAAAAATGGAGCCCCCTAATGTCTATTTAAACCAGTAAAAGTACACGTTCCCTTCAGCCTTCCAGGCTGAGCCCTGGCCCCTCAGAAAGCCGCTCTTGGCTTCCTCAATTAACAAACACGAAGCAAGCGCCCTCCGTTCCCAGCACAATGCAGGCTGCCACTATTATCCCTGGCCTCCCAATTATCTCTGAGATTCTTTCACTTAATGAAGTTTCTCTCCCTCCCCTTCCTGGTTCTCCAGACTTAGGGAAGCTTGCTGAACCAATTTAGCAAAACGTTAGGAAGAATAAAATGTAACTGCGTTTTTATTTCTTTCTTTTGCTGTTTAGTTGGCAGCTCCCTGCTCTGTTCTCAGCTGTGTCCTTCAGAGCAGCACAGATCAGAGCATGGAAATGCATATCTTGTGGGTGCTGGGAGATGTGAATCATGAAAATGGAGACAATTCCTTCCCCTTGATCACAGTTTGCCTACTTTTTTATTAAAAGGGAGCCTTAAATAAAACTCTCGCATCTGAACACCTCCAAAATTGGGAATTGGATCTAGGTTTTGATTGTAGTTCTGTCACCACCTGTGACAGTAATGGGTCAAGCCAGGGTTCGAAGGTGAGACATTACCTGATGGCACCCTGTCAAAAACCCGGCATAAATCAGACTGTGACTGCAATGCCTCCAGACCAGCTTCCAGTCTTGCAACACTGCCTGGCCTTCTTTCCCTGTCCCCCCTCCCCTGTATAGTTCCTCTTCTCTTCTTTTTCTTCCGTTCTGTGGTCATCACTTTATTTTGTCTCCTTATTCAACTTTAACAGGGTGTCTAATACTCCTTCCACTGCCTTACCTATAGACTCTTCCTTTCCCGATCACCCCACTCTGCAGTAGCTTCTATCTAGTCTTTTAACAGCATTCCTATAATGAAGAACAAAGTAGAAAAAGAAATCAGCTTAGATTTTTTTTTTAAATATGTCACATGTGATGACAACACAATGTGTTTTATTTAACAGCACATTTTTCATGAAGAGAGGCAAAGGACTCCTTCATCTTACCAACCCCTCCTTGTCAATAATCCTGGCAAAGTTTGAGACACCAAGAGCACCTACCAGAATGTAGAGTTCCCTGGTTTAAAACAAAGGCTTAGCCACTCTCAGGTTTGCAATGTTTGTGGCTTCTTCATGAGCTGACCCTACACAGGGATGCACACAGCAAGATCTGAGAAGATCTTAGTGTACCCTGAGCTGCCAGACCCATGTGATATCATGAAATGGGGATGGAAATTCCCTGAAATTTCCTGACAACAAAAAAAAAATCCCAACACTGGGTTAGGATTGGTGGGAATCAGTTGGCAGACCTGTACATCAGTGGGCAATTGGGTTTCTGGCTGAATATTTTTCATCAGAAATAATATCTTCCCCATGAAAATGCTGACCTCTCCCTGAGAAACCAGATGTACCAGCCCCTGATTTCCTTTTGCACACTGCCTCATATTCTTGGCTTCTCTGTGGTCCAAGCTCTGGGCACAGAGCCTGCCCCCCATCCCCTTCCTATATGGTTACTGCCACTGCAGTGATAACACCCCATTCACCATCACAGGGCACTGATCAAGCCTGGAGTCTGGCTGGAAAACAATAAGTGGGGTGAAGTGTGGACCAAGAGCTCTGATTAACTCCCTTGCCAGGACTGCTGAAGTTAAGCACTTGGGGGTTATTTTGGTGGACAGACAATATATTTTGGGAAGGGGAGAATAAAAAAATCGCACTAAAAAATTACAGTTGGGTGGCAGATCTTCCCCTCCCATCCTCAAAGAAATGCTCGCGTCTTTCAAATCAATGAGCTGGGCTGGTCTCTCTCTGAGGGGAGGCTCTGACTTTACCTGAGCCTTCGAGCGAAATGCCAGTGAGCCAAGTCCCCAGCTGGCCTTTTCAAAGAGTAAGGGAGCTATTCCAGGCCGAATATATTTCTATTGCAGTTTATTCCAAACTCAGACCACGTGCAAATACTGCCTGTTGGCACCTTGGGTGTGCAGGTGCCTTTTGGAGAGCAGATCTGGGGAGCTGGCAGCCAAAGCAAGCAAGTGATCCAGTGGCTGGGATGCTTGTGACAAAGTCCTACATCAACTCCTGAGCTGAGGGTCAGAGACAAAGAGCTGCTAAAGCAAGATGATGCTCCCAGGCTTGATTTTTGTCCGTTCTGGCACCAGCTCTGTTGAGGCAGGAGTGGAAATCGTGTTGAGAGCTGAAAGCTGGAGTTGCAATAAAGGGAAGCGAGCTGCTGACTTCCAGCTGAGACTCTCAGAAAATGCTGGCACCCAAAGACAGGTGCCATCCCGGTGAACTTCCCACTGCCCCTACCAGGAGAGGTGAAGTCCCCTGGGGGTGATCTGGGCTGCCAAAACCCATGAGGAGCTCCAGTTCAGGGCAAGCATGCTGGAAGAGGAAGGAGGAGAAATGATCAGAAAAAGCAATCCGTGACAAGCACAGTTCCTGCTTCAGTGGCCCAGGAGCTCAGCACTGTGCCAGCGCTTAGTGGAGCGGCGGCAGGGAAATCAATTTGGGTGGAGCCAGCAGCGAGCATGAGGCTGTTTTGGCCAGGCACTGTGATCCCTTCCATCTACTGACAAGGGTATTTTTCCTCCTTTTCTTGTCACATTGTCGAGTATGCCTTTTGATTGCAGTCTTCCCTGCTTCCTGGTTTGATTTTTTTATCATGTTTCTTTCCTTGATTCCTTATCACGTATCTTTCTACAATATAAAGGAGCCTGTGTTCAGCAGGTGCTGCCACTTGTGCTGCTGGAAATCGCGATAGGATGGCCACTCCATGGGCAGCTGCTCAGTGTCTTATAGAATCATGGAATCATGGAATCATGGAATCATAGAATCATAGAATCATTTGGTTGGAAAAGACCTTTGAGATCATTGAGTCCAACGGTACCTATCCAGTACTAAACCACGTCCCTAAGAAGCTCATCTACCCATCTTTTAAACACCTCCAGGGATGGTGACTCAACCACCTCCTTGGGCAGCCTGTCTCTTTTTCATCCCTGCCAGGGTGTTTACCACGTTAGCTGCCAAACATGGTACTAACATCCAGAGACAGAGCCCCATAGGGATTATTGCCTCTCTTTGGGGTGAAGAGCTGAGTAGAGCAGAGAGAGAGAATCTGAAATTATGGCAAATTTTGTCTCTAATTTCAGGTGGCACTTTGTATGTCCAGATTACTTCTCCCCTGCTTTCTCCCACAGCATGGAGTGCAGATCTATCACCTCATCTCAAAAACTGGCTCCTCCAGAAACAGAGACTTCATTACGTAGGTCCTGGCAACCTGTATGAATTTTAGGTTAAGTCACTTTCCTGCGCAACGTGGCAGTGAGGCATACGAATGAGTGTGTGAAATTTTCTGCCTTAATCCCTTGACTGCAGCCTCTCCTTCTGTCTTCCTCACTGCCAGTGGCCATTTTGATCACTGAAGGATGCAGAGGTCCTGATCACAACAACCTGATTCTTTGCACAAACCCTCGTGCCTCCACTGGCATGGTCCATTTGGGTACCAGGGTCTGCTTCTCAGTGGCTTTAAATGTTCTTTACCCTCTGTTGTGGAATAACAGCAGCATTTTTTTGCAAGAACAGAAGTGGCTACATGTCCAGTTCTGGACCAAAATTGGATCTTTTGTTTTTTGAAAGTGCATGTGATTTGACTGTTGGCCCAGTAAGGGAGATTCAGACAGCAGTGTCCAACCTCCCTTGGTTTCCCTGCCTGTTACGTCTCTGCATGATGCTGAGGAAGGACATAAGCTTGGTCCAGCTCCCAGCCCAGTACAGGGGTTTAACGCCTGGCCATGGTGACTGAAGAAATTTAGCTGCCTTTCCTGCTTTCCCAGCATTATAACCTGGAAATTAAGCCTATATCAGTATTGCTAAATAAAAGTGTGCATGGGTTGGTTCACATTCCCAAGACAAAGGACACTAAATTGCTCGTATGTTGATATTTCCACCAAAGCAGGGTAGTTGTGCCTAAATAATGTGGCCTTGGGTGTTCTCTGGGCCTGGAGAAATCAGACCCTGTGGTCTTAAAATCTGACTATGATCGCTTGCGCGTATTTTTTCGAGTTTAAAGCAACTGAAGTAACAGGAGGTTTGTGTTCCAGCCCACCAGAGCTGACTTTTACGGTACGAAAATTTATAGTCTAGCAAGAAGTACAGCTTAAAAAGCTTAAGGAGTGGCTGAAAGTGCAAGGTTTGCCTGGAGCAGTGGTGAAAATAGATAGTGGACATAGCAGAAGGAGCCCAGGATGGTGTAGTGTTTGTCATCTTGCCTTTTGGTGGTGAGCCGTGAGCCATGCTCACTCTGTGCTTTGGAGTGATCAGGCTGTGCCCCAGCAGTGCCTTGGAGAGCGCTAATTCATGTGTGGATTCTCTGATTGAATCAAGGAGCAGGGGAAACATTTATCAGTGGAGGTGATCCCACATCTCATGCACCAGCTGACTCCCTGACTGTTGGTTTAGTGGTGTGCTTGTACTCAGAGAAACAAACCCCACCTTGCCTTGGATAGCAGTGTGCCGTTTTGCATCCTCAAACACGGTCTAGTTTGCTTCTTTTTCTTTTCAGTTGTACTATCAGCAGTTTTTGAAAAGAAAAAGAGAGAAACCCCCTCCATAAAAAAAGACACAACAAGAAGGAAGGCTGCCAGCCCTTAAATGGTGCTTTGGCCCAGCAGGGGTTTTGGCAGTGATCTCCACTGGCTGAGCTAATGGTGTGGCTGGTAGCTGTAGCAAACAATTCTCCACCAGGTGAATCAGTGTCTGGAAGGACAGGAAATACCCATCTTGCTCAGGTCTGGTTATGACCATGCCCTTTTAACAGGTGATAACTGAGGCTGGCCCCCTGGGGTGAGTTGTATGGCTTTCATCCTCATCTGCTCTTGCTCCCTGTGCTAAGCCCTTCTTAATCCATCCCAGATTGGGACTCCCTTTGCTTTTTCTGCATGCTAAAACTGGACACTTCCCATTCCTATCCAGGCAACAGTCATCCAGTTGACGCTTTCGTCTACAACATCCAGCTCCTTTGCTGTCTTTGAGAGCCCATAGGAGCAAGTGCAGAGAAAATCTGGCTCTGCCACCACTGCCCTGGGGTCAGCCCTGGCAAAGCAGCCTTGGACCTGCAGCAACTGCAGCCAGTGCTTGACCCAAGCTGTGCTGAGACAGGAATGAAGGCTGTCCTTAAGAGGATTAGAGCAGACGCATGTTGGGGTAAATTTGCACAGAGCCAGCAAAAAAATGATTCCCATTTCCCTGGGAAGTTCTGAGATCCCTGATCCAAGCCCTGAAAATGGTCGAAAGAGGTGCTGGCACAATGGTTTTAATATAGACAAAACTGAAATATTTTCTTCCAGTTCCATTCAGACAGCCAGCTGAATAATTTCTTTTTAAATCCTTCCCTAAATATTCAGCCAGAGATGTGGAAAACATCTGTACAAATATGTGGAAGAAAAGCTTTTGAGGACTCTGATGTGTAATGCACTGTACTAAAAAAGGTTATTGCAGCTATGCCCAACTGCTCCAGCTCCATCACACAGCTCTAACCTCTGCTTTTGTATAGTCTGGGTGTCCTTGACCAACACAGTTGACCTCTGGATGAAATGTCGTTATCTTTGCCATGGAGAAAACACTTCACAGGCTCACTGTGACACAGTCATTTGTGTAGTAGTGAAGGATGGAAGGTATTACACATGTGTTATGTATTATTATGAAGTCAGAGAGTTTCTGATTTCTAGTACCATGAATGATAGTCGCAGATGTACAAGGGTTCACATAGTTTCTAACAGAGTTAGGCTAGAATAAGGATAGTCTTGAACTTTCTATCAGCTATTTTTAATTCAAAATTAGATCTGGATCTGAGGTTCAACTTTTGCTCTTTAGTTATAGAAATAATAAGATTAAGACCAAAGCCATATGAATTTAGGGAAAGTTAAGGTTCAAATCATATCAAAGGTTATTCCTCAGGCCAAAATTTAACATGCTGATAGTTTTTCTCCTTGCTTTTAATCTATGTGATGGACTTCCTCCTCCTCTTTACAGAAACCAGGTGTGTATTCTTTTTTGGCTGGCAATTCATGGCAAAGCGTATCCTGCTTTATGTGCCTGATCTTCTTTTCATGAAACAAGAAAGGCAAGAGAAGTCAGTGTGTCTTGCAAGTATTAAAATGGCAATGGTGGATGGGGGCAAGATTCAATGCAATAGAAAGCAGATTAGATTAAGCAAACTGTTGAAAATTTATTCTTCTGGTTAATTTTATCTGTAAAATTGTCCTAAAGACTAATATTGTCAATTCTCATTTGGCTCTGTAGGACCCTGTGTGAATCCAAATCCATCCTTTTTTGGCAAGCCTTTTTATCACCAGTAGTACAGTGACATCTAAGTGTCAAGAAGATGGGCCAGTCGGAGCATAGCAAATTGATTTGAGCAGCACCATCCCCCCTTGGCTGGCTGCAGATAAACAGTTCAGCTAATACGCTGCTCCTGACCTCTTTGGGGCTGTGTTTGAATATGATCTAATACGGCAGCTGCTTCACGGGAAATGCTGAAAGTAAAGTAGACCCCGACAAGTTTTGTTTTTCTCTTGCATTTTCAAGAGGTAGGGCAGAAGAGTGAAAAGAAAAAAAAAAAAAGGCTTGCAGCAATGAGGGTCCTAGACACAAAGACCTATATTCTATTTACTGCTTAATGATTGTTTTAAAATACTGAAGTTAAGGGAAAATAGTCTACATTAGATATAAAGATACTATACCAGAATTAAGCTATCTTGGCTCTTTTTCTTTCACAAAGCTTGCTTTCCAAAACACCCAAGTAATTCATATGCTTGAGACATTGTTTTAGGTACAATTTGCACAGGTGCTGATAGCAGAGGTGCTCAATACATCCCTTTCTTCTAGCTGCAACCTTCTGGGGTGTAAGCACTCTCATTTTCACCATGAAAATGGGAGCTGAACGCACAGCATGAAACAAACCCTGTCCATGGGTACTCCTCTGTCAGCCACCTCTTTAAATGAGGTCTGCAAACAGGAGAGAAAGCTGAGCACACCTTCCTGGCAGGCATCTGCTGGCGGACCGCCACTCCAGCTCCAAGGCCATGCTGTGGCATGGCCGTATCTGCACAAGGGGGGCAGTCTGGTTACAGTGTCAAGAGGGTGCCCTGTGGCACTTACAGGGCCTACACACCACTGCCATGGCTGGCCCTAGGTCTCTGTGGCCAAAGTCAGAGGACAGTTCCTTTCAGCCGCATCCCCAGCCATGGGCAAGCCCTGGGCAGAAGGCACGGCGGCATTGGACTGTAGCAGGCACACTGCTCCCAATGGCGAAGTGCCGAGGGCATGGAGACAGCTCTGCTCTCCACAGGAAGGAGTGGGAGTTCATATCTGCTTTGAGTCTTCATCTGGTTTTGGTGAGGAAGTGATCGAGAACAGAGGGAGGCAGGAAATATGTAAAAGGTACAGCTTGCCGCCCAGCTCTCTCTTCTTCCTGTTTTGAGATCAGGGGACTGGAGCACTTCTGCCACTCATCTTCCCTCCTGCCTGCTCCCAAGGTTGCTGTGCTCCACGCAGTTTCTTCGAGTGCTGTCATCCCCACAGCATCCGAGTGCCTTCCAGTAGGGCATTATGTGAAGTGACTAACATCTGTCACATGTGGCTCATTCTTTCCCTCAATCAGCCTCAATCAGCTTTTCTGCAGGCAGCACTTCCTATCTACAAATAACAGCCATCATGGGGGCTGGCAGGATGGATGCTCTCTCGTCTGCTTCTCCTGTCCTAGCTTTATTCTGGTTTTCTCCCACTGCTTTTCATTCCATTTTGTTTTCTCCCTGCTCACCGCTACCACTACTATTATTTGCCTTTGCCTTCCATGTCCTTAAAATATCTTCTCTCCTCTCCTTCCTTATTCCATTCCTTGGTCCCTTTCATCTTTTTTCCATTTCCCTCCGTGACATCATTCCTCTTCCTCTCTTCCCAATGTGCTGCCACCCCTTTTCCCACCATCTTCCCCGTGACAGCTAGGCACAGGGCTGGCCTCTGCCTCTGCCCCAGGTGGTTTGTGCTGGTAGGAGAAACCTTGCAGCCTGCTAGGTCCCCCCCAGCCCATGTCCCACTTCTCCTTCCTTTAATCAGTACACCAATTCAAACTAAAGGCATATGGAGGTACAGGCAGTCAGGTGTGGTGACGCACACAAGGTTCGACCCACCATCTTGGGAGCAGAATGATTAGGAAGAAGAAAGCTGTTTGCATCCCTAGCCTGATCCTACCATGCTGGTGGCTTCTGACAAAGCACCTTGTTGTCAGTGTTTGTTCTTGCCTTCTGTAAAATGGGGACACTGCTGCTGACTGCTTGGGCTCAGTGTTTGAGGATGTAGGAAGAACCCTGAGAGCAGAGCACGGATCCCAGCCTCTTCTCTAGTGGTGATGGAGTGGCCAAGTTGAGCTAACTCAAACTTCATTTTGATCTCTCATTCCAACAAAAGCAAACCCTCACTTGTTTTCCTTGCCTTTGAAACAGAAGACAACACCTGAATTAAACACCAGAATGGAGGTGCCCTTCTCGGTTATCATATTCAATCCCTTGCTATGGGTGGACGAGGTGCTGTATAATGCTTTTCACAAATGCCTTGAGTTGGATGTTAAATACAGGGAGTTATTATCCCTCCCTCACAAAAGAGCTGATGCTTCAGAATTTAGATATGTGAGGACGGAGCACAAGATGCTTTTTTTTGTCAGCTGAATTTTCAACAATAAGGGAGAAAATGTATTGAAATACTCCAGTATTCTGCTCTTACTGAGCAGTCAGAAAAGTTTGGATTTGAGATGTCGGTCTTTATTAAAAAAAAAAGATCATATAGGCATACAGAGACTTATTTGAGGGCAATCTGTACTGATTTTCTACAATATTATCTTAGATGGACAAATGACAAGAGAAAGCCTATTTTCTGGCAGATGCTTTAACAAGAGCACTGCCTGCACAACCTTCTCATTTAGCAGAGACATTTGGTCCTACACCTGCTCGGCTCCAATCTATTACACAGCATCTTAGCACTGGCTGCAATTTTTGTGGAATGAGATTTACTCACTTATGCTGACTTTAACCAACGGTCAGCCAAGAGGAGACAGTTTTAAAAAATCAAAACATTTTGTGATTATAAACATTTTGGCATTTCATTTTAAATGTTGTCTTGCTTCCAAACTTACTTGTATCTCCTCCCCCCATGAAGGACTAGAGTAAAAAGCCCTGCTTGCTCTGCTGGAGCTGAAGGACATATCCCTTCCCTCACCTTCAGTTTTTGGTTGTGGATGGTGAAAACCAAAATGTTCCTATAGCTCTAATCTTCATTTCTAAGTGGTATACGCCAAAATGCAGATCCCTGGCCTGTGCTATAGCTCTGCACTGTGCTCCCACAATAAATGTGAGTGAATGTTGCTGCCCGAACCATCTCCTGTCTGCAATGGGTATAACAATCATCAGCTTGCACTTGATGTCTTTTGGGAAGCTAGCACCAGGACCAGAAGATAGGCTTGGGTTGCCTACTTCTGACCTACCCATCAATTCTAATGAATTTGTGTCCAGGAAAATCATGTCTCTGTCACTTAGGACTGATGAAGACATGACACAGGGCACTGCCTGGATGAAGCAGTGTCCTCAAGCCAACTGGAGATGGTGGAAAAGCTACTCCTAGCCAGCCAGCCAGCCGAGGGACGCAGCCCTGAGCTGCAGCACAAGGCATTGCAGCTCTCTGGCATAGGGGGTGCCTGCCCGAGGGGGATGCCCAGCAGCACCGAGGGGATTGGAATTGCCTCCCTCCAGCAGCCAGCATCTTCCCGCTCGTTCATGATCAGCCCCAGGCAGCTGGCCTCATTCCCAGGGCTGATTTCTTGCAAGCCCTGGTCCAGCTGGTGGTGAGTAGGGATCAGCAGAAAAGCAGCATACTGGCTCTGTGTTTTGGCACTGAATTCCTGGCATCTCGTCAGCTCGGTCACTAGCAAGCACACAGACGGCAGGGAGGAGCAGAGCATCCTCTGGGAGTTAAGGCTCCTTTTGGGCAGGTATTGCTCCTGGCACTGCCATAATCCAGCCTTGCTTGGAGACACGCCAAGAGACAGTAGGAAAAGCGTGGTTATTTCTTGCTCTTCCCTTCCCTGATGAGGCTGTGCTGCTGCCAGATTCAGGGTGCTGGCTTGGCTGGTGCAGATACCATCTTGATTGAGAGACTCCTTGCTGCCACGCAGGGAATTCACCTTGTTAGACAGATAAGATTTGTATTTATTGTTGCTTTGCCATCTGAACAGCAGTGCACAGTGGCAGGAGCTGGATGCTCTGCTGTTGGAGGTGGTGGGACTCCTTCTGTAGCCATTTAGGCTAAATCTGAAAAGATGGATGTGAGATGCTGTCCCACAAACTCTCCCTGCATCCGCAACCTGAGAAAGCCTTATTGATACGAAGCCTGAGGGATGCAAGGAGAGCTGGGAGGCTGCTGGTCTCTGCCTTTCCCAGGAAGCTGGATGATGGGACTGCCACAGCCTGATCCTTCTCACGCTGCTTGTGTAAGACGGTGTAAATCCTCTGCTCTTATGGAGCTAGACTGCCGCAGAGCGGGGACTGGGGAGGGGAGAACTGGGCTTAGTGTGCTGAATTACGCTGCCAGCACCATGCTCTCAGCATGACAGGCAAAGGGACTCGCTCTTACGCCTGGTTTCCCTCCTCAGCAGAAGAAAGGAGTGTCAGGAAAGGAAATCAGGGTTAATCCAGGCAGCCGGCTCAATGGCTGGCACGGGTATGCGTCTGTCCTTTGTACTGTCAGCTTGCAGCAATATCACGCTCGTGCAGAGGGTGTTGCTCTGGGGCATCGGTGTAGAAAGAGCCAATCAAACCCTATTTATCAGCTTTGCCTTCTCAAAGGCCGAGCTGACGCAGCATTGGATTTTTATTTTACCGATTTAACACCAGGATTTATGGGTCGTATCCAATTGCACATTGCAGGGCACCATCTAAATAAGTATTTATCATGTTGGAAGGGACCCGGAAGGCAAGCCGTGTGCTTAGCACCATGTAGTGCCTCGTCCTTAAGTCAGCTGTGCACAGACAGCCTGACTGTCAAAACGAGAGCTCACCCCTCAAATTATCATTGCTATGGACAGGCTGGTGAGTGGTCTTTGCAAGGGACAGACACCCATTGGTCCAGCAGCCAGTGGGCTGCTCTCCCTGCAAGCACTGCTCCTTGAGGCACCCAGGGATTTGCTGGGATCCTGAAGCCATCCACAGACCTGCTCCTGCCCAGCACCAGGCACCCTGCATCCATAGTAGCGATAGAAAATGTCCATGGAGGAAAAGCTGGTTGATGCTGCTCAAAAATGCATGGCGTTTCCTAGGCTGCAGAGGGACCGTGGCTTGTTCATAAGCCGTTGCTTCCCCCTGACTGTGCTCCAAGGAAGCGCTTAACCACCTTTAGTCTGCGAGGCAGGGAGCTGCTCCCACAGGAGAATGGAAATGGGGCAAAAAAGGCTTGATGAAAGCCAGTAAAAGTGGTGGTGGGGGTGGTATTTCGATGCCTGACACATAGGCTGCTGATGCGTTTGTTATTTGACTTTATCTGCTGTGCATCCCAGCCTTCTCGTTGCCAACTGGTGATACCGGCCTCAGCCATCAGGCAGGCAAAAGATGAAAATCGTCTTATTGCTTTTGATATAGTCCTGTAATAGAATTCAGTGGAGCATTTACTGGGGAAGAACTGGTCGTTCACATTTCTTCCCTCTTCTTTGTTTGCTTTACTTAATTAGCATTGGGAGAGGGGCTAAATTTCTCTCCCTCTTTCTATGTGTCTTGTACAACTTTGAGGAGATAAGTTGCTGTGTTTTCCCACGTGCAAAATAAAATGGAAAGTAGAATTGAAGAGCTCTGTGCTAATGTTACAGGCAAGAAGACAGGAGCATGAGAAATTCCTATTTCAAAATGAAAATATCCCTCTCCCTTCAGCTATATCATTTCAATAAACTACCGCTCCAGCTTCCTGTGCCTACTTCTTCCTTTCTGCTGTGTTATTTGCTGGTGTAGACAAGCATATGAGGAAAAGGTGTCTTGTATATTGAGTTTCATTTCTTTGTACAGGTAAGCATTTCTTTCCTTTATTCCACACTCTCCTTTTTTTTATACCCCTAAAGCTCTCTGTTCTCTCACTAATAAGAAATCCCACATCAGACTTTTGCCTTTTAGCTTTTGGTTATGTCTTGCATCCTCTCTAATTTCAACAATACAGCTCAAATGTAACACAGGAAGGATCCCAGATGTGATACCAAGGTGTGCTCCCCAAGTGGCTTGATCCACGCCTCCAGTGGCAATCTGCATGCTCTGGAGGCGGCTCTGGCTGCACCCTTGAGTCAGAGTGCAGGGAAAGGGCAGAAGCAATTCATTAAAAAACCACTGCCATGCGCTGGTGTGCGAGCCTGAATGAATGTCACTGTTTTCATTACGGAAGAAGAGAGACCAAAGAGAAAACGTGAGGAAGTACATCTTGCCTGGCTGTTGATCTTTAAGCAACAGTGTGATTAGCAGCTCTTCTCTTTACATTTCAAAGCGCTGGAGCACAATGGCAGGGAGATAAACATCCAGAGGTGCTGCCTGCTGAAAGACATCCTTCTGACAGTTTCTGCCTCCCTCACTGGAAAGAACATGAGGTTTTAGTCAACGATGAAAGAGAAAAAGCCATACGTTATCTATGGTAAACAGTTGCCTATTTGTATTTGTTTTTCCCCTAGTGAGTTCCGTCTTTGAAATAGTGTTCATTTGGCGTCCTTGTGCAGCCAAGAGACTGAAGGTGCTTTCCCATGGACTTACAGGGCTGTGACTCCTGTAAGCAAGGGAGCTGCAGCTGCTGCGAAAAATAAAACATTCTCGACTCCTCTCTTCACATGTGCTGAGGACTTTGCCTTTCTCCTCTCTGCCTCCCAGGAAGAGGCAGAACCTGCTCGTATGAAGCAGCCAAAAGCCAGCAACCCTTCATGCTTCCCAATCAAGAAAACACAGCCTAGCTCCCTTTCTCAAGAGTTATTGGCTATGACAGCTGCATCAGCTTAGACAGGATTAAAAAAGAAAAAAATAAATAGGAAAAAAGAGAAAAACCCTCCCCGCATCTGAAATTACTCGCAAAGTCACCTTTTTAATGCTAACACACACAAAACGCGCTCAGCCACTGATTTCAGCAGACCATATGCTGCCACTGCTGCTGGCCAGGTCCTAAGGGATGAATTTTTTTTCCCCTTCAGCAAGCCTCCAGAAATGTCATAGAAATTTATATGCTTATTCACAGAGCCGATAAAGCAGAAAACCGGTGTTTCAGCTATTTTTGTTTTGCTTTGCAGATGGACAGTAAAAGACATAAATCTTTTTCCCACTGCTCTAACACCTTGCTTGGTTCGGAACCCTCCTTTGTGCTGAACCACCATCTCTTTAGACTTGCCTGTGGCCCATAAGCCAGCACTCCACTTGAAGAGGAGCAGCAAGGCGAAGCAGCAGGAGTCTCCCATGATGTTGCCAGTGCTTTGACTGCTGAGCTCAGGTACAATTTTCCATGCAGTCACCAAGGCAGGACAGCTTTTTCTGTTTTTTACCATCTTTGATGGAGGAAAAAAGCAAACTGCACATCCTGAGGCTGTCCCTGTTCCTGCCCTCCCTGTATTAGTGTCCCAGCTCTGACAAAATGCATGCTGCCCTCACATGATGTTATCTGATGTATGCCCCAATTTATCACGCTGTGCCACACACCTCCATAAATCAGGGCAGAGCCTTGAGGGGGCGCCTGGCTGTCCCCATCCGGGCACTTGTGGTTTGCAGACCCAAGTGATATTTTATAGATGTTTGATGTTTAACCTCAGGAACAACAATATGCAGAGAGGAGAGGGGCACCGTGGCTGAAACTCTCTTCCAGCTACTTTTACAGCCATGATGGGATGGAGGTTGCAGCCCATTGGAAAGCCTGCCTCACACAGCACATCACCAGGGAAATTTAGGATTAGCAGCTGAGGCTTGTTGACTTGCTGACTGAAGGAGGTGGCGGGAGGGCTCCCGCCTGGAGGCAAAGGCAGGAAGTGGTTTTATTTCAGTGGATGGTCTTGTGACTACCAGGGGTTATCTTCTGGGAGTCACCCCCTCCCAGTTCCTGCATTTCCCGTGTGGCTGCTGCTAGCACAGTGTTTCTTTCTGTAGGCAGGGTAAGACTGGATGCTGCTGCAAACCCATCAGCATCAGCCTCAGTGCCCCCTCATCGGTGGCAGAGGGGCTCGTTGTCCCCTGTGAAAACCTCTCCTGTGCTACCTCAGTTTGGGAGCAGGGAAGCAGTGTTAGGGACAGAGCTCAGTGGTCATCCAGCTTTGCGCCACATCCCCAGTGCAATCCCCAGTGCAATCTCCAGTTTACTGTGGCACAAACACCCCTAATACAGCTGCTGGGACTGCTTTTCTGCACAGTCACAATGAAAAGAGGTTGCATTTGACAGCCGTGCTGTGCTGGGGAGCAGAGAAATTAGAAATAAACCCAAATCCAGTGGGAAGAGAGGATTGTGCCTCTGTGCCTCATACAAGGAGCTTGGCAGTTTAGGCAGATTGTCATCCTGCCTAATAATGACAGGCCAAATATTTAACTAAGATCTCATGATAGCGAGGAGCTCAGCAGGAGGAGGTCTGCAGGAAACAGTCTCTTTCCTTCCAAAGTCTGTTTTCTCCTTATTTAAAAAAGGAGGAAATAGGTCAGCTGTCGTATCCGCCAAGGTCAGAAGCTCAGTTTGCATTTCGGAGCCCAGGAAAGGTGAACGCACCAGAGCTACGTCCCTGATGGAAACAATCACTCATTCTAATAAGGCTGGCAGAGGCTGGAACCTGCCTTGTTCAGATACAATTATTACAGCTCCGGTGTCAGATTACTGAATCTATTAGCTGAGAATCAGCTGTTATTTCAGAGCAAGACAGCTATCCTACAAGCAGTTGTGATGTACATCATGCGTGACGCCTGGGTCCAACTTACCCCACTGGTGTGGAGAGGTGGGAGCGAGGAAGAACCGCCTATGCTCCTAAGGAAAAAGCCCCTGACAGTGACCTCTGGAGACAGTTACATCTATCAGCTTGTGACACCAGCATTGCAATGATTAGTTGCCAAACAGCCAGATTTTCTGGGACAGAGGAGATCCTGAACTTGTTGGAAGCACAGCGCATGAATGTGGTGCAGGCTTAATGTGTCCCTCCTGCCTGCAACCAGAGAGAGCTAGGGCTGAGGACCTGGTGTCAGCATTCATTTTCTGCCACAGAGGTGTTCAGAGAAGCCTGAATGAGGAAGGCTTCTCTGAGCGATGACTCTAGTCAGTGGGGAGCTCTTCATGTGGGAGCTAAAATAAGAACCTCCTGTATCCAAGAAAAATTACAAATTGCTGGTTAACAGAGCAATCCCACCACAAAGCACAGCTTAAAAAGAAAATCTGTGCTACTTCGGCAAGAATAAGAGGCGTGCTTGCACGATTCTGGTGGAGACTCCCTTTGAGGAAGCCCAGCGGTCCTCAGAGCCAGCACTGAAAAGGCAGCTCCCTAGTCCCACTGCCCCACCCCATGTTTCTTCCTGGTAGCAGGCAGTTTTGCTAGTGATGCCCTCATCATTCATTTTTATCCATCCTGCACTGCAGAGATATTCACCTTCCACTCGTCAGTGCAAGAAATGAACCACCACAAACCATTTTAGCTCCGTTCCTGACATCACCGGTTCAGTGGGATCCCATCTCCCTGGCTCTGTCCCGTCAAAATACACAGGGACTAGAAGTTTCAAAACTTGATGGTTTAATCTACTTGGTCCCCATCTTCATTTTAAGCACTCTCTTCCTATAGTGGGAGACATGGAATTTTGCACACAACCCAAAAGCTCACTCAGTGAACATCACTGTCCCCCAGGAAGGGCACCGGGAACAGGAAGACAGCAGAAGGGAGAAGTAAAATGAGAGGCTCAGGGCTGTTTGAGCTAATTGTCATTTGGGTGGTTTTGTCTTGTTAATTCTCCATGTTTGCATCACTGCTCTTTTGTTTATTAACATGAGAAAGTGCTCGTCAAATCTGGGACAGGTTTCCCGTGAGGCTGGGACAACAGCAGCATGAATTATGCAGTGCACAGGGACTATAGGTGCCTGTGAAGGACCACCACAGTGAGGGTAAGGCCATGGGGTTCAATCTGTCTTGTTATGAAATGCAGCTATGAGCAAGGGGAGCAGGTTCTCCAATTGGGTTAATGGTGAGGATTTTGCCTGAGGATAAAGAAAGTTGCTCCAACTTCTGACAGGGTGATTATGGGCCATCATAACATCTCCTGATAACTGGGAATGGCACATCAGGCAGGCTTCTGGGGGTCATTTCATTGACTGCATGAGCAACTTTTTCTTGGAACAACTTGTTTTGACACCACCACAGGAGAAGACAACTTTCAGGTTAATGAGATGGGGTCAGTGGATGTTGGTGGAAATCCTATGCCACCTCCTACACTTGGCAAGGGAGAGCTGTGTGACTCCACAGGGACTACTGCAGAGGTAATCCCATTTGGGAAAGGGCTTATTAAAGTTCACCATCATAAGGAAAGTTGTCAGCAGAAGGCTAAGAACCAAGGATGAGTGGAAGAAAAAGTGGCAGAGGAGCAGACGGCTTTGGTACCTTCCTAGAAATCCTGGCATCCTTAGAAGGAGTGTGTCAGGTCAGAGAGCCCAGAGCAGCATCTCCTGGCTCAGACTTGCTACCCTACCACATATTGCTCAAGGCAAAAATCACCATAACCTCCAAGCCTTGCTGGACACCAGCATTGCCTGAGGGAAGCAGAGTGAGATGTGAGACCTGAGAGCAAGATATCCCAAAAGTCATGTGCAACCCTGAATCACTTAAAAGGCAACTAATAAAAGTACCACCACAGCAGAGGAGTGTTTTCCTCTGAGCATTTACCTTAGACAAAGCAGCCAAAAGTGCAGAGTACCAAATATCAGGATTTGGGACCTAACTGCAGATGCAGATGCCCCCAGTCCCTGGGGACTTGGGACAGGGAAGAATCCTGATCCTTCTGCCTTAAGACCCAGCAAATATTGCACAGCTGACTTCAGTAACTTTTCCTGCTGGCAGCCAGCAGGCATTCCTCTAACTAAATGAAGAAGGGAGCAGGGTGTTTGACCCAAAGTGACTGACAATGCAGGAAGCCCTTGCCCCACAAGTTTAGCTGCTCATGGGACACATGGCAAAGAGGACAATGGGAACTTGACATAGCAAGTTAAAGCTCTTTCTCCTGCTGCACTTACACACAGGAAGGGAAATGCTAAAATTTGCAGGATCAGGAGTTGCAAGAGCTATCCTTTATTACAGCAACAGCTCCCCAGATGAGGAGATCTCTGGGTGGTCTGAGGAGAGTGACATGCTGTGCACCACTTGTTTGTCTGTCTGAACAGTGAGGCTCCCCATCTTGGCTAGGAGGGCTTCTTAGGGGATAATTGACCATTCTGCATTATTGTGCCCATCGTGGAAAGTTTTCTTGCCATCCCAAGCACTTAGCTGTTGGCTTGTGTCCTGAAGCATGAGGGCTAATACCCCATGCACGTTTTTACCATAGAAATGAAAGAGAGAGGGTATTTTTCGATTCAATGGGAAACAAGTGAATAATAATTCTGTGAAGCCATGTAGTGGAAAGAGAGACTTTGAGCGCAACAAGAAACGGGATTTTAAAATTTCATCTGCACAGCAGAAGGTCCTGCCAATTGAACCGTTTCCAGTAAACAATCTGCTAAGTCTGACAGTTTGAAGGAATACCATACTGCCAGGAGTGAATAGGCTGGGATTTTTAAGAGGTTTATTTTTCATCTGAACACTTTTGTTTGTGAGCAACAGCTTAAAAAACAAAATGCATGTGCAGTGGCTGTAGCAACCAGACAGAGGGCTTCCCTGCCAGCCAGAGCTCCACAGGGAGCAGAAGAAAAGGGCTGTGCTGGCAACACGACCTGCCCTGGGCTGCTTGGTGTGCGAGGCTGTAGCACTGTGCTTATTAGGACTGCACCGGGAGAGCCCATCTGATGCCCACGTGTTCCTGTACAGAGGTTTACACTGAACCCAGTTTACTTCACTGCTTTCTGCTGCCCTCCATGTGGAAGCATCAGCTGTGTTTGCTGAGGAGGTAGACCCCAAAGGGATGCCAATTGTAGCAGACTGGGATGGGAGGACAGGCAGGGATGCAAAGGACCGTCTGGAGGTCAGGGCTTGCAGTCACAGGACTGGGGCAAGTATGGCAAGGGGCTAATGCTCTGTGTAGCTCAGGGTGGAAAGCACTCCCTGGATGCAGCCAAGCAGGAACACATAGCTGTGGCATGCTGCAGGCACTGCCTTCTCGCAGTGCGGGGGAGCTTTTCTTCGCTGCCAACAGAATGGACAAGGAGATGTTTTACTGTCAGTTTAAACACCTCTGCAAGGAGGTATTCAGCCTGGGCAGGATTCCCCCTGTCCAGGTTAAGCCAGGGGCAGGGATTGCAGGTTGGATCTCTAGGATAGACAAAGTCAGCAATCGCTTTCTGTGCACAGCTCTGTGCCGATTAGCTCTAGCAAAAGGATGACTGAAGACAGGGGAGGTTACGTGGGAATTGCCTGGAAATGCTCTCTGTGTGACAGAAGGTGCATTGTCAGCACCTTCCATGCATGCAGCCCACACAGCATCCAAAATCAGGAACCACTTTGAAGGTGTAGTGCTATCTGTCTCACAGCCAGGACTTGGAGCCAAGCACGGAACAGGATGGGATTATTTTGAGCCTAAAAATATTAATGTCTCGAAATTTTCATCTTCTCCACCTCAGCAAAGAAAGAGGAAAAAGCTCTTGAGGAGAGTTGCAGACCCAGCTGGGATTAAGAAAATGACTCAAATTCTCTTTTCCTAGTTCAGACCAGAGGCTCAAATCTGTGAGGAGATGACCCTGCCTGTCTTGTTTTTAAGCAGGAGCCTAGACCCATGAGACTTTTTTCTGCTAAAAAAAATTGATCTCAAGCTGGTAAATCCTCTGGGGACTTTTCAGATTTTAATGCGTAATGTCTCCTGACAAACATCACCCATAAAGGGGAGAAGGGGCTTTCCTGGTGCACAGGCAGAAACACCATTCTGTTGCAGAGCATATAAACTATTTGACATACAGCTCAACCTCCATTTGAAAACAGCCCATTTCTCTATCACTCTGCTGCTCCTACCTGAAGGCTGCTCTAGTCTTTCTCAGCTTTCCTACCTGCTATCTATTGTAGAGGGATTTCTAATTGGATAAACAAGCAGTTTCTTAATCCTATTCCTGTCTTGGTGATAACCCCACAACGCGCTTCTCTTGCTAAGAGCAGAAAATCCCTGGGTCATGAGAATTGTAACCTTACTTTTTCTAAATGCAATGTAACTATTATCCCCCTAAAATCGGAGTGTGGATGGGTTTTGGCTATCATTTACATTTCTGAGAGTTAAATAGAAAAAGTCAAGCTTGTCACAACCCAGCACTGAGAAAAGTGTAGTCGATGCAAGCAGAAATGGCTGAAAAGAGGATAAGAGTGTTGCAACAGATGCCTGGAAATACAACCCTGGTTGTTTAGTGGGGAAATCTCCTGGTCCAGAACACGTCTGATATGTAGGAAAATGTGAGCTGTGTGCTCATCTTTGTGTGGTAGAAGAGTTTTTTGTAAGTGCCAGGGCCTGCCATCAGTGCTGCTGCTGGTTATCACCAGGAGAGCCTAGCTGCAGCTCACTTGGGTTTGGCGTTGGAATGGACCAACAAATAACTTCATCTGAGCCCAAGTCACAGAATCATAGAATGGTTGGGTTGGAAGAGACCTTAAAGATCATCCAGTTCCACCACATGGGCAGGGACACCCCCCCCACCCCAGGCTGCACAAGACTCCATCCAACCTGACTTTGAACACTTCCAGGGAGGGGGCATCCACATCTTCCCTGGGCAACCTGTGCCAGGCCTCACCACCCTCATCGTGAAGAATTTCTTTCTAATGTCTAGTCTAAATCTTCCCCCTTCCAATGTAAAACCATTCCCCCTCATCCTGTCATCACTTGCTCTTGTAAAAAGTCTCTCCCTAGCTGTCCTGTAGCCCCTTCAGGTGCTGAGAGGCTGCTCTAAGGTCTCCCTGGAGCCTTCTCTTCTCCAGGGTGAACAACCCCAACTCTATCACCCTGTCCTCATAGCAGAGGTGCTCCAGATCTTTGATCGTCTTCGTAGCCCTCCTCTGAACCTGCTCCATATCCTTCTTACATTGGGCATTCCAGAACTGGATACAATACTCCAGGTGGGCTCTCAGAACAGCAGAGTCGAGGGAATGAATCCACTCCCTTGCCCTGCTGGCAATGCTTCTTTTGATGCAGCTCAGGACATGGTTGGCCTTCTGGGCTGCGAGTGCACATTGTCGGCTCATGTTGAGCTTCTCATCAACCAGCACCCCCAAATCCTTCTCTGCAGGGCTGCTCCCAATCAGGTTGTCCTCCATCCTGCATTGATACCAGTGGTTGCCCTGACCCAGGTGTGGGATCTTGCACTTGGCCTTGTTGAACCTCATGGTGTTCACACAGGCCCACTTCTCCAGCTTGTCCAGGTTCCTCTGGATGACGTCCCACCATTCTGGTGTGACTACTGCCCCACTCAACTTGGTGTCATCCACAAACTTTCAGAGGGTGCACTCGATCCCATTAGACTGCTGTAGCCTATGGGTGGTCAGTTCCTACAACTGACTTTCTGCTCTGAAATACTAGAGAAGCAAGGACTAGAGACCAGGCAAGGACTGAAGCTTGGCTCTGGGTCAGGCAGATGGAAAAATTGACCTGCAGATGTCTCAACCAGTAGCATTTGGAAATAGCAGCCATAGGCTGAGCTAAGAGGGGCTGTTTCCACAGCTTCTTGTGAAACAGTCATATTTGCAGCTCTGAAGCCTAAGACTGGGCTTTCTTTTAGCATGGTGACTCCATCTTTGTCCATGGGTGAGGTGGCAGCTTGATGACGTGTCACTTAACTTTTCATTGGGTCTCTGCCTAGGGAGGTGAAAGCTTGTAGCCACAAGCATTGCAGGAGAAGACTTCAGTAGTGTCTTGTAAGAAGTCCTTCCTGATGTTGGCTGTAGGATGAGTGTGGGAGATGATACCAAGGTCCCACACCTTCACTTTCATGTACTGAAATTTGCCCTCTCAAGATTTGTCATGGCAATTTTATGGTGTCATATGGTATCACATGCTCTTTGGGGCTTTATTTTTGTATACCTTTGCCCTTTCTTTTTTTTCTTCAAACATTGAAGATTAAGACTGAAAAATTACGTTTGGTTGCAGTACACTGTGTTGGATGAGTTGGGGATTTCCACAACTTAATTTTCAAAGTATAGGACACATAGGGTGTCTCGTGCCTCATCCTAGATGCTCAGTTAGTGCCTTACTTGCAACTGTGCCAAGCACAAAGCAGAAAAATTTAAAGGGAATTCCCCAAAATGAAAGGAAGTGAGGCTACTGGACACTGCTTGTCTATACTCTTAGGACTCACTCAAGACGTCATTGTCATAAGAGACCGTGCCTTCTTGCCCTCTATGAGAGAAAAATGAAAGCCAAATGGCATCTACTAATCCCCATTGATGCCGTTCTCTGTCTCCACCAAGGAAGAAAAGGGATTTGAACCACCGCAAGGCACTTTCATGGGCTCAGGGGCCAGGGCATTTTGCATTGGCGTCGGTTGTGCCCCACCACAAGGAGGAAGATGGCTGCAGGTCACGGGGAACCTGCCCTGTCCCTCCTTGCCCAGAAGACCAAACATCTCAGGGGCAGCATGAATAGCGCAGGAGACAGGGTGAGCTAAATTGTGAACGGCTGTTGGAGGTGCTAGGGGTCTGGTAGGAAGTTGCATTGCATCAAACTCCCCCTGCCCACCATGCACTAGGCTGCCAATAACCCTGGGAGGGACTGTGCTTATTGCTAAGGGTACTGAGGAAGATAAGCAGCGGTGGGGTGGGATGAAGAAAGAAGGACGAAGAAGTGAACAAAGATGAACTTAGGGTGGGAGCAGAGCTGGGTGCTGAGGCCAGTTGCTGTAGGCATTGTTCAGAGGAAAAGCTCATCTCAAACTGCCTTGTCATGCTGGCGCTGACGTAATCTCAGTGCTAACACTGAAGACCAGTATAGCTTCTAATGTTTGCCAGAGCTGATATAAGTGGAGATCACATTTTTCTAATTTACTTCCAGACTGTCTCCTTTTTATATTTTCAATGTGAACAAACATGGCTTTCTTTCACATGTATTAGATGGTATATTCTTTCAATGTTGCCAGTCCGTCACAACCCCTAGGTGTCATACATCAGTGTCCCAAACTATCCAATCAGTTAACACAGCATGAGACTTTTTCAGAAAGATGCTTTCTGTGATCATGAGTTCTTTGGCACCCTTAAAGGTATATGACCTAGGAGAGTTCAGCTCTTTTGGTGTTTTCTTTGTAACAGGGAAGGCAAGAGATATTTCTCTTCCAGAAAAGGAAAGCCAAGATTCTTCCTGCATGTGGTTACATCCTACATGGTGAAGTGTAAGGCTGGTGATTAAATCACAAACATTGGCAACTGGGAGTCACAAGCAGTGCTTGTTGCCCTGCAGGGATGCTCTGAATCACCGTCCTGAAGGGATGCCAGCGCTGCAACTCTGTGTGGGCCAAAGCACGGGAGGCAGCCGAGTCATCAGACCAGCAGTGAGACTTCAAGCAGGGGCCTCCTCTCTTCTCTGCTTTCCCTGCCTCACTTAACCAGGACCCTGGCCCTGCAAATACTTGATCACACAAAGCATTTTATGTACTTGATTAGTACCCCTGAACTCTGGGGGAAGCTGATGCGCCAAAGGACCTGGAGGACTGGAGACGATAAAGGCAAACAAAGGAGCAGAAAATGTAATGGATTGCCTTCTCCCTCCTGCTGCTCTGTGGAAAGCTTTTATCTGTTGGACTCTCCCCTTTCCTTCCTTCACAAACAAGCCTTAGGCCAGAGAGCATCTCTACAGAAGGAAAAGCTCTTTGCCAGCACAGGTATAGCAGCAATATTATGATGCCAAAGTGTTTTTACACAGCTTATACCAGCTAAATCCCACTGGTAGAAGTCCCACTTCCTTAGCGTAGCTTCCCCTGCACTAAAGCTTTCATTTGGCGCAGATGTACTGTGCCCTGATGGTAGCAGTGGACTTCAGCCACAGAGATTTCCAGAGCAGCAGAGCTTCTTGTGGAGCTGAGAAAGGAGTTTATTTCTACCTCCCCAATAAAACAATGTGCAAAACTTCTGAAGTCCTGAACAGTTTTTCCAGCTCCTGATACCTGTGTGGGTTTCCCTTGCACTCCAGAGACAGTGTCACTGTGATGCTGAGATGCATAGCTCACCACGATTTATATATGGACTCAACCAGCACAGAGCCTCAGCCCTCTCCAGCTTGCTTGTTATTTACTGCATTCTGCTTGCTGACTTAATAGTGTTTTGTCCTGTCCTTGAATCCTGTGTGGATGGATTCAGAAAAAAATCAATGTGCCCTGACCAGCAGGCCTTCTTCGTGCAGCGCAGGGGAATTTCTAAAGTGCCACGATTTCTAGCATTTATTTGTTTCCTTTAAGTTATTAGCATGACGGGGCTAATTTTGATGTTTCAGGTGCATTAAATCTCGCCTTCCACACTCTTAAAGCAGTAAAGGAAGAAAAGAGCAGGAGTTATGAAAACAGGTCACAAATAAATACTAGCCTCCAAAATGAAAAATAATGATGGCATGAATAAAAGGCATGCTAATCTGCATGCATCTTGCTTATTTATAAAGCTCTACCATTGTGATAACAAGGTACTAATGCAAAATGAAGGGGCAGGAGCAGAGTAG
The DNA here is from genome assembly GCA_033556795.1 of Tapera naevia. NCBI lineage: Eukaryota > Metazoa > Chordata > Aves > Cuculiformes > Neomorphidae > Tapera > Tapera naevia. The sequence goes on from JAUMJJ010000291.1 coordinate 5,014,156, forward strand.
CTGAAGTATTCTCCATTGTGGCTTAATTAGGTGGGTAACTACAGCTTCTCCATCACCACTGCCATAATTAGTGGCCACTAGTGAAGAGCAAGCATCAGCGTGACAAGACCCCAGGCCAGGTCATGCTGGCTCAAGGCTGTCTCGTCAGAAAGATCTGGACCTGTGCAAGGGACCGTGCAGGCATAGCACTGAGTTATGGAGGTGTTCCCTTTGCATTCCCATGTGGCGTGACAAAGCTTTAAAGCACAGCTACCTCACTCTGTGGCCTCCTAATCCTGTCCTGTGCAATACTGTCTGCCTGCTGACAACAAAACTGTTCTGTGCTGTAGAGGCTGTGTGCTCTCACCTGCTGGTGCAGCACCTGAGATACCAAGTGTTAAAACATTTAAATATGACATTTAACAATAAATGGACTCATCTAGTATTCACAACTCTCTTATTCAAAGCACAATATTTATAGTCACTGTATCACCTTAAATCTGGGGTGTAAAGGCTGTTCCCTGACAAGGTTTACAGACTCAGGAAATATAAAAAAGCAGCTGTGCATTTTCAGGGGACAGGGTATGGAGGCTTTGCAGTTCTGCTTTGGTGCTGACGCTTAGCCAGTGGGGAAGATCTGGAGAGTAGTTTCCCATAGATCCCTCATTGGTGGGCAGAGAAACCTTGGACATAAGGGCTTGGTGTCCTACAGAGTTGTGTGTGGCTGAGCTGGTACTGGTGGCTGCCCTCAGTACCCAGGGTCTCAACCCATGCCTGGGTTTCTCTGCTGGATCTTCAAGCCCTCAGGTCTAGGCTCCTACTACAGGAAGCATGTGCAAACTGCATGCGGTTTGCTGTGCGTATCTCCTATGCCACTTTTTTGTTTACTCTCCCACCAAAACAAGATCTTTCTGCCTGTCGCTTCCTCACCTTGCTGCTCCAAACCTCATCATCCTGCTCCACATCCAAAAGCTGAGCCAGGGAGGAGAAAGCAATGGCACTGCCACACGGAAATATAGAGGAGGGGGGTTTAAAGAGGCAGCAGATGCAGAGCTGGGCCTCCTGCCAAAGTGATTGTCCCTGTCAAAGTCCCAGCACTGTCTGGAGTGGGTGGTTTTCACCTCATTTAGCAGCTGGAGCTCATGCCTTCGGTTCTAGCAGTTGCAGGGTGCCTGAGATCATGCACCACAGGATTTATAGGCTGCTATAAAACTAGTGGGTCTTTCTCACAAAAAACAAAATAACTCCCCCCCTCCCTTTAGGATGCTTGTGCTCCTCTCCTCAGTGGATCAGACAGAAAGTAAGGCAAGGCAAGGTATTACACCCCAGCTCGCTCAGTGCATGGACCCTGGCTGAGGAGGTGGCAGCAGCAGTAGGATGTGAAGGGTCCCCGGTGCTGGTGCAGGGCAAAGTCCTCTCTGGTGTCTCCTTGCACTCATGCAGAGGTGGGATCTTGAGCTACGCTGCCTCCCATGTGGGTCTTTGCTGTCCCCACAACACAGGCTGTCAAGCCCCGCTTCACTGGTAGGCTGGCCAGATTCACAGCAGAAGTAGGTGTGTGCATCAAATTGCAATCAGTGGACTAAAAACTCCTCTCTTGCTTTTCTCACATGCTGCTGAGCTGCCTGCATTGCAATGCAGGCACGGTGCAATCTCAAGCTGGGGTAGCTCAGACACTTGAGAGCAGCCTCAAAAAGAGGATTTTTCTGACCCCTGCTTGAAGCAAAGCAGTGGTGCAATCAATCAGCTGGTGTGAAAATGAATTCCCCATCCCCGGACTTTTATAGGAAACACGGGATTTTTTCACTTGGCAGGGTCTTGCTTCAGCGAAGAGGTTTTGGCTGCTGGATTGCATAGCAGATGAAAGGAAGAGGCTGGGATCCACGCTGAACCGGCCTCCGTGCTGGCATTACTGTGCAGAGGCAATCCATCTCCATTAGAGTTCATGGTGTCTTTGATCAATCTCATCTTTAAAAATACCAATGCTCCGGAAGGCTCGGGAACTGCTTAATGTTCCTTCATTATTTTCCAAGCCATTAAAAACAGAGGTATTAGCTGCTGAATACTTTTTGTCTTGTTTTGAAGTAAAATGGGGAAGTAGTAGAATGCTAAAAAAGCAGATTAAAATGATTAAAAATAACAGAGCAATGAAAGTCAAACTGTTGGCTCTAAAAATGTTGATGTGTTGCGTTGCTGTGGGCATTATATTCATATGAATGAGAGCGGAGGGCCCTGCTACCTGCCTTTGTGATGAACAGTGTGTGTCATTACACATGGCTGTTGCATTAAATCTGGAAGGATTGCCGTCTGTTTGTGCAGCAGCAAGGGCTGTTTTCTTTGGTGATACGATACAAGGTGATTCCTATATAAAGCAGACTCATCTGGTATCAGTTTTCATGCACAGGAGGGATTTTTTTTTTTGATACTTGCCTATTTTCCTTTCGAAAGGGTCCTGTAAATTGCTGGGCTGAACTGACTGTAAGGTCTCAGATCTCTCCCAGGTCTGCCAAGGTGCCCAAGTCCTCTTGCACATGCTCACGTTTGGGTGGTGTGACATGTTATAGGGCTCATGTTTTTCTTCTCTGAATTGGCCAAGGCTCTGCTGATACATGTAAACGTCCACCCAGTTCAATGCTGATGGAGGCTAGGCCAGAGTGGAAGGAACACATCACTGGAGCCTTGCTTTTCCTTCTCTGCTGAGGTCTTTACCCTAAATGCAGATCATATGTCGGTGGTAGGGTTATGGGTAACCAGTCCAAAGCCTAACTTCCATGTGAGCCACAAGAAAGAGTACTCATGTATCTAGCAAGGACTAAAAAAACATACAAAACCTGTAGTGTTTCTTGTCACATGACTGTGTGGTTTTAGGGTACCTCTTGATGAATAATTTTTACTTGCAAGGCAACTACACATTTAGCATCATTATGGACAGGCCTGGTAGGTACTGAATGGATTTGCAGGCTGAGTACTTCTCCTACATGCCTGATGAATTCCTATCCAGTAGCTGTCAAAGGCTCTTTGCCTCTGGCCTTTGATTTGGTTTGTGATGTCCAAGTGGGTGCACTCCTTAATTTGCCTGCGTGTCTTGGCTCAATCCCATCCTTGCACTGGGATATGAAGCAAGTATTTACTAACCTTTCCACACTGATTTTTAACCAAATGAAGCCAAGGCCACTGGGTTAAGGGAAGATGGGTTGTTGCAGGATCAGGTTTCCACTGAGGGCAGCAAGAGCAGCATAGACACCAACTGAGAGAGTCAGTGCCCCATTCCTGCAGGCTAACTCTTGCGGGCAAAGCAAAACCTGCTTAACTTTGAAAGAAAGACTAGGTGGATGTTTTTGCTGTTTAAACACCTATCTGTGACCATTTACTTTCTCAGGAGCATTGCAGGTGTGAATTCTTGTTTCACAACAGGGCCCAAGACTGGGGCAAAATTCATTTCAGTATGTGTAGAGGTGTAGGGTTTCTCTTTGCCAGGCACACTCTTGACTTCTTTTCCATCCCCTCTGCTATGTCTTTTGCCGGACTGGTGCTGAGCCAAAAGCAAAATTAAGAGAGAATTTGGATGCTTTGCCAAAGCTTATCTGAACTCTGTTGGTTTGCAGAATGGGGCCACGGAGCCAGGGCTCATGAGGCTTCTTACGAAATGCTGGCTATTTCTGGCTGCTTTTTTTCCATCTTTTCCAGATGTGAGCAGAGCTCCCTGTGCGCTCCTGGCACCTCTCCAGCTGGACACCAGCACTGCTGTGCTGCCTGAAGATGTAGAGGCATTATGAGGTGGAGTAAGGGACAGAGGGACATAGCTTTCTAGTGAGGCTGGATTTAAATGCCTAGGTTGCCTTTAGGACAGCATGGAAGTTGCAGAGATTATTATGCATGCAGACCAGGCTGACCCTCACTTGACTGAGGAAAGTAAAAGGGAAAGACAGGTCACTGCAGCCTTACATACAGCAACAGTCTGTGCACGCTCAGCCTATTGGGAATGGGCCAATCTACCTGTGGCTTTTTGTGTGAGGATGGGCAGGGGATGCCAGGCCATGCAGTAGTGCCCAACACCAGCAGCCTTGGTGGGCCTCAGTTTTGTAAGCAGTCCTCTCCTGCTCATGGAGCTCATGCTCCAAGGGCAGTGCCACAGCCCTGTCTCCTCCTCCCAAACCATTTCCCACAAGGACAACTCACTCAGTTTCTTTCCCAGCCGCAGGATTGTGTGAATGCGGCTCACAGGATGATCACAGCACAGTGGGCAGGCTGCAGCATGGGGCTCAAAAAGCATGTTGCACAGATTTGGCTGAGATCAGCATGCGAGACTTCAAAAATGGAGCCCTGGAAGTTCCTGGAATGAAACACCTCTGAATTTTGGGGTAGCTGGAGGAAATGTGGAGTCCAGCTCTGATTCAGGTCCGTGGGTATACAGCTGGAGCTATAAACATGCTTAGGATGTGTGGGTTACAATCTGAATGTTAATGCAGCCCCTTTCCTCCAAATGGAGAGATTCCTGGCTGTTGCAGAGCCGTAGAATATTAAAATGGATTAGATTATTATATATTGGACATAGCAGCAGCTGGGGTGTATGGCAGGGCAGGTAAATATTCCTATCTGAAAGCGTGGCTTCTGCCTATTCATCAGTAAAAGCATATTTCTGACATTCCTTCTGGAACAGCTTCATAGCAGTACCCAGCCTTCTCTGTGGAAGCCCAGATATATGGCAGCAGCTCCCAGAACAGCAAATCTGCCTTGTTCTTCCTTTAATTACCTCACTGCTTAAGGAAAAAAAAAAACAAACCAACTGACACACTTCCCTTGCAAGTGGAGATTAAGCAGAAATTCAGCTCCAGCTCTAAACTGTGTAGCTTCCAGCTCTGATTTTAAACAAACAGCTAAAGAAATCCCTAATGCCTAAGACCAGCAACCTCAGACCATGTGGAGATTCCTTACATCACTAGCCTGATTTCCCAAGGTGATGAGCTGCAGAAGGCCCCCTAACCCTGACTTAAATTATCTGAATTGGGATGAAAAAAAAAAAAAAAAGGAAAAAAGCAGTGCAGAGACAAGATCCCAAGTTTCGGCTTCTGCTGCAACTTTTACTCAGTAAGGAGTCCAGTGGACCTCAGTGAGTGATCAGCAGTTTGGGTCGGTGCTGAAGCCGAGAGGGACTGCAGCCAGGCTTGCTGGGTGGGTGCTTGGAGCTGGCTCGGATGTTGTCGTAGCAGCCAGATCTCCATGAGCCTGGAGCTAGGCCTGAGATGACCCATAGCTATCTGACTCCCAGGCTGGAGGTTACTTGCATCTAGCTAGCCCCAAGCATGGCTGGAACAAGCATGGGTCTAACTATCCCCTAGCTGTACCATGAAATGCTTCAATCAGCCAAAAGGATTTACTCCACAGGAGTACATCTATTTCAAATCTCCTCTGGATTGTTGTATTTTTCAGGTTTATGAGGAGACCAAGAAAGAAAAGGGTCCTGCTCTTTGGATAAGGAATCCAGAACTAGGTTCACAGGGAACTATAGATAATTCTCTACTACTACCACCAGGTTCACAGCCAAAATGTTATGGAGTGGAGTTCAATTGTGGTTTTGCTGCAGAAAGAGACTGAAACACAGTATTTCACTCTGCTGGACAGTTATTAGATAGCAGTGCTTCCCAGAGGGATTGAGGTTACCGTGTCTCCTCACCAGCTTCTGTGTAAATAGCAGCATCCTCACAGAGCCAGGGGCAGAACATGAGGGACATGACAGTCTTGGAGAAGAACATCCGCTTGGGAAGGTGAGGTCCCCACACCCCACATCAATGAATAGTTAATATGCTAATATTATTTGATCACTGATTTATACTTAACCACTTTGAGGGCACATTCTAAATACGCATTGGTGCTCCTCCACATAGAGAATGGTTCTTGAGTCCCCTAGTGAACAATACTTGAATTTCTCTTCCCCACAGAAATACTTCCTTTTGGAAGTGGTGATCCAAAACAGTTAGATATTAATGAATTTTTAGAAACAGTTTTGTCATACTTTCTTTCCTGCCAAAGCTGTTTTTCAGTTTAAAATTCAACTGAACTGAATAATCTTGGCTTCCTACAAGCTGCATTTCTCTGCGAATAAATGATTTTACAGTGCTCCCTCCTTCAGATCGTATGTCCTATGGTATGCTTGGAATATCTCTGCATAGATGCATGTCATCATTTTCCATATGGACCTACACTCAGTTCCTGTCTAGTTTGACATAAACGATTGCACAAAATTAGTGTCTGAGTATGAAGAGTGCAAATGTTCTTTAGCATCCTCCCTGGGACTCTACAGCACTGTGATCTGCGCCACCAGCTTCTCACCACAAAGGCAGTTGCTGGCTCTTGGTTTGTATGACGTGTTCTTACTATGGGCAGTGCTCTCAGCGTAGGTGAAGTCCACCTCCCTTTTCCACTCTGTCACACTATCCTTCTCCTGATTAGAGACATAATCTGTACCATGCTGCCAGTCTCCTGACAGTGTGGGAAGCCCGAACACAGATGTTGCTCTTGCTCCCAGCCTCACACTTGGCAGCACTTCGCGCTGCGCTCCCTCCCAGACGTGCTGCTGGGCCAAAACACACACACAGAGTTTTATTTTTAATTCAATGCTTTTCATAGCAACCTAAGTTGTGTAAGTCCTGCCCTTTCCTTTCCCCTTCTCTGCTCTTTTTTTGACAGCAGTGCACACTCGGGTTACATCCAGCCTGGGCATATCATGGTATGTAGCTATAACTCTATTTTTAACACCTTTTCCTAGCTCAGCTGCTAGCTCTGTGCTTTTTCATGCCGTAGGCAAACTGGAAAAAGAAACACCCGTTGCAGCCCAGAGCCACACACAGCCAGGAGTTCCCAAGCCCCTGCCTGAGGCTGCCTTGGCCTCTCTGCATGCCTGAGGCTGCTGCCATGGCTCAGCTCTGGTCATAAAGCCTTTCCCTCCTGCACACAGCACTGCTGCTCTTGGCTGGGTCAGCCTTTCCAGTGCTGCCTCCCTTGGCTCCAATCCTGATGCCTGAAAGCCCTTATTTCACTTTGCTGTCCAGCCTCCAAAGTGGGTGAGACCCTGAGGCTCCCGTCAACCAAACTGCCACATGCTCTTCCCCAGAAACAGATCCCCCTGCTTCCCCCTGCTTATGACAGCTGGAGGTTGCTTTGCTTTGGTAAGGTTGTGCTCATCTCTGTGGATGCTTTCTCATCGCTGCTGCTGCTGCTGCAGCAGCTGAGAGGCAAAAGGCAGGGCACCCTCTCTGTGACTGCTGCAGGGAGGGGAAAGCCAGGCTAGCAGATACATCAGGGGTTTTTTTTAATCACTTTTGTCCACTCTACCCACACTTCTTGAATTATCCTTGCTCCTTAGTGGTCACAGTCACTGCAAAGTGCCACTGAAGACACAGACACACAGGCGCTCAGCTATCCCTCCTCCATATCCCGGGATATTTAAGAATTCACCACTTCTTGGGATGCCCCGAATTGACTCTCCGACGCTGTTTCTGAACATCTGGCTGCTTCGGTGGAAGCGCCAGGCTGCAGTTTCGGGCTGCACACGCCAGAGGCACCCTGCCATTGCAAGCCGAAGCCGGCCGGGTCCCCTGAAGGGAAGGGACCCCATCCCCCTCTGCGGCTGTCGGGGCAGAGACTCTTTTCCGAGACACCAGCTATTGCTGTCGTTGAGCTGATGACACGAAAGCGCTCGGTGCAGGGCAGGAAAAAAAAAATGGCAACTGCAATGTAATTAATGCTGTAACAACTTGTTTCCCCCTTGGAGAATTATACCATTAGCTGCTTCAATTGTGCATGAAATATAAATTACATTACTCAGAGGCATCATGTCTAAGCAGACACAATCCTAAGTGACACGGCTTGCCACAGTGTATCATGCTCCCTGGTCAAAATTAACAGAAGCCCAGTTGCCTGAGGCTAGCAGATATTCATTCGGAAATCAAAGTTATAACTATGGTAGCTCAACTGACTTCCTACCTCAGGGAATTTCCCAGGGGAAAGCAATGTAACCAGGCTCTGTCATCCGATGAGAGCAGCTCATAGGTTTGAAAAATGCTGGTGTACCCCTGGCAGCTTTGCATTTCAGCGCCCAGTCCTTTCACAATTCAGGGACACTCCATCATCACTGTTGTCGTGACCACTTCAGATCTGCATGCTTCTGATTTCTGTCTGCCAGCAGATAAAACTTGAGCAGGATTGTGGTGCTAAACACCATAGGTATGGATAGTGAGAACTGGCAGGAGGGCTACTGAGCTGCAAAGGAACACCGAGGGTAGGAATCTTCCTCCCCAACTGAACTAAAGCCCTTTTTTTTGGAAGACAAGAAGCTTCAGTATTTGTACTTCCCTAGCTCCTCTAATTTTGGGGTTAGCAGTAGGCTAGAAGATGCATTTTATTCTCCTCTGATGCCCATCTATTATGAATGATTGCAACCCTGTAGTCTCGATTAGCTGTGTTTGTGAAGCATAATTTGCTCCACTGTTGGAATGGCATCCCATTTTTTTTTCCTAGTCACTTAATATGGACCGTTAGAGCTGCAAATACTGAAAACATAGGCAGAAAGGGAACTGCAGTTTCTCTTCTCTGTGTCCTGAAGAACAGCTTTTGTCTTAATTTGCCTTTGCAAAGTTGGAAACATAGGCAAATCTCTTCCTTGGAGAAAAAAAAGATATGGAAAAAAGGACAGTCTTGACAGTCTGTCAGAGAAGATCAGCCAGTATCTGCTGACGCAGGACCAAATCCTGCAAGGTGCTGTGTGCCTCCAGCTCCCATTTAAATCGGAGGGAAATGAGGATGCTCAGCACTTTCAAGGCTGGGTTTTCGCCATTTCAGCATTTTACCAGTGACGTTGCCCGAAAGTCACCAATACAGACTTGTCACAAAGAGTTGACTGTGGTCTCATGGCACAGCCAGGATCTGATCCCGTGCAGAAGAAAGCTCAAGATTGGTACCACCCACAAGCTGTATTTTATGAGCTGCAAAAACGGCAACACCGTTTGTTTTCTTTGTAGGAGCCATTATGTGTGGGTTTCTCCAGTAACATTGTTTGCAGGGTAGTGGCTCAGCAGCAGATTAAACTGTAGGTGTTGACAGGTCTTATCCAAATCAGTCTTGCTCTTTTGGTTCCCTGTGACCTCTGCTCCTCGGTGAAGCAGGAAGAATACATGCCAAGTACCTTGCTCTACGTCAGAAAACCTGTCTGTCAGCAGAAAGAAAATTATCCTGGTCCAAATTGACTTTGGAGGGAAAGGTTATTTGCTCGGTATCTTGCCTGGCTCAAAATACAGGCAGCCAAAACGTCATTAGTCCAGAGAAACTGTTACTAAATTCAGTCAACCAGCAAAACTGGGGTATTTTCAAAAGGGAGCCTCTCAGCCTCTTTTCTATTTTTGATTCTTGAAGGGTTCAAACAGCAAGATACCTGGTTTTAGTAGAAGGGAGGCAATATTTAATACAGAAGCAAAACCATCCCCAATCACTTTGTCACCTGAAACACAAATCCCCTCCTTGTTCAGTGAAAATGCACCCTGCTGCTGGTGTATGCCATGTAACCAAAGCATGAGGGCGGTTATCCTGGTCACAGCTGGAAGCTGTACACACAAATGCGCATTCACAGGGATCTGATGGCTTTGGTTCACAGTGGGGCTATCCCTGGGGAACAAATGTAATGCAAAATGCAATATGGACACCCTGTGCAGGATGAGACGTGGGATATGGATGCTTCTCTGACAAACAGGAGACCTTTCCAAGCATTGAAATACCATGGCACCTTTTCCTTCTTGCCCTCACTGGCTTCTCTGCAGCAGTCAGAAGGGCAGCAAAGGTTCTTGAAGAAAATGTGAGGAAGATGGAGGGAAAAGGAGATTCTCAGCAGTTTTGCTCTATGAGAGCCAGGCACCTGGCTCATGATGCACATGTGGAGAAGTCTCCCCTGCCCCCACAACTACAGCTGATGCAAATATACCTTAACACAACAATATTTGCAACATAGCACTTTAAAAAAATAGCTGGAGGAAATCAAACATTTTCTTTCTGAGAAGACCAGGGAAAATACATTCCCAAGCACTGAGCAAGATCATCCATTATACATTTCTATCTATTCCGCTGACTGCCTTTGTATCCCACTCCTACCTATGCAGAACAGATACCTTGGTTCTGTATCCAGCAAGGGAGAACTGCATCTGCCAAAGAAGCATCCCTGTGTGCATGGCTTTGCTCTCCTAAAACATTGAGATGCTGGCATTCTTTCAGGGACAATTTTCTTGGCAAGAGAAGATCTTGACTGTCGATTGCACTTCAGCAACAGCCAATATAGGAAGTAGCAGTATAAATTCTCATTCTCATTAAATGTGTCTGTCTGACTGATGGACACCAGTAGAATTACGCAGCAGATCCAGATTTGTGGGCCTGACAGTAATAAACCAAATTTTCATATAGAATACATGTCTCAGAGGGTTGTCGGACATGCTTTATTTCTGTGAGTTATAGGCACTGCGTGACACGGGAACAGTGCTGGTCACCACTGAGGGGAATGGTCGCAGAAACAAGCCCAGCCCTGGCAAGCAGAGCAGTGATCTCGCAGACATATTCCTTGTTCACTCCTCAAAAGATGGGCTTACCCACTCCTTCTGTTCATCTGAAAGACCTTTTCCTCTGAAAAGTTGCCCTGTATGCTGTGCGTTGCTTTTGCACTCTGCAGTGGCAGCGTTGGTGGGAACCAGCAGAGAGGGGAAGACCAGGCACAAGAGCATCCGAGCTTCTCTCCCAAACCCACCACCACCATCCTGTCACTAGAGACCTCTCTAGAGAGCCACTGAAACTGAGTGAGCAGTGGGGAAAGTGTTACAAAGGCTCAGCCACTAACCTTTTTTCCTTTTAAATCAAGAGTGAGCTGCAGGTGTAGGTGCTGGGTCTGGGATGTAGTGGGTCACTGCACCACTGTGAGGCAGACAGGACACCTGGAGTTTTGTTTTCTAAATTGCTACAGCAACGGCTGAGGTTAGATTCTGGAGCCTTCAATTCATCTGCATGGCTGCCAGCAGTGGAGTAGTGCCAGAAAGAAAGGTCTGCAAATTTTCCCAGTGCGACTATTTCTCAATGCTGTTCTCTGTTCTGGTGTTTCAGGTGGCTTAATAAAAGACTTGAAATATTTCCCTGTCTTTTGCACTTTAGGCTTCTGTTTTGCACACAAGGCTTTTTTCTCCTGCCCTCTCTCAACTTCTTTCCAGCAACCCTACGCAGCTGCCATGCTGACCCTTCAAGTCCAGGGTGTGAGGCACTGCCCTCAGCGCTGCCAACCTGGAAAGGTGTTCCTGACTGCTGTCTCTTCTATCTCCTCCCAGATGCCAAATAATGCTCAGGAAACCTTGGGCCTGCTCCCACTTTCTGGCTTTCCTTGCTGTGGTCTAATTTCATGCCCCTAATTTCACTGACAGTCTGCCAAGCTCCATCCCGAATGCAACTCCTATGCCCAGAGCCCATGCTGTGTGAATCTGCCTGGTCCAACAGTCTACTCGCTGTGGTGGTCGAGAGCTCCTCTGCTGTCTTAGATTACTTCAAGTGAATCAGCCAGCAGCAGCTTTGCTCTTAAAACCCTCTTGACAGCATTTTCTCCCCCAGTGGAAGCGTCAAAGGAGATTCCGCTTGAAGATTTTGCTGGCTGTGGAAGATCAGCAGGGAGTGTGTTGAGCGGAGGGCTCTGATGGATCTCATGTTGCAGGACAGGACTAATCCCACATCCCACAGTGGAAGAAGGTTCTTGGAATGGCAGCTGAGTGGTATGGGCTGCTGTGCCCCAGGAAGACCTGCAAGAGGGTGCACTGAACAAACAGAGGACAAGCGGCAAGCTCAGTCGTTTTGGCATTGCTCATCACAGCCACAGATAAAAAGGTGAAAAGAGAGACACGAAAGATTATTCTGAAAGCAGAGCAGACTTTAGGACAGCAGCTAGCTAGCAGACAGGGTTCTAGTTCCCTCCCATGTGTGCTTGATCCAGCCCAACCATGCTCATGACTGAGGCAGGGTGTGCGTTTCTGCCCACCAGTGCTGGTCAGAGGTCTTAGTGTGCGAACAATGGGTAAGATGAGTCCTGAGCTTGGCTCTGGTGTGTGCTCAGCCATGCCTCACTGTGCTATAAGAACAGGTGCCATGGTCCCCACCCTGCCCTTTGCCTTGGGGTGCACAGGAAAGCCCAGGGCAGATCCATTTCACTGCTTGTGTTTGGGAGGGCTTGAGGGAACACTGAGCACATGCAAGGCATGTGTGGAAGGGAAAAAAAGGGGACAGTGAGACTGTGATTAGGAGACTTATTTGCTTTTTGGATCTATATTCTCTGTTAAGGGGCATGGGCAGTTTCTGATTTGATTCTGGTCCCATTATTATGTATTTGTTTGGGCTAACACTCACCTTGCAGTTCTCCCTTAGTCCCAGCTGTTCTCCCCAGAAGCACCTTTGGGGGTTTCACACTGACAAGACTCTCTCAGGGGATGCAGTGGGAGCTTACCCACACACTGAGGGTCCACCTTGCCTTGATTACTTGGGAGATTTTGCTGTTCCTGGAATACCAACCTTTCTCAATCTCCAGGTTGTGGTTTAGGATTTGCATTTTTATTTACCATGTGTTTTATTGAACAGCCGTTCTCTAGCACAGATTTGTAATGCCTGAGGGGAGATTTCCTTTATGTCCTTTAAAAGTAATAATTGACAAAACAAAGCTCATTATGCATTCTCCAGTTGATGTCCCAGACAGATTGCATGACTTCTAACTCCTTCTCCTTCCCCAAGTCCTGCATCACTCCTACAGGCCATACAGACTGATGCTCATCTGTATCATGATAGCAGATGCCTAGAAAGAGAGGAATGAAGAGAGAAAAAAAGAAAAATTGCAGAAATTCAAACCCCAACCTATCCTACATACTACCAGAGGCCAAGCAGTGGTCATTTGCCGGATAAAAGCCACATGCTGCAATACTTCCTAGAGAAGCCTGTAACAGTGATCTGGAAACCCCCCCTGAGCTAAGACTCAAACAAAATCTCTTGGCAATTTCAGATTTTGCATTGAAGAAAATGTCTTTATTCCTACATGTCAACACAATCTGAATTCTTCAGTGCCCATTGAGGTTGAGATGAAGCCTTGCAGTTTCGTCATTGCTGTTCAACAGGCAAGGGAACAGCCACAAATGCCTCATCCCAATTTCACCCAGTGGTCCTTCCAGTGCAGGATATTGTTATCCCAAGCTCTCATCCATGTGGGCACTGTTTTTTTTTCCCATGACCCACCCTCTCTGCTTTCCCAGTTGCACAGTTGTCGCCACTCGGTGCCAGGTGGTCACTACCTGCTGCCACAGGGATAAGCATTCCTTGGGTGCTTTCCTTTGTCCTTGTCAGCTCAATCCAAATAAATGAGATACTATACTACTGTTCTGGGAGCTAAGTGTTTGAGATGCTATGTAGACCAGGCAAAGCAGCAAAGTTTATGCCAATGAAGCTGAGAAGATGCAAGCTTTAACACCGGTGAATATAGGAGCCTTACCACTCAGGGTGGGTGGGTTCTAAATCACTCCCAAAGATCAGATAGGAGAGAGCTTTTACTTGGGTAAAACCTTCTGAAAAGAACAAGGTAAACAAAGAGCCTTTTCTGTATCCACCAGAGGGGAAGGAGATGGCATGTGTTTACCCTTGAGGCAGACAATATGCTGGTCTGAAACAGACAAAGTGATTTTACTGACATTTGCCCTTCCATCCCACATTTTCCAGGAGTCAGACGACAGTGACTGGAGCTGTAGGGTATTAAAGGACTTGTCAAAGCTATCATAGATTGTGACATATTTATCAGAAGCTTGAGCTTCTCTGAAAACCCTGAATGCACCAACTGTATCTGTTACTTGATTAAAAATACTCATAATAATTCATACCCTCCCACAGCTTTTGCACGGAGCCAAGTGCTGAGCTGTTCTGTGGGAACTCTCCTTGACCGATACATTTGACAATGCTGGATCTGATAGATAAATACTGTTGTTAGATCAAATACTAGTTTTATTTTTGATAAGTAGGACAGAACTGTACCGCACTGCCATGAAGGTGATACAAAGTCCAAACTGTCTGGTTTGCTACCTTTAGCCGCAACAGATTGCACAACAGCACTTAATTTGAGAGCACAAATTGTATGTTATTTGCAATAGTCCTTGCCTGAGCCAGATGGCTTTGCCCCATAGTCATTGGGCAGTGGTGCTACTCTCTGGGGGACAAGTGGATTTTGTTTCTTACTGCGCTTCCAACATTTGGTGGGTGAATAGAGGCTGCCATCACAGAGCAGGGTGAACCCAATTGCCACTGTATGAGCTCTCCCTAAAGAGGAGACAACAGCCTGCACCAGCCAAGTCAAACAAAAATCATTGCCATCAATTTCCTGATGTTTCTCTCCAGCAAGGGCTTCACAAGGGTGGTGAAGGAGAGTCTGGTCTCCCGTCCTGAGGGTGGCAAACAGATATGACAACACCCTCAATGCCTCTGTTGCCCGTATGTGGGGTGGCCTAGAGTTGATGGTGCACCATTCAGGTGGGCTGTAAGAGCATGGCAGGAGCAAGTGTGAGGATGTGGGGAGGAGAATATGACTGAGCAGCTGAAGGAGATGGGAAGGCCCAGGAGGCCTTTAAGGTTAAGGAGCTAGAAGAGGGTGTGAGGCAAATGGCTTAGCTCTGGAGGCACCATGGAGGTGGCCCAGAAGCAAAAAACACTCATCTCTTCTCTGCTTGGTGCCTTTTTTGGACTAAGTTCAAACCTGAGCTCTTTGCAGCTCAGACCACCTTCCTACACAGTGTTAGCTAAGCTTGTGTAAAGTTACAAACAGAAATCCACAGTGCTGAAAATCAGATGGCTTATGCAGATGGCTAAATATAGCAGTGAGTGTGTAACTTCAGGGCACCTTGTTGACGACCTCATGCCTCACATGCCAAAGGCAACTGTCTCTCTACTCATGCTCTCCCTCAAAGGACAACTTGGCCTGTATTGAACAGCATACCTCAGCTGTTTTGGGAGCATGAGAGGCCATGGTATGGAATATGGGAAGAGGCAAGAACAGGAGGAGAAGTATATTGGGTGAGGGAGGCTTGTGCTGATGTCCCAGACTGACACTCTGCTCTCAGATGACCCAACCATCTCTGGAAAGTGTGCAGTCACCCTTTCCGAGTGCCCTCAGGCAAGCTGGGCTCCTTTGCAGCTGAGCTCCTGAGAGGCAGGTGGCAGGCACCCAACTGCCCCAGGAGGGCTGGACGGGTGTCTGGACTTAACACACGAGTAGCCCCAGACCCTGCTCCCACCTCTGCTGCTCACCTGAGAGAGGCACCTCCCACCTCCACTTCCCGCTCTCAGGAAAGGGGGATTTATGGTCCTGACCTTCTTCCTGCTGTCAGATCAGCTGATGAAGAAGTACTATCTAGGAATTGATTAGGAACTGTTTTGAATCACAACTATAAAACTAAATGCCCCCAATAAGGAGTTGCAGTATAAAGAAGGGTTTTTATATCTACCTTAGCTATAATAGACTAAATCTGGATTCTCAGTGTCCTCCAAAACAGTTTAACTATACTTTTCAAAGTGTAGCTCCTAAATACATAAATAGCAGTGAGTGAATTAGACACCTCCAGCACTTGTGGGGTTAATCAAGAATAAATTGGCATTTTCAAATAGATTCAGCAGGTCTGACCATAAATTGTTTTTATGTCTGTACGATAAAAAGCAAATATAAATTTTCAAAAAAATTTAACCTTGCATGGCATATAAAGAGAATACATAATATTCTTTAGCATAAATACATCTCAAATCAAGCCCATTGTGTATCCACAGAATATGTAATGGGTTTGCCTGAAACATTTACCTCACACTGAGGCCAAACTCGTGATCTTTCTATGACCAATATAAGTCTTTCTCCACACTTGTGTATATCTGATTTTTGCAGGCCCAGTACAGGCAGTCGTTAAGCACATGTAGGTGTGTAATGGATATATAACATCTCTCTAATATTATAAGTTCTGAAGCCAGCTGTGGAAACTGGCGCTCTCTGTAGCCTGAAATGATAGAACCTGTAGGCAGTGTTTTAAAGGAAGAGGCACATATGCCAACTGGAAGAAGGGGAAAGTGATACGCTAGACCTCAGATCACCTTTATCTGATGGCTTAGAACAGCAATAAGAGCCAGCAGTAAGAAACTCAACAACCTGATGTCTCTCAAGCGCTCCAGCTCCTGCTACCAGAAGAGGAAATATGCTGTGGCTGCAGAAGGCACAGATAAAGCCAAGTCACTGCCCTATATTTGCCTTTGCTACAAAATTGTTCTCCTGGCACAGCACAGCGCTGAACTGTGCACTTCAAGCCATCACCTCCATGGGCTGCGCAGCGGGCTCTGGTGTGTATTGCACTGTTTTGCTGATCAGATATGCTAATCCAGTCTGAGGCAGAAAGAGAAAGAGGCTGTCCTAGAAATGACAGCAGCAATCACTCACGTCATCATTCGCCTTCACAGTGTGGTGGTTCATTCTCCAATGGAAAGGGTTCTGCCTTGACCAGAGGCTGCAGGGAGCAACAGTGGAGCTGGGATGAAGAGGCAGAGATTGTGCTCATCTCTGTGTACAACCTCAGGTGTGTGCACATGCATACTTTTCTCATGGTATGTCCTGGCCTGGCTTATGTCACATCTGCAAGTTGAGAGTTCAAATCAGATAATCAGACAGTTATTATGGTGTTTCAGTTAGTGTAGAGTTCACTGGCTGTGTCCACGTGTCAGGGTATCAGGAGGAACAAACGCCTAATTGTATGTCTGGATGGAAGTGGAGGCATGCCATACCCCTGCATATCTTGGTTGAAGAAAATAGGGCAGGGGAAAATAGGGAAGGGAAAAAAAAGTCAGATCCATTCAAGTCTGGGAATGTTGGTCACACCATAGCACCCACCTGCCCATGTGGGGACAAGGCCATCGGGGCTGTGAAGATTTCATAAAGCCATCACTCACCAGGAATGTCCCTGGCAAAGCCTTTCTGAAACATGAGGGAAGTTGGTTCCTCAATCCTAGCCTCTTGCTTGAATTCTGCTGCTTTAATGTTAGAAAAACCCATCTCACCTCTGTAAATGTAGCTGCAATTCAGGGGAAAACAGTGTGTGCCAGAACAGCTGTGCCACATGCAGGAGATCTGTTATAAGAATGGTATTTATCCCCTGGTTCCAGTCACAGGCCAGGGAGCAGGTTTATGAAAGGTTAATACCCCCTTATATGGCTGCTGTCAGTTCTTCCAGCAGCTACATTTTAGTCTTTCTTCCTTCACTCCTTCCTTTCCTCCCGTCTAAGCAGTGCTGCAGCAGAAACCTGAGAGGGAAGGAGTGAGAGAGAGATGCCAGTGTCCTCAACTGATCCAGAGAGTGAAAGCATGGTAACACCAGTGGCACTAGAGGTGCCTGGGACCGCTCTCACCAAGCCGTGGTTCCTGGCTCATGGTTTGGCCAGGTTTTCTTTACCATCTTGTCCCAACAGTAGCGGTCTTGATCTGAAGTCCAGGTGGACAATCCAGCTCCAGTTTTCTCCTCTTATTCAGTAGCTCTGTTCTCTTTCAGTGACATAAATTGTTCTCCCCAAGTTTTGAGGGTTGACCACATGGAGCCCCTCCAGCCACCTGGCTGCTCAGGTGGTTTGAAGCCATCCTAGCAATTTCACACACTTGTCTACATGTGGGGATATGTGGTAAGGGAATAAACACTTCTACAAACTTCTTCCCTTAACCCTTACTTTCCTCACCTGTCTTTCTCATGTGGCATTAATAGAATTTGACATTGTGGCATAACCCATTAGTCATTCTGCCAGACTAGTAATTTGGTCAAATGACAAACTTTCAATCATTTGAACAAATGGCTGTTTCACTAGGGCATTTGATCAAATGATTAAAACTAAAAGGCATTTGGCCACATGACTGAAGATGTGATCGTGGCTCTGGACAGGTGCCGGAACAGATTTTTATAAAACAATCAGACTGGAGTGTAATTCTTCATGTGCCGAAGCTTCAATATGAACAGGTTCTGCCTGCTGCTGATATTACAAAAGAACCCAGGTTTCCCTGCCTTTTCCCCCTGAGCAACATTTCGCATGTCCAGGGTGCCTGCTGGTGACCCCAAGGTAACAGGAGCATTCACGACCTTTTGACCATGGGAGATTGTGGAAGGGGTGGTCAGCTGTGAGGAGGGGCAGTGCAGGTGGGTGGATGGAGGGGGAAGCAGCAGCAGGACTGACCGTGGCATGGTGCCCCTGGGACTGATTACCTGGTCACCCCGCATGGCCTCTGTTTGAAACACAAGTTCACTCCAGGAAAGGGGCCTGCCTTTAGTAGTAGCCCTGCCTTCCCAAGTGCTTGGGTGGGCAGGGAAGGGATTTCGCCGCCGGCTTGCCTTTGTGTCTAACAGGCATGAAGCTCTGTAAAGCCGTGCCTTTGGTGCCAGTGAAACTTGCAGCAGAGCAGCCTGGTAGGACTGCCGTTGCTGCTCCTGTGGGACGAGTTAGCCCAGGACAAGTTTTGCCACACTAGAGTGGGTGAGGGCATGTAGAATTCCTGCTGTCATGCCTGTATCTTTGCATTCACATATGACTGCATGAGGGATGCCAGAAGGAGAAGGCATCACAACAAAGCAAAGCCAGGCCTGGGATCTAGCTGCTCTGCAGGGGGATAAAGCATGTGAGGAGCTAAAATGTGGTTCTTCCACTCATGTGCAACAGAAAGTCTCTGGGGAAACTGGTATTCAGAGATGTGTCTGGGGTTTGATCTCTTCCCCAGAGACTCTCCTGGGCGCTTTAACCATTTCCAGTCTGTCCTGTTTATTCATGACACTTTGCAGGCAAAGAGGTAACCACAACCTCTCTTCTGTGGAGTTGACGAGCTATGGCCAGAGAGAGAGACAATGTTTATGGTGAAGAGCTTCCGGCAGTTACAGAGAGGTCAACAGGATGCTTACCAAAGTTAAGGTTCAGTTAATTGAATTAATGAAGTGCAAGCAGAGAACATAGAATATACAAGGCAAGAGAGGAATAAAGCTTCTAAGCAACAACTACAGTGTTGCATTTAGACACAATTCCCAAATCACGACTCTTGATGTTTTTGTCCAACGGTAAAAATAAATAAATAACTAAAACAAACCTCAAGAAAACAACAAAAAAAAGAAACCATTTTCTGATCAGAGTTGTTACTTAACCACTGTCTCTTTTCTGATTCTCCTGCACATTCACAAGAAATGTGACCTTTGTATGCTGTTGCTGGGGGGTAGCCCTAGCTCCTCAGAGCCACGGGAAAATATATGATTCCTGGATGAAAGCAAAAATGAAGCAGCTCAGCCAGCAGTCACCCTGGAGATGTTTCCAGTGCCTACTGTACTTAGTAGACACTCCTATGGCTTCTCGAGGCTGTTTCCAGCTTTCCCTTTTAACATAAAAGCACAAAAAAATGCCCTGCTGGGTCAAGTGAGCAGTCCATCATGCCCAGTGCTCTGTCTTAAGAGAAGCAATTTAAGGAGAACATGTGCGCTCAGCCTCTCTCTGTGACCCCGTTCCCTTCATCCATCCCCTGACAACCACACTTGTAGGTGTGTTAAGGACACTGAAGGGCACATCCTTGACTGTTCTTTCCCTTTAATATCTGTTTATGGATGTGTTACCCATGACGATATCTAATCCTTCCTACAGGTTTTCATAACAAAAAGCAGAGAACTCATCCTCAAGACCCCTTATTTCATATTATGCCCAGTAAGCTTTATTTCCAAACAGTCATTCAAAACCTTCAGGTGGGGAGGGAAAGGTGAGTGAGTGCTGCAGACTGAGGACCACCTTCACCCAGAGTCCACAACACACAATCTAATAGGATCCCCATCTTAATCAGGAGCTCTCAGGAATGTGGCGGCACAAAGATAACTGTATTCCTCTCTGCCTCTGCATATATTTTTGTCTGCCCACTTTGGGAAAGCCTTTCCTATTTTTTTTTTTTTTTTGTTTTCAATCATTCCTCTGCAGAGCATGACAAATGGCTTTTAACTAAATGCTTGGAAGTTTCTATTTGTCCAGGGGACTGTAAGATTTTCATTTGGGTAAATCAGCAAAAGTTTCAGACACCTGACTGACAGAGGGTTTAGGGAGAAGGAGAGCCTTATCTGCTTGAATGATTTGATGAATTTACCATCAGAATGACTAAGATATAGATCTGCACATATGGGAACTCCTTTCTGCCTGATAAATAGTGCTCGCTCACTTGCCCCACCAGGGCATAGAGAAGACTCATTAATTACTGGCTCCATATAGCCTAGAAGTCAGAAGATGCTACGAAAATAATAACTGTTCTTACCTTATAAAGCAAAAATCTGCATTTGGGTTTGAAGTTTTTGTTTTGGCAAAGGTACAACCAGTAGTTTTTTCTGTGATAAGACTATTCATGCAGCACCTTGAAGCAAGAATAAATCATGTGGATTGCGTGCTGTACAGGAGAAATCTACTATATGCAAAATTAATGTTGGGCTGGCCCAGCAGAAGCAGCACACATAGCAAAGGTGAAGTGCACAGTCTTAGGGGGAAGCTGTGTGTCTGCCCACCTGGTAAATTTATGTCTTTCACCTCTAGAACTTCAATTCACGCACAGTGTGAGGTTGTAAGTGAAATGAATTTATTGGTGTCAGTTCATTCCCTAATGGGTAACAGTTCATGTCACAAAATCAGCACAGATAATTTGTCATGATTGGAAGTCTCTTCTAAAGAGAGGCTCTGGTGTGCAGGGGTACGGAGGAATTAGTTGCTGGCCCCAGGGAGAGACGGCAGAGCTCAGTAGAGAGCACATACTTCAGCAGAGGAAACAGAGGTAATAACTAACCCTGCCTCCCACCTCCTCACCCACTTGTGCACTGTGTCAGAGAAAGTTCCTGTGCTGTAAGCTCGATGTTAATGAAAAACAGGCCTCCTTTAGACAATACGTCATCTAAGAAGGGGAATGAGATGCAATCTTACATTAGATCAGCGCGGTCGGTGTGAAAGGAACATTAGCAGAGCAAAACAGAGGCAGCTGTGCCAAGAAAGAAACGTCACCTCATGACCCCTAAGGTTTTACTAAAGGGGAGGTCCTGCTGTTGTCTTCAGTGATTCTTGACACTATTCCAGGATGCTCCATCTCCCAGCTTTGCCTCAGGAAGCTGGACTTTCATTCCCCTCTTCGGCCTTCTTTTCCATCCTTCAGAGCAAAGTAGCCAGGAGATACTTGAGGCATAATTCACACCCTTGAGCCGTGCATGCATCTGACAGGGGAATGCCTCAGAGCTGCCTTAAAATATTTCCCTGATCTAAATTCCTCAAAATCCACTAACTGATCTGTCACAAATAGCCTGGAAGGTACCCACAAGCAGCACTTCTGGGCACTGCCTGTGAGAAGCTGTGAGAGTTCTGGCAACAGCAGGTTGAGAGTGGGTCTACCATGCTGAGCAGGGTAGCACAAGGACAGCCACATCACTTCAGGTCCTTGGAGAGGCTTAGCTGGGAAAGCACACATCTAACCTCAGCTTGCTTGTGCCTCTTCCCGACCTCTGAAAAGCCACAAGTTTGTGGCCACCTGTGCCCTGGAGCCAGGGTAGATGAGGTGCTCTTGCATGGCATTGCCTGGCAGAGATAGGGCAGGGCTCTGTGGCACTGGGATGTTATAGTCCCACTAACTATTTGATTCCCACTTGCCGTAAAGTGAGTGGCTTTTTGAGGGAAGGCCATTTTAGTGGTAGCTGCAAAAAAATAAAATAAAAGTTGAAGGCTACAAGGAAAGATACAGGAAAATACACATTCTACCCATTGACACCTTATATCTTTGATTCAGTCCTTTCTTCTGCTTGACCTGAGGAGGAGAAGTGTCACAGGAGGCCAAAAAACCTGTAAGATGTTCAGTCTCCTCCTCAAAAAAATTATTGCTTATGGGATAACTAGAAACTGCTCTTCCTGTGCCCTGGAAAATCGTGAACTAAAAAAACAAGGAAAGCCAAAATGTCAGCCAAGGAAATAAGCCTCAAGCAAATTTCATTCCAAAAGAGAAGGAAAGCATATAAAGATAGCACTTCACAGTAGTGATACTGTGATACTGTGATATAAAGATAGGAATCTGTGTCTCTCCTACAGGGCTGAAGTAGGAAGTCCTCAAGACTTCACAGAGTAGGTTTGCCATCCACTTGTTCTCTTGAGTACTCTCCTGAGGCTCAATGGCTCAATGGCTGGCCAGGAAACCCAGCAGCTGGGAAGTCCTTGGAAGTTCTGCTGCCAGGGAGCCAGGAGATGGCTGCCAAGCCCCATCCCCTGACTGCTGTCTACCCACCTGCCTGCCAGGTGGGCTGCCAGAGAGGGAGCTAGGGAAGCTTTCAAAACTTGCTTGGCAGGGAGGGTACCATCCTGCATTTTCCTGTTTTCTGGGAGGATCTCATCAAAATCAACATGCTTCCAGTATATTTCTGTACCAGTGTATTAGATTTTGCTATTGCAAACAAACATGCCAGAAACTTTCTGACCAGATGTACTGTTAACACTGAAGCTATCATCTTCAGCCCAGTCCATCTTTCCAAGGAGCAGCCATAGAAACAGGGAGGAGAAAACTCACCCACCACAATAGTAACATTCCCACTGCATTCAGCACTGACTTCTTCAGATGTGGGCAGCGCAATGCTGGTGCACATGGGAAGCCAGTCACCGTGCCAGAAGGCTGGGCTCCAGGGCAAAGTGTTCAGAGATGGGACAAGGCCCATCAACCTTTATGTTAGGCCTGTTCATCTAGATAGGCTCTGGGCTTGATGGTTGACCTGGGTTCATTTCCAGGCCTTCCCCTATCAATCAGACATGCGCACACTCTGTTCCAGTATTGAATCCAGCTGGCTTGCTCTTGACCTCAATACAATCAAGCCCATGTACCACACAAACTTTCATGTAGGTTGGAAATAACAGGAAAAATGAGCCCCAAACACAGCCTATGAAAGGTAAGTTCCCATTGCAGTACTTCTTCAGAGGGCAGTAATATGTATCAGAGATGCTGGTCAACAATTAAAGATGAAGACAAAAAAAAAGATCCAAACTCAAGTATTTTCTGTTAAAAATGTGTGAAGAGACACGTAATACTACTGGTACATAAAATCCAGATGGTATTAAAATCTCAAACTCTGGGAAATTCCACCCATCTATAGAATAACAGGAATTCTGGTGCTCTACTGTTAAGCCTTCTCACAAAAAAAAAAAAGGTCTGTTGAAGTTAACTGAGGCACCTTTGAGGCAATAGGTGGGAATGAGTTGCACAGCCCATCTGCATAGCTGTAAGTTTCTGCTAAGGTTTCATGAAGATATTGGAAAAAGAGCTGTGCAGCCAGAGCAGAGGCGTTTGCTGGTCCTGGAACTTGTCAGGGTTATGAGCCATCACGTAACCTGACAAAGAGTGATCTACGAAATACAGTAGAAAATCCTTACAAGGCACCAGCCTGCTTATCAAGCAACCCAACAAGCTCTCCTGATTCACTGTATGAAAACTCACCAAAAATGTGTCTTTGTGAACATCACTTTTCTCTCTCAGCTGTGATGAGCTGACCACTCAGGATCAAAGAAAAAAAAGTAAGCTGCACTGGACACATGTTTCAGACCCAACCAAACCCATGTTTATCAGCTCTTTCCAGATGTTCCTGCAGTTGTATCACTTCACCATCTCTGCAATTTGATGTGGCACCAAAGTAAATTAAGAGCTATATTTTTGTAGGCCTTGCCGATGCTCTGTGCTGTGTGTACTCCAGCTCACTTTTCAGCCTATTCTTTACACGCTAGTGTCCTCAATTACTTTTCCAAATGAAAGGGAGTCATGCTACTTTAATTAAACATTTAATTGAAGGGAGACAAAAAAAAAAGAGGGAGGTAGCTGGTGTTTGCCAACGAGGAAAGGATAGCGGTGAGAGATTGCTGCTTCTAAATGAAACCTCACAATGCTGCTTTCTGCAGCGAGAGGCACCCTGGGCTGGGGCTCATGTATCAAAGTGCAGCTCAGCTCCTATTCAATTAATGTGTCTGTTTCGATGAGAAGGTTTTGTAAAGCATTGTTGGAAAGGGTTTCTAATTTTCCCTTCAGTTTTTTGGCTGGCTTAATTAAACTTACACCCACTGAACCCTTGTGTCTCTCCAAAGGCAGACTGGTTATTGACCTAAGGGATTTTTTTTAATCATTTCTATGTTTCCCTGGCCACCTTCAGTGAATTAACGAATCCATTTTTTTTATAAGGTTGATCCAACACTGAGGTGTTTCTGCTCCCTCCCCCTCAAAAAGCTGGCAGAAATGTGTATCATCTTTCCATTTCTGTGGGAGTTTTAGAACTTAATCAGCTGCAACTCTCCAGGCTGGGGTTTCCCCAAACAAAAAGTTGTGCAAACTAGCGCCTCTAAAGCAGAATCAGGATGTCTGGGCACCCCTCTCTCCTTTCCCAGGGGTAGGATTACCTGTCAGAACAAATTCACTAGTATATATAAAAGAGAAAGTCCTCACAAACTTAGGGCAGAAGTTTGCTTTATGAGTGAGTGAACCGATGAGGTCTGATTTGCCATCAGCTTGGATCTCAGAAGTGAGCAAAGCCCTATGGATTTACTTGTGTCTATGATGGCTGGAGTCACATGGTGGTCTCTTCCTCACTGGGGAATCAGCAAATTCTCTCTTCAGTTGCTTGGTCTAAAAAGACTTAGGGGGTCTTCTTATATTTGGGACATCTCTCTCTTTCAAAAAATTCAGTGGAAATCTACTACTTGGCTCATAAGTTATGGGAACACCAAATAAACACACAATTGCAGAAATGTCCTCTCTTTTGGAAAGCAGTCTAAAAATGAGGATGAAGCCTGGGTTTTGTGTCCAACTGAGTGAAGGTTCATGCCACCCCCATGTTATTTAGCTGTGGGCCTGATTGTATAAAACACAACACCCACACTTCACCTGACGTTGTCACTGCAGGCAGTGAGTACTTTTGAAATTTAGACTCTCGCTGCTTATTAAAGGATGAGAACCCTCACAAATGTCAAAATACAAAAGAAGACTTACAGAAAGTGAACATCCTGTGGCATACGAGCATTGCTGTCACAGTCTTTCTCATTGTCACTAATAAAACAGGGGCGAGGGAGGGCAAACTGGGCCCCCCTAACAGGGTTGACTCACGGTGGAAAGAATAACAAGCCTGAGATCAGAAAACCGAGACAAGTCTTATGAGCAGGGTTGCCTACCTCATTCACTTTTTGAAATGCTCTGTAAAGGCAGCAGGATATAAAGCGTTTCTCAAGGTACAGCTGACTAAAAATTCAAGAAGAAAACATTCTTATCCTCCCACAAAAGACTATCTAGTCTTGCTTCCATCTAGGGCACAAAAATGGTCCCATTCACACCTGAGACCTTGTTGTTACACACTCTGTAGTGGAAAAGCTGTGGAAGTGCATCAACTGGCTGGATTTCCCACCCCTAGCAGGCAGGATAGCTATTCACAGCAGGGAGCTAAATGTGATTTCTGCTCAGCATCGTGACTGTTATGGATTAGATGCAGATTAACCCAGCGACCTGCCATCCGCTCTCATCCATACCTAAGAATATAAGCAAAGGGAAGCAGATAATTAGGGAGCAGAACAGGTGAAGTTCAGATCAAAGTTCAATGTCACTGAAACAAACATGAATATCAAAACCCAGAGTGGGTCTGTCATTTTCTGACCATAAGCACAAGCTGAGCACTCAAGGGCTGGGCCATTCTACTATGGATTCAGATGTGAGTGATAAAGGAGTTGCCCAGCCTAGACCAAGGTTCCCAGCATGGAGACTCCTATGCTCTGTTCTTGGTTCTGCCATCAGCTGGCTCAGGGACAAGCCACACAACTTCTTGCCATGCTTCATTTCAGCCACTTCTGAAGTGGAGGTGCTGAAAACATCCTCACCTCATAGTGATCTTCTCAATGTTCTGGGTGTTTGCTCTGAGTGCCTAGGGATTTACAAATGCAAAGTGCAGCAGATCTGTAAGATGAATCAGGAGCAAGCATCAACCAAACTCTCCAGCACAACCTGAGCTTTACAAAGAAAAAGAAGGAGAGGGATAGGAGACAGACATGGTTTTATCCAGGTAGGAATAAACTTCATTTCTAGGGCTGTTTCTAAGAAAATAAAGACAATTCTCTCTGGCTTATAGCACCTTACTAATCACTGTAGTTGTGATACAGTTATGATATTCGGGTTTTTGTTCTGTACTCCTTTTTTAACCTAGGAAAAGCTAGTCCATTCAAGCAACCCTTTGAATGGAAACCTATGATATTTGTTGTTCTGTTTTCAGGTAACTAAAATCACATTGGCTTAAGAGTTGACTCTTTGCAATGCACTTTACTTGAACCTGAGGAACACCAAAAGCCAGATGGGGAAAGCATGATGAAGTAAATTTCTCTGCATGATGCAAGATAGAGGGCTGTCTAGCCCACTGGTTTTCATATGAGTGTATTTTATCTGGGCACTGCTGATTATTATTATTATTGTTGTTGTTGTTGTTGTTGTTGTTATTTATAACAATGTTCAGATAACACCCTGTGCAGGCAGGAGTGTGGGAACCCTAGAGCACTAGAGCTCTGGGTCACTCTGTTTGGAAGGGCAGCAGACAGATTATATACCAAAAGTAACCTATGTGCTTATTTTACCTTTCTTTTAGGATAGCTGCAGAATATAGCACATTAAAATACATGTTGTGATGTGTTCTATCACTTGCTTTAAGACAATGTCCAATTAACAAGCAGTTCTGCGGATGTTGGCACCGAGAGGAGAAAAATGCATGGATTTATGTTTTAGGTATAGCTGGCTTTGGACCCTGCAAGACGAGTGATATTTCTCCCTTGTTTTAGAAAGGTGTTCTTTTGGTGTGAGGTCTTCAAAGTCTCATAATGACCGAAATCATTCAGCAGCATGGTCTCCTGTCTTCTCTTCACAAGTGCTTGTTTTCATAGGTCTCATAGGAACTGAATTACCTAAGCAACATCTACCATGTTTTTGCATTTTTTTGGCTTGGGGCAGTGGGTTTAAAAAGTTATTACAGGGATAATCACACACACCTACACATGGCATGCTCACATGAGCCTTTAAAAAACCTGCTCCTGCTATGCTGATTACCATGGATAGTCCCCTTAGCTGAAAAATGACTTATAATTGTAGAAAACAGTAAAGGATTTGAACCTAAGCCATTAATGCTAATGTAATATATGGTGAGAAAATACTATTAACGTTTGGATAGATGAGTTACAGCACTCTGATTACCACACATTTGCATTCCTTAGCTTCTGTGTGATTACCACCTTGACTTTGAAGTTGAGTTACCACAAAGACCTCTTTTGCTGTTTCAATTTGTTTTCTTGGTGTGTGCATATTTAGAGCCAGAGTCAGTTGGTCAGTTTTAATTATATTGATTGTACAATGATTCCTGCAGCGCCCAAACAAGAACTCAGAGAGGGAGGACAGGTGAGAGAGATTCTGAGAAAGTGATTTCCCATCCATTTTTTTTCGCTGAGCTTCTAGAGATTTAGGAAGAAGTCATCTCGGTGAATTGTGGTAGTTTAATGGCTCTTTAAAGGCCCAAGTCCAAGCTAGTTGTCCCTGCTTCCAGAACGTTCAGCAGACAGAGAGAGAGAGAAGTACCTCTAGAGGGCAATTCATTCCACGTATTGCAGCTCCCTCCAGCACAGGGAGGTCAGGCACAGGCCTCCTGTGCCTGAGGCTTGCTGGAGCCAAGCCTCCCCAAGGTGACTGTCCTAGCTGCAAGTGCTCAAACTGTGCAGAAGATGCTGCATTGCCATCCAGTCAGTAAAATGATTTCTGCTGACTCACTTACCAGTGTTTTCCTCCAGTTTTTTCCCTATGATGACTTCTCTTGTGCCTTTTCTGGTCAGTGTAATGATCAGGAGGATTCCTTTGGTCTCCCTTGGTACTTCTGTGCTGCATGCTTTCTCCAAGACATTGTCTGAAAAATTGTTGCTCCCTGGCTATCTAAGTCTGAGCAGTAGCAGTGTCAGAAGGCAGTTAGACCCACTTACCAAAGTAATTGTGATGCTTCTAATGCTCTTTGTGTTACAAAAATATATAAAGAGAACAGATGGGCAGTGATGAGGCCAGAGATTATGCCCAAATGTGAAAGATTGGGCTACTGTGGGAAGAACCATATTCTAAGATCTATCAGAAAACAGTAAGCTTACTTAGGAGCTCTCTGAACAACTTGAGGACTCCCTAGAACATGACTTCGATGGAAAGCACCCATTTCCTACATCCTGTATGTGTCTTACAAGTTTTCCTCATGTTCTTGCAATAACAACCAGTCTTGAGGGTTACATTCTACTCTCTCTTAAACTGAGAACAATTCTCCAAGAGGTAGTTCACATCACCCTGGTGCAACTGGAAAGGGTGGCTGCTTGGGCTGTATTCCTGCCTGGAGGATGTGGGCAGGGTTAACTCTAATTGCCATACTGGGGCTGCAAGGTGGGGCCTTGCTCGCCCTTAGTATCAGAGAGAAATAAAAACTTATATGTCACAGAATCACAGGATGACCTGAGTTGTAAGGAACTCACAAGGATCATCGTGTTCAACTCCTCTCCCTGCACAGGACAACCCCAACATTCACACCATGCGTCTGAGGGCACTGTCCAAGTGTTTCTTGAATATTGTTAGACTTGGTGCCATGAAGTTTAGGCTTGATGTGAGGAAAAAGTTCTTCACTGAAAGGGTGATCGGCTATTGGAATGGGCTGCCCAGGGAGGTGGTGGAGTCGCCGACCCTGGAGGTGTTTAAGGAGAGACTGGATGAGGCACTGAGTGCCATGGTTTAGATGATGGGTTGGTGTTAGTGTTGGTGTTGGTGTTGGGTTATAGGTTGGACTCGATGATCTCAGAGGTCCTTTCGAACCTTGTAATACTGTGATACTGTTTCCCTGGGTGAAGAACCTTTTCCTAATATTCAACCCAAACTTCCCCTGGCACATCTTCCTGCTATCCATGTATGGTGATCACAAAGCCCATAAATATGAAGTGGGTGTTTTAAATCTACTTTATGTTAACATTGTCAAAGCCTTTATAACCCTTGTGGAGGGAGAATAGCTACTGTGATCACCCAGTGCATTTTTCTCTGGACCTCAAGAAGGATAGTGTTGACACACTCAAGACAATGTTGGAGTGCACACTGGCTTTGCAGAGGAGACAGCTTTCTATCGGTGCAGTGCAAAGCATGTGGGCACTAAAGCTCACCCAGGGAAAGCTGAAAGCAACAGCATGATGCTGGTCTGCCCCAGCCTTGGACCTGCACAGGAGAAAACGCCGACTGCTGGGTAGTATACGGATGTGTGTGTGTGAAGGGAGGAGGGAGGTGCTGATTTTGTAACCAGCATCTATTTTGCAGTTTTAAATTAATGGCAAGTTGTCTTAATCTTGGGACAGGTGTTCTTTCTCATTTGTATCCCTGTAGCAGAATAAATGAATGAAATAAAAAATGAATAAGAGCTTGAGCCTTCACATAATGAATATTGTGTATACGACCTCCTATAAATTACATTCCAGACTCCCAACTGGTAATGTCTCATATATTACTGGGATACTTAGATGTTTTTTTCAAAGACTCTCTTACAGCAAAACCCTGAAAAGTTAGCACAGCTCCTGCAGGTTAGAGAGAGTATGATGGAGGAGGAAGAACAGTAGGGTCATTAGGGAACATCGTTAGAGGCTTAAGAGCTAATGATCCAAAGCACATTGACATTAATGTGACTCTTTTCTTTGGACTTCAGGCACCTGTGCACATGAGTCCTTGCTTGTGGTATTTAACATGTCTGGTTTTCATACATAATTATTTATTTTGGAATGGGAAATGTTTTTGCTCTTTTGTGAAGTAAAAAGAAAACAGCTAAACCCCTTGTGTGGAACAAATAAAGCCCTAGCACTCGAAACAAGATGTCCTAGAACAGGACTCATCATTAAATCTGCTGTTTTAATTTTTTCTGTGTTTTTAAAGGCATTAAGTAGTCCTGTTGAAAGGGCTCAGGTTTTTAATGAAATTAAAATTCAGAAATTAATAGTCATTAAAAACCTTCTTACTTGACTATTGCAGCTGTCAAAAAAAATATTCTTATTCACTACAGTTAATCCACAGGGACAAAACTAAGCCATACGTGTGGCAGATGCATCTGACGAGCAATTCTACCAGTCAGAACACACCAAGTGCCTATCCCTGGGTTTAGGCAGAAGGGGAGTGGTTTCAAGGGACAGAGCATTGGGGCAATTGCTAGAGTACCTGGTTGTCTCAGTAGGAGAACACTCATTATGCTTAAGTGTTGTGGTACCTGTGAAATTTATCTAATGTTTGGGTGGGAGGACAGGGGGTGGAAATGCCTCTTGAGACATTTTCTGCCCCCGTGAGTCCTTGCTCCTGCCCTGTAAGCATAGTTTCCTCCTTCTTCTGTTCCTCCTGGTAAGGACTGAGTGTCCTTTCTGTTTCCAAAAATCTGTACCATGCTAGCAGCCAGTGGCAGTGGCCAGCACTGACCATGGACACTGATGCTCCAGAGGTCTTTATAACCAAGACCCACCACCATACAACTAAATCTTGCCTTCTTGGTCAGTGGAAGGAACAGCCAAGGCCACAAGCATTAAGCTATGTTTTTCCTTCTGGTGCAAAAAAGCCACAAAATACTATTGTCAGAGTCTAGCTGGAAAATAAAAATGTACTCCTCAGGGGACATTGTTTCACCCCTCACCAGAGAGAGGATTTGGGAAACAGACGAACGCTCTCTGAATGGGGCCCTGCAGGGGCTCCTGTGAGGAGCTCTGTCCCTTGCGTAGCTCTACATGAAGATTTACCCTCTGCTTGAAGCAACAGTTCCTGTGCATGCATTTTGACCTGGTAATGGCTGTGTAACAATCTGGGATCCCACTTATTCACATTACTCCCTGGCAGTTTAAAAATTCATTAATGGCTCAGCAATAAATTCTCAGCAGACTTCTCTGAAGAGATGAAAAACAGGGGACATCAACTAATGAATTATCACAGAAATACTCTGAAAGGAGGGCCTGCACTCCTCTTCTGCCTTGTTCCTACAGCTGAATGGAGAGAGGCTCAGATTTTGCATTTAATTTTTTATTT
The DNA here is from genome assembly GCA_033556795.1 of Tapera naevia. Classification (NCBI taxonomy): domain Eukaryota; kingdom Metazoa; phylum Chordata; class Aves; order Cuculiformes; family Neomorphidae; genus Tapera; species Tapera naevia. The sequence goes on from JAUMJJ010000291.1 coordinate 5,045,315, forward strand.
CTGTTTTTCTGCAGAATGTGGGAGTATTGGAGACGACTTCCCCACCTGCCACACGCAGCCCGTATGGCATCCATACGGTCTCCTCCCCTCCGTTTTGGCCACCTCTGAACTGGAAGGGTAGCTCTGTCTGAAACCCTGCCTGAGCTGTGAGTCGCTTCCAATTCCCACCCTGCTCTCCCTCCCTCCTGAGCAACTTATTTAACAGTGACAATTTACATACAGTCATTTTACAGTGTGGACTAGGATGCCCCAGGGACTGATTTGAGACTCACAAATCCACTTCAGAGTCTTTGTGCTGAGGAGACAGTGGGGCAGATTCAATATTCAGCTATGCTCATCTAAATCCGGAGGCGCTTCAGGGAAACAAACCCCTCCAGATTTACCTTGGTGCAGAAAAGCAAAATAAAGGCACCTGCCTGGATTCAGAGCCACTGTACATTGATGAAAAATACCCTGCATATAAAATTCACAGTATTTTTTTAGCTAAAGATATATAGCAAGCATGCCACTATATATGCAGATACTGCAGAAAGCAGGAGGAGAGCAAACGGTAACAGATCTTTTACAGTTAAGTTACCTTTCCTTCTCAAAAACATGAGGGATTTAGAAAGAACTGAAAGCTGAACTAAATTTTGTCCATGTTATTTCTATGATGAAGTTATGCCAAAAGTCTTTTTCCAAATAATTCTTTGCTATGGATTGCATAGATAAATGACTCCCATGTAAATCATATTAATTTTTAAATTTACAGGGGGTGAAGGGGAAACCCAGATCAGAAACCACCTACAATGCAAAATGAAGAATCTGACTGAAGGAAGAGAGTTTTTTTAAAGTTAGGGAATTTTTTTTTAGTCTTAGTTACATGCGGATAGTGAAAATGCGTAATGGGAAAGGGAAGACCTTTCCCAGTAGACCTTTCCCAAAACTATTTTGCCAGGGAAGACTTTAAGCACCACGCCATTTGAGGCTGAAACAGCTGAGAAAGGGGAAGAATAAGGAACAGAATTCTTCCTCTTCCACTGTCACTTTCTAACAGGCAATTAATTTCATTGAAACTTTAACAATTAATTTTATTTAAACTCGGATTTCTTTTTACCATATAAGAATATGAAACACTATCCCCAAATTAATAATAAATGAAAAAAAAAATGTTGAAATAATCATGATGAATGCATTATTTTTCGTGCATACAATTGGTTCAATTTGAGTATCAAAATGAAAATGAAAAAGAGAGAAAATCCAGATGTAGATTGCTTTGTGTAAAAACAGCTATTTCCCTTAGGACAGCCATCCAGCTGCATGATGCTATAGGATAGAACAGCTTGAGGAGCCATTCATTTTTATGTCAGAGACTTGTTTTCCATCAAGAGGATGGGAGTCCACAGAGAAAGTCAAGAGACACTATTCCTCCTCCACCTACATATTCTCATTAGTCCTTGAGTAAGCAAGTGCTGGGCACGTTGCCATATCGTGTGAAGCACCGCCAGCCGTGCCACTTAACTGACTGCCAGCAAACCTGCAGGCTGCTGGTGTTCCACGCTGTCACGTACCTTTGTGTTGCACCATGGTGACCAGCAGTGTCTTAAAGCAGACATAGTGGTGCCCTGTCTGCTTCCCTCCTGTGGGCACAGGTCCACAACTCGTATAAAATTAATGTCGTGTTATCCGTCTCCAGCCATTTTGAGGGGAGAGCAGCTTGAGAAATTTTCTAAGGTAGTGATCATGGAAGAAACCCACCGCTATTGGAACTGAGGGGCTTCCAACTTCCAATATATATGTAGCAAAACCTCTTCAAGGTGATAAATGGCCCTATAAAAACTTGGTGTCTGCCGTTACTGGTGGTAGTAGCTACATTACCACTGCTACTGGCAGTATTGGGGACAAAAAATATCACTGATGCCATCTAGTCTAAGTTCAGTGGCTTTGCCAGTAATTGTACAGAGAGGTGAACAAAACTTGTGCTTCTGACTCCTTTCCTCTGCTCATTTGAATGCTGGCCTTGCCACACAGCATTCAAGAAGCAAATCTGGGCAGGGAGGGCATCCCAGCTGTGATGGAGCAGGCAGTGGTTGGGCTGTAGGGAATGCATGCCCCACAATCATGAGACTGATGGGTCTCTTCCCTTGCTACCCAGCATTTACAGTAGGACAGTGTGTTTTCTGAGGATGCTATTTAGTCTTTTATCAGTTAACAAGACATATGAATGTCTCCTTTTGGATGCATGAAAAGAATATTATATATGTATATATTTGTGTCTGTGTCTCTGTGTGCATATATGTTTAAAAAAAGAGAAAGTACTCAGAAGTCCACAATAAAAAGATAAACGAATGGTTTTATTACTCATGAGACTCTGCCCTGGAGCAGTAAGGCCTGAGGCAATTTCTCATGCAGAAAATCACACTGGTTTTCTCCCGTATCCCCTGTACTTAGACACCCAAAATTCTGCCAATGGACTTCTAGATTCAAAGCTGCTCGACAGTCAGAATTGATCCTTTCTGCCAAATTGCAACCTGGAATCACCCTGAAATTACAAACCTTCCAGAAAACCCTTCTAGGGTCCTAAGCCAAATGTACAGACTTCAGTGGCACCAATTGAATTCTCTTGAGCTTTCCGGGTTTCTTGGCAAAGTTTCATTCAGCTCACGTGACTCACTGTTCCTCCTGTTGGGATGATGGAAAAGATAAACCTACACTTGGATGTCAAGAAACCACAGCCACCAAACCCACAGACAACAGAAATGCTTAAATAAGAATATTCTAACAAAATCACGTCTGGAGAGTTCTGCCCTGTTCATTTTGCAGACCCATCAGATGCTGTACATATTTTGAACTATTCACATGATTTCAGCCCTCCATGTCAGATTAGCCTGGCTTAGCACTCACAAACCCACGATTCTAATCCTTCTAGAATGGGGCAGCATGGTACACTGGGTTTACTGGGCTGCAGTAGAGGAAGAAGAAGGCCAGCTGCTCAAGCAGTCCAAACTCAATTAGTTTGCATTACTTCTTCTATCACTGCTACGTGATAGTCAGATTTAACAAACACAAAATCTCTGAGTCAGTGGAAAGCTGAAAGAAAAAGCCATTTTCCATAGGTCTGTTGTGTACTTAACAAGGTTACATAACAAGTCATTAATTTGCTCTTGAGCTAGCAATTAATCATTCTTGTCTAAAAAGAGGCAGAGAGGGGGAGAGATGAATCATCCATGTATACCAAGCAGTCTTCCTCCAAACCTTTGTGCCAGTCAAAATTACATAGAAGCCAAACTGCCATCAGAAAATTATTTCTACTGTTGACTTGGCAGAGCCAGTTGTGATTTCCTCCCTGTCTGGCAGAAGTTTTCAAATCACTCAGTTCAGGATTGCTCCTGGTGAGCAGGAAGTGGATGGCTTTGGAAACAAAACTATTTTTTCCCCTCTCTGAATGTGGCTTTACTCTGTCTCCTGTGAGAGAACACACATGACTTGCTACTCTCCAGGAGCCTAAGAACACATTCAAAAAAACCTCAAATCCAAAAAACACCCCCTAGCCTTATATGAAGCTCATTTATCATGTAAATTTTGAGGACAATGCTTGAGGGTCCTTGAACTGTGTCTAGCAAAATGCATCCTGCCAGCCTTTTTTCAATACTTTGATAAATAAATACTTTCAATACTTTGAGAAATATAAACAGTAACAGACTGTTACTGTTTAGTATGGAAGCCATCCAAACAAGAAACCCACCTTATCTATGAATAAAGCACCAGAACAGGAGTCAGAAGGCCTTCTTTCTGACCCACTCTGCTGTCGAACCAGAAGGGATGCAGTCCCACTGGTGGGAACCCAACAGGTGGGTATCGTGCATAGCTTCTCAGTCACAGTGTGATGGTAACGTGGCTCTCAGGTATTGACCACCAGAACACCTTCTGAAGCCAATGCGCTTTTCCTCTCTCACCCCTATCTTCAAGCGGTCATCTGAGAGAGGCAGGAAGAGGAAAAAAGTTGAATGCTGTCCATATTTTTGCCCAGCCTTCATAGCTGGAGGCTTGTCTTTCTGCACTGACTCTAGCATGAATGACTTCTGTCAGTCACAACTCATGCATATCATTCACACAAGCTGCCAGGTAGCTCAGAACTTTGTGAGAATGTTGAGGCTGACTTACATTCTGCTTTTGGGAAGATCTATCTAAATGCCTTGTAGAAATAGACAATGAGGATAAGCACATATAGGCTCTGTCTGGAAAAAAAAAACAACAAAAAAACCCTCCCCAGGCTGGTTGTGTTTTGCCTTATCTTCTTTATGAAAATTTAGAAGGACTTCAAACCTCTCCTGGTCCCTGATCTTTGGTGTTTCAATATAGTAAGATCTGGATTCCAGTGATTTTTTACGCCAGTCCAAACCTTAACATACTAATATTTGGAAGACTGAAGTTACTCTGATTTTAGCTTGTTCAGTGTTGGTGTGACTGGAAAGCTCAGCTCAAAGCCAAAGCACTGCTGCTCTGACATGCAGTCAGTAATAAAACTAACAATAAAAGACACGGAGAAGGGTACCCGGTCTGCTGTGCCATTCTTCACATGCAGTGCAGGAGGCCTGCAGAGGTTACTCCCCTAGGCTGTATCACAGGCAGGGAGCTGAGGCTGAAGAGACTCCTGTTAACCTGCATAGAATCCCTGCTGGTGCCTGGATAATTTTCTGGTTGGAGAGGTTGTGAGGAAGGGAAGGAGGGAGATATTTCTTTGCAGAGCAAAAAGCAGACCTGTACAGCATTAATGATGTTCCCTATTGGTCGAGGAAGCCCAACCACGACTAGGTGAAGTTGCTGGGCCTTTTCTGCATAGAGCCTATCTCCTGGGCTTCTCCAACATCCTCCCTCTAGGAACAGGAAGATTAATTCTCTGGGTCAGCCTTGAATTTAAGAGAGTTGTCATCAGGAATTTGTCTCAATGTGAATCAAGAGTTTTCTGTCCTAATTTGTTTCCTCTCAATTTTCTTGGGAATGAGACTGTCCTGTGTAGTTCTCCAGGATTTGACAGAGTCCTTCACCAACACTGCACAGCCTCTGTTACACAGTACAGTCTTGAGAGGATAAGGAGGTTGAAGGCTGAGGTCTCTTAAACTCCATTCCCTCTCCTCCAAGAGATTTCAAACTATCTTTGGGGGCTTTCTGCTAGCTACATGCCTTCTGTGGCAAAACTGGGATGGGATAATCTGGCTTCGTGCACTTTTTAAAAAGCTTGAGAACTAAGAGCATTAACTTCTCTACGCTGGCTAAAAAAAGGCTTGCTAAACCCGTTGAAACCAATTGAGGAGCAGAGCAGATTTAATCCTGGAAAATGCTCATGATAGCTCGGTGACACATGGCCAAGGAAAGACAGAACAGTGTTACTGGTGATCTGCTCAAAAAGAACTAGGAGAAGTTGCAGTTAAATTTTGGGGTAGGTGTCAGCCCTCAGGACGGCCTGAATGCAAGTGAGGGTTGCTACTATGAACCTTGTCATGCTGCATCTTTAACATTTTTCTCTCCTACACTTAAGAATTACTCTGTTGGGAATTTTTGACATTTTTCCACTTGCCTTCTGAATTCAGGCTCATGGAGGACAGGCATGAAATACAGACACCAATGCTTCTTCTTTGCAAGGGCTGTGAGTTCCAGTTTGTACTTGGAAAAACATTTTATACAAATAGCACCTGTGTACCTAGAATGGGACTAAGGCCCTTCTGTCCCAGATACTGCATTTCCAAGAAATAAAAGGTAATCTCCATTTTCAACTTCATAGCCTAAGCATCAGAAACATTTAAACATATTTAAACTTGCAATGACATTCTGACTGGGTTAAACATACTTGGGTGAACACATCTACCCTTCCTTTAAGGTGTGAGAAGCCATAAGCTCTTTTATTAAATTAGCTTGCTGAAGCAATAACACCCTCCAGCCAAAACATGCGTTCATGTCAATGCCCAGATGAAGATGTGTGAAGTTTCTAAGGAATCTGAATTACATGGAAGGATGAGGTTTGCTAGGTATAATTCTAAGAGAGGACTCTGTGTCTGCATGTACATAAATGCACAAGAGAAAGAAAAAATGCAAATGAGGGAAAAAAGAGAAGGAAGCAGAAAGAAAGCCTCAGAGATGGATACAGAATTGCTGATGGCAGGACCCTGAGAAATATCTGAAAGAATGGATATTTAGAGGCTGAAAAGGCCTTGGAAGTTTGGAAAAGAGGGCTACTGACTGTTGTGTGACTCCTTTGGGAGCAAGGTCTTTGGGCGTTCCGTCTAAATTTAAAGAACTGCATCCAGGAAGAAACTGTTGCTAACGTTTTTACTGGAATCACCCCAAAGATTTGCTACTGGTTTGAGATAAAAAGAAATTACAAATCTCAGACTAGAAATCTACAGCTTTTGTTCATTTTTTACACACTTGGGTTCCAATAGTGAGTTCTCAACAGATAAGCAAAAGTGTTGGCAATGGAAGTTATCTTCTAAAAATCCAATAACAAACAGAAATGTGCCATGTGACATGATGTATCCTAGCAAAACTGAGCCATACAATTTCAATTTCCAAATAACATCACACCTCTATTTAATTTTGGTTTCTTTCAGTTAGTTTCTGTTGCTTTGCTGTAGAAGGCTGACAGTCAGTTAAAGCCTACAAGCATCAAGCAAACATTATCCTTGTTATACAAACACCACTGAAATCCTCCGATGCTGTCTGTTCGTTGACACGGTTTCCATAGGGGCCACTCCCTCAAGTCCTTGTTTAATTTTCAAATTTGCCCTGGAACCAAATTATTCAATTATACTTCGCCCACATGAGATTCTGCAAAGGCAGCTTAAGCATAGAATTTCCAAACTCCAACATGGCAAGATGCATGGTGTCTTCTTTAATGCGTCATCTCACCACCCTGTCTCTCCATAGGTAATCAGAAGGAGGATGATGACTCTGCAGCTTAGCTAATGGAGTTCTGAAGGATCTCAGTTATCTTACTGACAAACTAAGAGGTGTCAAGTATTGCTTCATAGTCCCTTTGCCATAAACACCTATGTGATCACAATCTGGTATTAACTCCCCTCCACGCTGATAGCTATAAAAAGCTAGAGCTCTGGCCGGTGTCTTGGAAGAGACCACTCTTTTGCTGCTGTTTTCTGTCCATAATTTGGACACAAGAGCAGAGAAGACAGGATGGTCCTGACTTTCTCCACCTGCAGCATCACGAAGAGCACAGACTCTGTAACATTGGTCCAAGGAAAGTCATCTGGGTATGCATGACACTATCTTCTCAGCTGGACAGAGAGTTTATTTTGGCTCATTTCCAGGGGAAATCACATGTAGAAAAGGAAAAGGTGAAATCTAGCATCAAAATGAGTGTCTAATCAATGGCTGTACTTGCTAGTCAGATGGGGTTTAAATACAACTGCCTCTTCTCTCCCTTCCTCTGCTGTAAATCAAAAACAATTTTCCTGAATCCATGGAGTATATGCTGCAAAACCTCCTATCCTATAAGAGTGGGAAAACACAGCTACTTTTTCCTCAAATTAATGGCCATGTGTCTCCCTTCTTCTTCCATGGCAATGGACTGAATTGATAGACATCTTCTAACCTGTGTCACTTTCCCTTCATGTTCTTCGCATAGTGAGATTTCTTCTACTTCCCCACGCTGTGCTCCTCTCAAATACGACGATAAGGCAAAGTGTGGAATTGGGTGAGAAAAATTCCTGAGGCAGTTTTCATTAACATAAAGAAAAGAAGCCTTGTTTCTTGGAAGGTTCTATAGAAAAAAAATGTAGGAGAGAAACATCTAGAGTGCTTATTCTCTTCTTTTAAATCTGATCTGATTCATCCATCAAGACCAGCTAAGCAGAGAAATTCAAGTGGCCATAGGACTAGAGTCCATAGACTCTTTTCACTGGCATCCTTGTCACTGAGTTAAAGGACTCATTTTCCTGAGGGAGATGTGGAGAAAGTTCCCCTAGGAGGCACAGAAGTTTTACTCTTCTTCCCAAAGGAGGAAATATTCATGAGTAGCATTTACAGGGCTGATACTATGACATTAACACGCAGCAGGTTTTTTCTTAGTGTGTTGCATGATGCCTCTCATGACTTGAGAGTTCGGCTATGGCCCTGCCTTTTCCTAAGGAGCTCACCTGCCATGGCTGGCTTGCACTATAAGGTATGGACGGAGTTTGGCTTCAATTGTCCCCTCCTGTCCACCAAGATATATCCCAGACCCCAGCCCTAGCCACACTCTGCCCTAGACTTTCCTCTTCGCTGAGGCTGCCGGCGTCTGTGGTGAGTGATTTTTCATCAACTATGACAGTCTTGGAACAGCACAGATCTTGCTAGTGTAGGCAGTCAGACACTTTTGATAATTACTCTTACATATTCCCTGGGAAAAGCTGCAGCACACTGGCAAGGTACCCATTGGATTCCCAGGCTAGCCAGAGGCTAGCCAGAGCACATAAACCCAGGAACCTGACCAACATGTTTAAAATGAGTAAATTTATTCCAGATTCCGCATACTAATTAGAAGCTACTCACTAATAAACCAAGAACTTTCCTAGAAATAGGGCTGGTAGCATCCCTCTCATTGGATCAAGCAGCTGTCATCCAGGCACCAAAGATAAGCAAGCAGACCTTCATAAGTGCTCTTTGCAAATCGCCAATGAGTTCTGTTGCAAATATGACTGATTTAATCACCTCAACAGGAGGCAACTCCTTTGGGAAGCCTGGTTTATCAAAGAAGTCAGTAATCACTGGTCATCACCAACAGGGACAGGTTTGAGTAATTTACCAAAAATTAAGATATATGCACACCTGATTTATTCCATGCCTGTCTGTTTCTCCTTATCACTGTCATTTCACACATAGCACAGAATATGCAACCAGGACAAGATCTTAACACACTTGTTAGAACATAACAATTCATCATTGTCAGGCAGATAACCGAAAACCCAATGCTGAGGATACAGTGCACTTTTTAAAAGGGCGTAAACAATTTAGCACAAATGAAAAATAAATCTGACCTGTCTTAATAAAGACCTCATAAATACACTGATGAATTTCAATAAGATATATGGAAGGAGGGAAAGGTATCATTCTGATGCAGACTATTTCACCAGTGCTGTTTTCCTGCTTCAAACAAATAAGTGAAAGGAATGGAATATGCCAGGGCACAAATGAGAATGAAAATCAAAATTCTTAGCTCTAAATCTACTCTCTCAAAATCAAGAAATTTTCTTTGATATTAATGGGAAAAACATTGGCAAGCATCCTTGAAGTTATGTATAAAAACATATCAAGGACTAAAGGCTACTCACTGTCCTTCCAAACTTGTACATTTAAAATACAGAAATACATATTCGCATATAAATTACTGTGTATATGTGCATGTGTGTGCATACAGCTCCTGAGGTCTGACAGTCAGTGCTTCCCACAGGGAAGGGCAATACCATGTACCAGCCTAGTTTCTTGCCCATGTAGGAGTTGTTGCAAGATAGGGAGTCACTCTTTTATACAAGCAAGGTGCCAAGACACTAACTGCTGGAGCCATTTATTTTTCTTCTCATATTGGAAGGACAATAGGGGAAGGGGGAAAACATCCGCTTTGGTAATAGGCATCAACACCATCAAGCAACAGAATCACTGCTGCGGGGCATAGCTGGACTTTTTTGAAAGTTAAAAGGAGTCTTTTTGAAAGAAATCAGGAGGGACTCGTCCTGGGGATTGCCAGCTTCATTTCTCAAGTGGTGCTCAGCCTAGGTGCAGGTCATCAGTGACTCATCTCCATGCAGCATGTCCATCTAGTCACTCCATCCAGCAAATCCATATAGTTCACAAGGAACAATTTTACTAGACTCTGTCCTCCAAATCCCAGTTCTTCCTTCATACAAAACAATGATTTTACATTTTGATCTGCATTTGCTCAGACCACCAATCCTTTTCTGCTAGAATGTCTGCAGTCAACCCTCTGCTGCAGAGGAAACAAAAACTCCCTTAACAGACGTGAAATCCTCAGGTTTTAATGATCACATCATCTACTCCTGTTTTAAACAGCTCTAGGTGTTGTTTTCAAATGGGGGGGAAACATTTTTGTATGCCAAAGCTTTGTAGAGAGCTGTTGTATGCAGAGGTAAGAGCATCCCAGTGCTAGAGCGAAAATTAGGTAGTTTGCATGCAAGGTCTCTCTGGAGAAATGAAAGTGCAGTTAAAAAGTGAGAAAGGATAACATTAAAGATGAAGTTTATTGCATAACACTATGCATGCATTTTTAGATTTTGACTGAGTTCAGTGTTAGGAGGAACAGGTCTTTCTTACAAAATTTACCAAATATTCGCTTTTCTTTCAGTTTAACTTGCCAACTGATCTAAAACTTGATTCAAATGTAATATTTCTATGCTAGCTAAAGAAGCTTATGTTAAGGATTTTTTGTTTATATAGTCCTCATGACCTGTGCCTTGCCCACATACATCTATCATTGCATCTTAACCTACATGCAGCTGCAAATGTTACGTGCCAAAGATATTACGTGTCCTTTTACAACAGAAGTAAGGAAGAGCTCAAACCATGAAATAAAGTTGTTCTTTCATTGCAATTCTCTCCAATTTGATGTGATAAAATTTTGGCTCTGTAGTTTGTATTTGTGCCTCTTACCTGATCATAGGAAACAAAAACAAAGTATCATCATATTTGGTAAGAACATGTGAAAAGAGACTTTACCAGAATTAGCACATTGGCCATAGAATCAGACAATCCTCGTGTATCACTTCTTAATGGAGCAGACACAGTGGTGTAGTAGTTCCGGGGAAATAACCAATTTTTTAGCTATTAATGTGGAAGAGAGACAAAGAGAGAAAGTAAGAAGAGAGAGAGAGAGTTCTTTTCCAGTGGGAAATATGAAACATTATTTTTCCCTTGAGAACATGCACAGACAATAACAACATTTCATGAGGAGTATTTTCAAATAAATATATACTGTGAATCACAAAAACCCCGCCACAGTGCTGGAGACTGAAGCTCACAAACAGATTTTGCCTTAGAGATTTCAAGTCCAGAAACAAATCCAACATCTAAAATGGTCACAAAACAGTGCTAATTCTGTCACTTCTGAACAAAGTTTCTTTTGCTTGTACCAGTGTCATTGGGTTTACTTGTTTAGGCTACCTCCTAGATTGCAAATGATGTGCTTTAAGAAGCTTCATTTTCTACCAGATCTACAAGTTAGCCCATTTTAAACCCTGGAATTAGCTACAGTCAGCAGGAGCCACCTGCATATCAAAAGAAATAATATAGTTCTTAGCAACTGAGAAAAAGAAAGAGGAACCTTTCTAATGACAGGGAGAGCAGAGACCAACATTCCTGTTATCCCTCATTAATGAGCAAAATGAACAAGCTTCTTTTAGAAAGGATAGATCTTCATCAAATGAGTGAACTGGAAAAAATACCATCTAAGGAAGACTAGGAAGCTGCATGGGCTATATTTCAAGCAGAGAAATACAAAGACAAACTAGGATCATCACTTAATTCCATTTTCCCTCATTTTTGAGAATATAGTGTAATGTCCTTCTTTCTCAGAAATGAAACAAATCAGTAAATTTGTGTGTGATGGCTTTGTTGACAGGCATCAGAAGTATTACAGGCAGAAGCACCAAGCAGGACCTAAAATGTCCTATAATGAATAATGTTAGAATCTAATTTCATTTTTTACAAACTCACAGGTGAAGTAGTGAGGATAAACTTCTTTAGAGAAGCCCAGGAAGCAGATAGCCTGCACTCACCCACACACTGCACCTCTCAGGGTGGCTAGTTCAAATTAAATCATTACCTGAGAAGGAATAATCCTGGCAGGTTCAGAAAATCAGTTTTAAATTTGGCCTGCTAGCAAAACTCTGAATATATTTACTCTGGATTCCATTTCTCAACCCATATTAAAGCTCCATAGCATAATCAATTATAGGCTTATTGCAAAGTACAATAGTATTCAATCTCCAGGAATGCCTCAAGGTATGTCTTAGAAGGACGATAAAACTAACAGTAATGGGTCTACAGCTTCTAAGGCTAATTTCCACAGTTACAAATTTCATAAATAAATAGAAGGAATGTCAACTCTCAGTCACTCAGCTTGAGGTCTCTCATGCTGATACCTCTTCTCTTCTCAGATACTCTCCCGTTTCTCAGATATATTCCTCTTTCTGTTCCAAAGCCCCTGGGACATGTTCAAAGCACTTCCATTCCTACATTTCACATCACTAAAGGGTGCAAAGAACTAACACAACCAGGAATATGGAACAAGTACAGGAGGGCATGGTGCCCTCCCTAGTGTTGAAGCTGCATTTCAAGGAACAACCATACTGCCTGCAAGTGTGATTTCATGAGATCTCAAACTAAGCAGCATGTGGCAGGCACCAGATGGAGGAGAGGCTGCCTCGGAAAATTCAGGGGCTATAGGAAGTGACATTGGTTGTTTTGCAGTAATTTCTCTTCAGTAGGCTAGAGGACACAAGAAAAATAGTCCTAAACTCAGTGGATGTCTGCTGGTGTTCATGAGATTATTTATTTCATATCAAGCGAGGGAGAAATGTGAGGAGTGTTGTGTCATTATGGTTGTTGTTTCACCCTGGACACTGCCAAGGTCCCATACCTAGGCTCAGCTAAACTGTGTTGTGTCCCCCCAGCAGTTAAATTTCAGCAGTGAAGGTGTTTGCCCAGCAGTCTGTGGAGCACTTTGTGCAGAAGCACATGCAGAAGGGGGTCAAAACCTCTGGTGGGGACAGTGTTCCCATGCTCCACAACAAAGGGCATGGTCCCCAGCACCCACTGGAAAGGCTGCACCTTGCCCACCAGAGACCCTGGCCCTGAATGAGTTCCTGAGGAAGATGCAGATCTGCAGGCCTGGGGCCTCCTGCTGAGGTTGGGGCAGTGGTGATGGTCTCCTTGCTTGCAGAAGTTGTATACTAGTGAAAGATCTGCGTTGTCAAGTAAAGAAGCTGCAGGAGAGTGTCCTGTTCCGCTTTGGAGATGACGAAGGAGAGTGACTGAATCTTCTCTGAGAGCCTGCAGGTAAATAAGCCCAAACTCACAATTATACTAAAGGAAGCACAGGCTGAGTCTGTTATTAGGGGTCTGGTGATGGTGAAGGCTTGAAGCTGCTGAATTCTACCACCAGGAGGAAGACTGCTGCTCCATCCACAGACCTGCATCTTCAGAGCAGGTTCAATGCATTGGTAACAGTTGAGAGGCTGGAATTTGTGTCCAATGAAGAATCTGAGATGGCTGAACCAAATAATCAGAAGCACCAGGAAGAAGCTATGAGCGATAGCACTGGGTGGCTTTCTGCTGTAGGGAATAGAGGTCCCCACCTGTCAACCTGATCAATCATTAAGGGCAATTTGCTCATTCCTGGACCCTTGGATGCAGGATGTTGTGGAGACATTGTCATGGCTTTTCAGATCCCCTAATTATTACTGCTTGCTACTCTTCAATGTGGGCAGCAGCGAATGGCCAGGGGGGGACCTGCAGCATACTAAGCTTAGTTTGCCTGTCAATCCTGTCAGTGAAGGGGAAGGGCTTGAGGAGGACTGGATAAGATTCCGTGTGTTAACATCTGGTTATGCAGCTAATATTAACAACAGAGATTCATGTTTTATGACCCTGGGGGCACTCTTTGAGGATCAGGTACTGGTAGGAAGAGGTGGAATCCACTCGACCAATCGAGACAAAAGCATCTTTGAAGGGTGATGTGGGCAAGATAGACCTTGTGATCAGAAAACAAGACTGAAATGTGTCCACCCCAAGGGTATGTATGCAAATGCAGAAGCACCTACAAGACAGTACAATGAGGGAAGCCCTAATGCTTTTTCTGGGAATTCAGCTCTCTAAAGTGCCTGCACACTAATGCACACAGCATAGGAAAGAAACAGGAGGTATCAGAGTTTTGTGTGCAGTTTCAGTTTGTGTGCACTGCCATGACTGGAGTGATGCAATGGATGGGTACAGGGTTTTTAGGGAGGACAGGGCAGGAGAGTAAAAGGGGTAGTTGTCCTCTCTGTAAGAATGTGTGGGGTGCGGAACAGTGGGAACACAGAGAAACAATCCCATTCATCAGCGGAGACCAGGGACCAGCCAGTAGAAAACAGCTTTGTGTGAAAAAGACTTGCTGTCTTGGAGGACAAGTTGAACACTTCACTTTCCAGCAAAAGGATCTAACAACCTTTTGGGCTACATTAAGCAGAGTGTCTCCAGTAGGTCCAGGGGTGTGATCCTTCCCTTTTACTTAGCACTGGTGAGACAAATCTGAAGTGCTGGATCAAGTGCTGTCCCCCTCTAGCACATGAGAGACACAGGCATGCTTGAGCAAGTCCAGCAAAGGACCATTGATACGACTAAAGGGAATGTAACATCTCTTGTACTAGGAAAGGCTGTAACAGATGGGATTGTTCATCATGGAGAAGAGAAAGCTCAGGAGGGGTCTTTCCAATGGTAATCTTAAAGCATGGCTAGCAGGGGCAGAGAAGTTATTATGCCCCTATATTCAGTGTTGGTGAGGTTACACCTTGAATCCTGTGTTCAGTTTTGGGCCTCTCACTACAAGAAAGGTATTGAGCTTCTGGAGTGTGTCCAGAGAAGGGTAATGAAGCTCATGAAGGGTCTGGAGCACAACTCTTATGAGTAGCAGTGATAAGGTGAGACAACAGTCACAAAGCAAAATATAGGAAATTCCATTTAAGCACAATAAAAAAAAGCATTTTTACTGCAAGGGTTGTTGAACACTGCAGCAGATTGTCTAGAGAGTTTCTGGAGTCTCCATCCCTGGAGATATTCCAAACCTGACTGGACATGCTCTGAAAAACCTGGTCTAGGTGACTGGCTATGACCAAAGGGGCAGGGACTAGACAATCTCTAAAGGTACCTTCTTTCTTCAATTGTTCTGTGACTCGGCCTTTCCTCTCCCTCCTGCACCCCTTTCAAAGACATTGTCTCCCAGTCTCTCACACCAGCACAGCTCTTCTCAGAGATGCCAACAGAGAAAAATGTGTATGGCATTACTGCTTGATGGTATGGTTAAAATCTCAATTTCACAGAATTTTGTCTGTGTTAACATTTCCAATGTCCTTACCCTGGATGGGATTGCACCAGAGCAATAAGACTAGAGACAGGAAAGGAAAATATACCTCATTATATCAAAATCCTCCATTAAAATGGAGTCTGTTGTACACTGTCGTGATCTTTGACAGCAAAGGTCTTAAAGGATAAGATTAAAAACTATGGGGAAATAACATGCAGTTGAAACGGCCAATAAAGGCACACTAATATCCACACAGTCTTCAAGATCTAATATGATCTAACAAACAGAAGATCAACCTAGAATCCAAGGCTGTCCAAATCCTTGCCTCTGCCTCTCCCTTGGTTGTCTAACTTCACACAAGTCACATGACCTGTCTTTCCATAATATCACTTATGCACACAGTCTTATTCGCTCCTACACCTAGTTGTGAAACGGGGTTTAAAACAATTAATAAGCCACACTTCTTATCTGATGCCAGAATTAATTAGTTCCATTTGTATGAACCATTCTAATGCTGCTACTGCCATTGGACTATTCTTTCTAGTCAGTAACTGCATTTTACAAGAATAGTAATACTGTTTTTATGCTGTTACGCAAAGGATGTCTCATCACCTACAAAAAGCATTACGCTTTGCGTTGGATGTTTACACAGGAGAAGTGGGATCCTTTTGGGGGACATTCTCAAACTTTCTTTCACTAAGAAACTCTCCGTGAAAGACATATTTGCATTTTTTAGAGGTGAAAATTGCCAGAGACCATCCCAACTGTTTTATAGCTTCCAAAGGGTATCACATCGCAAAGGATTGTGGAGTTGGAAGTCAGAGTTAGCACCAAGGTGGATGCATGAGTATTTTACGTGGGTTTTCAGTCTATTAGACCGCTAGATAGCCTTTTGGCTTTCTTTTTAGTTGCATACAATAGACTGAGAATAGCTGAGGTAGTTTAAGAGTCATACTTGCTCTTTGTTTAAGCAAACCCAGTCCCTTGCTGGTTCTGGTAGGCTAACAACTGCAGGAAAAGCACCCATTTGCTTTTTTTTTGGCCTGAAATGCCAATGGGAAAATTTTGCATGGAAGAATTTGCCGAACAAAGCAAGTTTTCTTCATGTCGTTAATGCTGTTTCCATGTCTGGAATCTTTAGTTCCATCTAAGCAGCAGAAAACTGTGCCATCTTTCTCAGTGTTACCAGAGGAATTCACTTTCTAAGGCTGCAACTGCCCTGCCAGGATAGAGTTGCAAAGAACAAATTACCAAATTGCCCAGGTACACAGGCATGATCTTTTATACATATATATATAGGACCACTACAAGAGTGAGATGCAACATAGGACAACATGGTGGTCTCCTGGGTCTTTAATATGTCAATCATGTGGAGTGCTGTAGAGCTGAACAATACAGACCTTTTAATTAGAGGTGGAGACAGATACCTCATGCATCCATGCCAGAAATATCCAACCTGCCTGCTTTAAATAGCTTTTCATCCATGGCCGAACTCTTTAAGCTTTCTCCTTTTATTAAAACAGCTCAACTGAGACCATTTTAATGTGCCCCCATCTAGTTATTTTATTGGAAAATATTAAAAGTGTGGACCAGGTGAAATTAAATGCTTTGAAAGTGGAAATCAAGCAGTACTTTCGTTTTTAAAAAGCAGCTTCCCTTCCTTGTGCTGATGCACTTAATATTATCCTCTTATTTAAGAGGTATTGTTTGAGCTAAAATTGTGAATAACACTGTAATGGGCACGAACAAAGGAAATGATAAGTAAGAAAAATATAGCTCATTAGAGAGAGCATGATTAAAAGGATAAATGGACTTCCAAAGGTTTGGGACATTTTTCTCTGGTTATTAACCAATCCTCTTAGCATTCCTTCCACAACGTGCCAAGGGTCGATGGGAATAAAGGCAGGAGAAGCCAAAGATAGCATGTTCTCCTCCAGCTGCTGAGACAGGAGCTTCTAGTAAAGGCTGAAAGAGACACACAGAACAGACCTTTTCTGCTCAAGCATAGAATCTGTGTCTCTTTTGTGGAAAAGACAAAGCTGTTACAGATGCCACTTCCCAGACTGGCAGGTCATAGCTGAAAACATAGCCCAGATGGTTTAGCCTCATGTACGAGTCAGGAGTCAGTTGATGTCCCTACAACCACGCGAGCAAGTTAAAGTCCATAACCAGAGGACAGCAGTGCCCACATGCCTCTTGCCAAGTCAGCTAGGCAACCAGTTTTCAAAGTACTTTGAATTTCAGATGAGAATGGATAAGAGAAGAGGGGGTTTAGGACAGTAGCTGGCAATAAACCAACTCCTCAAATGCATACATTGAAACATTTTTTCATTATAATTAAAATATCTCCTCCTGGTTCTCAGTGGAGCACTGCTTGTGTTTACATGCCATTTGACACTAAGGTCATTGACAGAGGACAGGAACAAAGCCATAGATACCATTATCATAAACACAGGATTGTCACTGTTGAGGTTGCAGCCCAGTGCCGGGATGTGCACAAACCCAGAATGGGAATCCAACCACATTCCTTCTCCCCAGTGAAGGCTGACCCTGACTGAGCTGCCCCTTCTGTCACAAGCAAGCACTAGAAGAGTTGTCTGGACATTCAAACAGTTCTCCTACCCCAAACAGGCACTCTCCTTGGCTTGACTTTGAAGTAGCTTGCATATCAACCAGTGTCTGGCATACTTGATGCAGAACATCCCTTTCTTTGCACCTAGAGGTGCGATACAGTAGTGGCAGTGGGATCCCAGCACATTTTTGTGGTTCACATTATCCAAAGGTTGAGGAACATTCCTCAAAGAAAAAGCGCAATTCAAGAACTGGCAAAAAAGCAATTCCTGGAGCTGCAGGAAGACAGAGAGGAACTAGAGGTTACAGAGTCAGTGAGGCAAAAGGGCATATTCTGGTGTAATCAAGTTGTAAAGGATGACTATTAAAACATGTCTATCCCATCTACCCTGGCAGAGCACCAGTGTAAGGTGCACCAGTTCAGCTGGGAGGGAGGTGAGGACTTCCTTAGAGGCAGCATGACAAAGACATGACGCCAAAGCTGGCCTTTGGTAAATCTGATGCAAGATACAGCAAATCCATTTTATACAGGTCCTGCTGAAAGGACAGCTGTGTATGTTCATTCTCACAAAGAGAGAGAAGTAGAGTGATGGAAACATTAATTCTCCAAAATTTTGGGTTGTTGTACTTTTTATTTTAATGAAGAATGCGATAAAGACTAGTAATAGAAATAAAAAAATGTAAAATATGACTTTGATTTGACCTAAGAAGGAAATGGGATTTTGGCAATAAATAAAATATTTCTGAAAGTAAGGAATAAATCTAGCTCTGGGAATTCTCAGGGAGGGGAAAAAAGCATTCATAAAAATTCACTCCTCTCTGAGCTTTAGCCCTGAACCTCCCATGCACTAGATGGGAGACACTGATAAATCTAGGAGGCCATACGTGCCAACCAGCTCATATGTTTTCAGTGAGCAATGACAGGGAGCCAAATTGCTTTATTCCGATTAGTGAAGGTCCTCTGACTGCAAAATACACTGTGTGAAAAAAATATTGAGTTTTAGTTCGCTGACACATCAATTTAAGAGAATTATTGCTCTCACATAGAGGCCAAAGCATGTATCTCCCTTCATGTATGTGCAGTAAAAACTAATTGTCAACTTTTATGTAGGGGTGAAAGGGAAGGGAGGAATGGGAGGGGTACCTCTCCAACCTGCAATAACATGTTCTGACTCTCATGTGTTACCTCCCACTGCAAGTAGCGGTAAACTACTGGCATTTTGGTTTATTCCTAAGGACAAAACAAGCTCTCCATAAACAGCATAAGCATGACTCGCATTATTTTAGCTGTCTTTTCTCTAAAGATATCTCTAGAAAGCTGTTTCATCCAGCTTCTTAGCCGTATAGTCTCTGATATGGTAAAAGAGACTACTAATGAAATCCATGACTAGTCCATCTCCTGCTGCAGATTAAATCTTGCTTGCTTTGCTCACAGAAGTAATTTGAGATGGGGGGGAGGAGGGATGCTAAGGTGCTTGTGATATGTGGTCATTTCAGTGCCTTGTCCAGGCGGGTTTTAAGCCCTGTCATGTGCTGGAGCTGATTCAATTATGCTATTTCCTGATTTGCCATGATGCTTCCCTTGCTCAGAGAAAGGGGGGTGGCGAGTCCTACGCACGCTAATACCACTCAGACAATAGGCATGCGAAATTGATGTTCATGCAATATCTTTAAGTCTCCAGAGATTTGTATTTTAGCTATTGTATGAAACGCTTCACTTTCATTGCCTCTCTCCTTCACCTTTGTTTCCCAGCTCACCGTCTCATCTTCCGCCTTGGCTGGGGCTCCTGACTGCTGCGGGTTTCTTCATTGCATATTCAGGAGATCTACCGGCGCAAAGCAACTCATTTTCACCACCTGAAATTTGCACCGTGAAGGCAGAAATAATCAAATATTTTGAAAAAAACTGGTGAAGCGAAACACTGCACATTAATTATTGTGATAGTTATAGGATAACAACTAATTATTAATTATGCTTTCCAGCAGTTCCTGCCTAGTATTTTGTTGAAATCTTCAGCTTGGCATTCGAATTTGTATTAATTCTTCTAATGCAGCATTTTACAGTCAAAATATATAGCATGCTCCCATTTTTGCTAGAATATTTTTCTCTGCAATAAAACAGGAACTAGCATTTCCTAGCATGACAAAGGAAGAATTTGCACAGCTTACTACTCTGGCACTACTTATGCCAAAACCAGAGAAAGAGAGAACAAAAATGGGCTTTTCTAATCCCAGCTTCCTCCCATCCCCAGTCATTTTGCCACTTCTCCATTTTCTCACAACAGACTGCCTTTGATTTGCTTCGAAAATGAAGGCCTAGCTGACAGACAACTGTAAGAACAAAGGGGCCCAAACAGGAGAAGGAGGCTTTGGGGAAGTGCTGGGCATGGGGGCAGAGAGGGGGTGGCTAGGACTCAGCAGGGGACACAGCAGGGTTGAGGGCGCTGAGAGAAGGGCAGTGCTGTGCATAGGCTGTAGGCAAAGGAGAGATAATGGCAGAGAAGAGAGGCGGAAATAAAGGGGAAAAAGAAAAGTGAGGAGAGGTAGGGGAAGTGCATGAAGGCACGGGGTGTCTCTGCCTCTCCAAAGGGAGGAAATGAAGAGAGGCAGGATGCCCTGCCTGCGTGAAGGAACAGCTGGACCAAGCAGAGCGCCTACTGTTTTTGCCAAGGCTGATCCCTGATCAACCTTGCTTAGATGTTCTTGCTGAAGGGGAATAAGATGCAGAAGGAAATTATGAAAATAACTTAATAAAACATCTTGCATCTTTCTGCTGCATTTGAAAAGTGCCCAGCTAGGTGGGACGCAGACCCTCGCAGCACTTTGCTCATGGTTGGGAGTACAGGGGAAGCATGAGGGCTTCTCCAGTCCACCCAGGAATTACGCTCTTGTGCCCAGGGCTGCCAAGTCAGTTCTTCCTTCTCTGGGGCTAACCTCTAAAGACGGGGGTATCAAACTGGGGGCAGGTAACCCAGGTAAGCAGGTACAGAGCTGAGGATGGGGAAGAGGAGGGGAGAAGCACTGGGGAAAACTACCAAGACTGCTCTTCTCTTCTCCTGGCTCTCCCAAGTCTGGTGACTGTTGGCTTTGTGTTACTGGAAGACAAAAGAGAGCAGCACCAAAGGCTGCGACTGGAGGGGAGGCCTTCTTGTGAGGCCTGGCTCATCCTCCTCATCTGCTGAAATGAGCTGACCTGAGACAGGAACAAAGCTATCACAAGGATGTCTTCATTTCTCATCCTCTGGCAAAAGCCTATCCCTGCTGGCTAGGATGGGAGTGAGAGGGAACAGGACCCCACACTGAGCATACAGGAACCATGCAAGTATGTCAGTGCAGTAGGGAGCTGGGGAGGAAAGCAGGACAGCATGAGCAGGCAGTGAAGCAGAGACAAGGTTTGAAAACCTGCCACTGGGGAGGCTTGTGGGACAGTTCTGGACAGGATCAGGATTGGTTGGGCTGGACTTTGGGACACAGCAGTACTTTTACTGAGCACTAGACAATATGGGTTGTTCCACCTAGGGGAGACTGGAAGGAGCTGGAAGCAGGCAGGCAAATGTCTGGGAGAGACAAAGCATATCAAAAATGCATGCATGGGAGGAGAAGGCCAAAGTACTGCAGGATTAAAAAAATCAAAACAAAGCAAACAAAACAACAACAAAAAAACCCAGGATAAAATCGAAATAGTTTTAGAGCCACTGCTTGACAGAACTAAAGCTCATTCAAGTATTCAGACCTTAACAGCACTAACAGAAAGGGAAATTTCTTAATGACAGCATTTCCTACACAGTCCGTCATCTGTATCATAGATGCATAACAGGAGCTGGGCAATCTAATGGAGATCAACTGCTCAAAAGAAATAAAGAACATAACACTTCCACACAGCACTGGCTGCTGCCTCAGCTGCCTATTCCCTGGCAGCTTCACAAACACACAAGTTCATACCGTGAATGCCGAATTGGAAAAGCTGGAGGGCAGAGCTCCTGTGAAAACCACACGGGGAGAGCACACATGAAGAAAAACCTTTCTGCATGACAGGATTTAAACTGGAAGGTACTTCTACTAGTGAAATAGCCACACATATCAAGACTGAGCCAGGAAAAAATGGCCTCACTAAAGTGTTGATTAATCTTACCGTGATCCAAAGAAGTAGCAATTTGCTACTTAATTGTAGCCAGCCACAAAAAACAGAAAGAAAAAATAAAAAAAGAAAGAGTACAAGAGCATTTCCTCAATACTTTTCAAAATTTTTGCTTGTAGTGACTTATTCCTCTTGCAGATTGTAGGTATTTATTTAAATAATAGATAGATAATTACCTCCAGGTACAGAACCTGTCATGCAACAAAGTATATAAATGAATTAGAGTTGGGCTCAGCGCCCAGATAAGAAAGCCCACCGAAATTAAACAAGGCAACCCCAAAATCTCAGGCTTCTGCAAAAGAAAAAAATCCCAAAACAATGTGTGAGGTATGTTGTAAGAAGCTGTAATGCATCTGACTGGAAATGCCTAATCAGTATCACTACGTCAGCCTGTGCCTCGAGGCTTCCTTACGATAAGACCTATACAAAGACCTATAGTGAGATGTGGTCCTTGCTGCCTACAAAGAATAGGCAGTCAGGTAGTGATAGAAGAATCTCAAATTTCAAGAAGATATGGGATTTGGTCCAAGTTGCAGAGCTAGGATCACTTACAAACTGCTTTCCTCCCAGTTCCAAATTCAGAGATCACATCGCTGGTGAGATTCACGGCTCATCTCCGCAAATACAGCATGGTATGTTAAATGTAAGCCTGACCTTCATTTTCTGACCTCATACTGTGCCTTCACAGTCAGGAAAGGGAAATTCAGGGTTGAAGACTGAAGCTGTTAAGGACAAAGTTGGGAGGAGGTGAGAAAAAAATGACAGAACAAACGTCTAGTTTGAGAAAAATCATTCAGGACAGAAAGCAAGGACAACCCTGTATCTATCTCATTTGCCTTGGAAGGACATGACAAAGCAGCAGTCACTCAGCAGCCTCAAGCCTGGATAGTTAAAACCTTTATATAACATCAGGTAAAAGAATAAACATTCTTCCTGTGGCATACTGAATTCAAGCCCCCCTTCCCATTTGCAACTCAGGGTTGTAGTTTCTTTTTCCTTTCCAGAACATCTTGAACAGATAATCAGAGCGTGCTGACATTCAGCAGTAATCAATTAGCACCTACTTTAGATTAAATTGAGAATATGTAAATTGGACTCCTCATCAGGCACCACAGTCAACATTTCAGAGACACTCACCATGCTCTGAACATATCAAACAGATTAAATGCAGAAGTTGTTCCAAATTCTACTCCAAAATGGGAAGCCGGGTGGGCTACGCCAACCATTTAAGATTACTTTTAGCTGATGGGTTTTCCTTAACCTTATTGGCTTGTGTTAAATTAGCCTCTATAATTCTTTTGCTAACCTGACACAAACCTGACCGTTTTTATGGAATTACTTGCATATATAATATGGCAAAATGCATCAGTTATAAAAGAACACAAGGAACCAGACCCTTAAAGGGTGCATTACAGCATTCCCCTGGGTTGTCCTTTGGTCTTTTTTGCAATGAAAACAGCCATGACAAGGTGTCAAGATCTCATGCTGCTCCTGGCAATGAGATAATTCCACTTGGTTTCATAAAAAAATAAGGAAGATAACCCTTGGTTTCAACCCACTCCCAGCGCCACAACGTCCCCACCTACTAGTTAGCTAAATTTCTGCTGTACCCAGCGCAGAAGCCCTGTGTCAGTACATGTTCAATAGAAAAAGCTTGCAGGAACCACTTCTTTCTTCAAACACTAAGTAAGGACCTTGGCTAGAGTCATATAATTATTCTTATCATTGGGATTTTTTTCCTGTCTTCATAGGAAGTTTGCCATCAGACCCTATCTTGGGTCAGTCTGCATGACCCATCATTATAAATGAAAATCCTGTTTCTTCTCCATCTCACTTTCACAGCATCCACCTCCAGCTGATCACATTTGGAGAAAGAAACAATAATTGGACCCCATCTAAAGTGGATATTGTAGTTGGTGCTCATTAAAGATCATATAACCTGCGTGAGGATGAAGGGAAGCATGAATCTGTTAAAAATACATATATTTGAGTTGCTTTTTTATATTCTTTTTGTCTCTGGAGACGATCACTGTCTCATAAAGAAGGGCTTTTCTTGTGGCCTCTGAATGTGTGTGATTGCCATGACTATAGGGGGTTTGCATTTCATTCTGATTCTGACTCAACAAAAGCCGTATGCTTCAGCATCCTCTTCTCCCCCACCCTGCCCCTGTATTATAGGTAAGATCGTTTCTCTAGAGACCAGTTTGTCATTTTTGCTCGAATGTATGCCATTTACATAACTCATAAGGCATTAGCAAAAATGTACCCCTCAAACCAAGCCACGCAGACGCATATATATCTGTATAAAGCTGTCATATTGTGCCTACAATAGCATAACAATGTACAGCAGATAGATTATACTTGTCCCACAGTTTGTTTTTTGTGATTAGCAGGCATGATGCAGGCCCAATAGATATTAGCATGTCCGGGAAATGCTCACAATAAATTGCAGAGCTGCTAATAATTTAGATATTTTTATGACTGTTCAGTGGTGGCTAATTTCGTCTAATAAAATCCCATTAAGTAGCTGCCTGGTCGTTTTCCTTCCTCCAAGTCCCCGAACGGGACTTATATGCTAATTGCAACCAGTATATGCTAATTAGACTTCATTTCCATTTCTTAAAGAGATAAGCACTGCGTTGTGCCAACCAAATCATTAAAAACGTCCCACCTTTGCTGAAACCTTTCAGTCTGGCTCGTGCAGAGGTGCGATAAAGCATCGCTTCGCATTCTGCACAGCCCCAGAATGTCGAGGTGGGGGGTAGTGGTGTGTGTGTCCCTGAAAAGGAGTGGGTAAGGTGTTCCTTAGAAGGGGGTAGGGTGTTCCTAAGAAGGAGAGAAGGTGTCCCTAAGAAGGAGGGAGTAGGGATGTGGCGCTGCGCCTGGCAGCACGAGAGCTCCGTGGGTGAGCAGAATCACAGAATGACCTGAGTTGGAAAGGACCCGCAAGGATCATCGAGTCCAACTCCTGCCCCTGCACTGTCCAAATGCTTCTTGAAAATTGCCAGGCTTGGTGCCGTGACTGCTTCCCTGGGGAGCCCTACCACCTTCTGAATGAAGAACCTTTTCCTAATATCCAGCCTAAACCTCCCCTGACACATCTTCCTGCTATTCTCTCGAGTCCTATCATTGGTCACCAGAGAGAAGAGATCAGCGCCTGCTCCTCCTCCTCCCCTTGTGAGGAAGCAGTAAACTGCAATGAGGTCCCAGGCATCCTGAGTGCCTGATGCTCTGCCAGCCATGAACCGCCACGTTCTCCTTCCCTTGCTGACTTTTGGGTCAGCGCTGGGGCATTTACAACACTCGTGATATGCGAGTGGGAAAACAACTGAGCCAGGGCTGGTGGTGGATTTCAATCCTGCGGAATTCTCTTGCCTCTCCTCCCCCAGGGAAAGGAGAAGGAAAGAGGAGGAGGAGCTGCCCCCTCCTCCCTGCACCACACGGGCCGCATCTCTCCATCACGCCCAGCCCACGCGGGCTCATTAGGGCTTCGGGGAAGCAATCAAGAGTTTATCATGCTTGAAGGGGCGGTGAGTCTCCTTGTGCTGCCTAATGCGATTTCGCGGCACTGCAATGTAGTCAGAATTAGATCCATATTAAAGATCGGTTAGAGGGTAGAGAGAGCACAAGAGTCGAAGACACAGGCACTGCTCGGTTTTGAAAAGCACAAGGTGCCTTTTCAGCTGCTGGCGGCCGTATCACCCGCTTTGCTCTAGGGAGGGTGACCTTCAAATCCCTGGGACGAGATTTGTCAAGATTTTCAGGCTGAATACATAAGAGTTCAGGCAAATTCTATGCTGTGTGTTAAACTGGTAGCCCTGCTTTGTGGTCTCAGGGTCAGAATTTGAGCTCACCAGCATAGGGGCAAAAGCCCACCAGGGAAAAAAAATCACTCCAGGGAAGCAAGGAGAGCTGCTCTCAAGTTACATGGGTGTAAATTCAGAGCAGTGTGACCAGCATGGTGCAACTGAACAGGGAGTTTATGTGAATAGTTTATCAGCACATACATATCTCTATAGAAGGCATTTCTTGAAATCACTTAGGAATGACATCTCCCCTCTGCCCTCCTCAGAAAGCTAATTGTAACATTTTATTGTTAGAAAAGACAATTGTGAAGGCAAAGGAGCTGGAAACATTAGCGATGCCATTGTTTGAAAAAGAAGCAGCCTTGAAACATCATTTGCAAATCTATTCATTATTCTGAAATGCTAAATGCAGTAACAGTGGGTCTAGCATCTGTCTGCTAACTAACTCCCTTATTATTACCCAGTGGAAGAAGAATAGAGACAGGCAGAGCATTACTTCAGGAAACCCAAAAGCTACAGATGTGAAGGGTTCCCAAAACACGAAGAACCCTCTGCCCCCACTCCAGACAGTGCTTTTCACGTCTTTGCTCTGTGTTGCGCTTTACAAATGAGGGTAGACTGGCTCCTTATTTTCGTGGGTAAAAATGAATCCCCGATGTTGTTTCCAGGAGCTCAGCAATGTTACGCCAGGGATGAATTTGGTCACGTATGCCTCACAGTAATGCAATTCTCCCCATAACCAAAACCATTATCCGCCTGATTTCCCCTCCACCTCTTATCTCTCCCCTCTGTGCACACACACATGCACACTCGCACACTCACAGGCACACTCTTTTTTCACCGGTATGTCAGTCACAGCTCTCGATGCAGGAGGACTGAACTTCGTTCCTCAGTATCTCCAGAGAGGTCACAAACTGCAGATGCAAATGTAGAGCAGGATGCTGGAATTTTCTGTCTGGGGCAATAGGACAAAAGGGCAGCATCCCCTTTGGTGGGTACCTGGGCAACCATCCGCCCAAGGTAACATTTAATCACAAGGTGAGGGGGGAGATACAGAGTGGAGAACTGGCAGCTATCCATGGTAAGATAGCCTGCAGCAGTATCAGCTGCACGCTGATGCCACGGGGGAGCGTCAACAGCGGCGGCAGAAGCAGCACAGAGACGCTTGTATAAAATGGAAGGAGAGGGAAAGGGCATGCGAGGTGAAAATCCATCAATATGTAAAAATTATTGCAAAGGCTACATTCTTTCAGTAAAATTAAATGGACTTGCGGGGGGAGGGGGTCCTGAAGAGCTGATCTGTTTATTGCTTGCACATCTCTCTTTAGACTTCTCCCGTCTGCTATTACTGATTATTTAACTCTGTAGCTGCACTTTAACTTTAAGGAGAGCTCCAGGTTGTGGTCGGTTTGAAGGAGGCCACACAAAATAAAATTTTATATTTTATTGCATTGTATTGTTCAGCATTTTAAAGAGGTAAATTAATCACTAAACTGCTGTTCTGTGCTTTAAACCACCAGCTGTTCAGCTCTCTGAATTACAGGATTTATCCTTCAGGATTTTTAAATCATTTTTTTTCCACCTTTCATATGAAGACTTTATAGGGAAATAAGAATGTGGTGGGGAGGGGAGGAGGGGATTTAGAGACAAAGAATCACACTGTGCTTTGGTCTTCATCCCACATTAGATGACTTAGTGACAGCCCTTCCCCTGTGGGCTTTACAGCTTAATTACCTGAATTGTGGGCTTTCCCATTTCCACTTCTTCCAATCACCCTTAGACTTTATTAATATTTAGACCTCCTTGCTTAGTCTGTTGAGTCCTCTCTTTACCCTGGCAGCTATAGTGTTAAACACACAAAAAGCCCTTGGTAAGCCCACATCACTGTGATCTGTGTTTAAATCAAACAACACAAAGTCTGACCACAGAGAGAACTTTTTTCATTACAGGTAGAAGTGAGGCAAAAAAAGAAATGTGACACGACGTGTTGTCTGTAAATGTTCTCCAAGGTGTCCACAAGCCCGCTCCCTTTAAGAAAGTGTGCAGGGCTAATGAATGGGGGAAAAGGAGGATTGTGGCGTAGTGATTCTGTGTGTTCGAGGTCTCATATTTCCTTCAGCTGCTCTGAATCACTTCTCTGTGCTTTTCATTGAAGCACAGTTTTGGGTGGCATGATCCACCTGACCTCTCCTCTTTATACCTGGCTGATGTGCTCAAAGCATCTCTACTGTGCTCAGTGGGAGCTGAGTTCAGGGTTTCTCCTGGGAAATGATGCCACCGTGCTGAGTTCAGTTCACTCCCAACCCACCCAGTTGGGGTGTCAGAACTTGCGCTTCAGCACAGAGCATTACTGGGATCTCCACTTGCCATACAGCGGACAGTATAGGCAAACTCAGAATCTTCTTTGCAGCTCCAACGCTGTTTCTTCAGCCATTCTGCCTCCAACAGTTTCTCTCTCATTTGCTTACATGTTATGCTGGAGAAGACAACTTCTGCAGAGAGTGGGACATGAGAGGAAGGAGACCAGGCCTCCACCTCTGCACTGCTGCTAACCCTCAGCACCTTATACTGCTGTGCTCCCATTTGGTTTCTCCTCTGTAAAAATGAATTAGCATTACCACCTATTCTTGTGAAGTGCAAAGGCAAGATGGAAAGTCCTCATACAAGTTCTGGGACTGGCCTGAATCTTTTGCTGTGTAACAGAGATAGCCCCCCACACGGACACAATCTGGATCCTATATGACAGATGTGAATGGAAGTTGAATGTTTACAACATGTCTGGTAGCCAGAGCAAATACAGGAGATGGAAGTCTCTTGGTAGGATCAAGAGACGTCACACAGGCTTTCTGAGCGTGAGTTTGGCAATAGTTCTAGGTTTTTCAATAAGATATTTCCTTCAGACACCACTGAAAGTCCTCAACTCTGAGATACAGCCTTTCAAATCTCCTCTTATCTAGTGCTACAGTCCTCCTTCTCCTCCAGCCAGAGACAGGTGGCAGCTGAGATCAGACCCTAGGTGACCATTATTGCAAAGATTCAGAGCCTCCTGAGGGCAACAACACCTCCCCCTACCATTCCTCAAAGCATCTTATGGTCAACAGCTAAGGATATTCTCTGCTTTTGTAGTCTCTGTCCAAACATTCTTCCCCATACATATCCCCAGAAAACTTCACATCCTGTTTTCTTCATGCTTGCATGTAGCATCTTCTTGTAGTCCTCTTGTCAACTTTTTCTGTAGTTTGATCCAAATCTGACGTTTTCCCCTTTCTGTTGCTCTGAAAGTGCTCAGAGGCTTCACTTTCAATTGACACTTGACCGTGAAGTTGTATCAGTGCTATTAATTTCATTAAAATATTCTAATTGAGAATAGGATTCACTGCGTGTCATGAACAGCAAACTGTCAGCAGACAGGCACAGACAGTGGACCCAACTGAATGACTACAGACCAAGCCAGAGGAATGCTGAAGGGAATACACCTTTCTCTGAGCTAACTGTTCTCCTTGCTCTCTCACCATTACACACACAGACATTTTCAGGAAAAAAAAAACCCAACAATAAGCATTTGAGTGCAATGCATATCATTATTTCACATCCGCCTGAAACCAAGACAGAAAAGAAAGAAAAGGCATTATTAGTTCTTCCATGTGCTAGATGTTTATATTAAGCACAATCTACTATATTTAGTTAACATAATCAAACATAATCTGTTCAGGAATATCTGTATTTGCTTTAGACTGGGAGACCACATGGCCTGGGAGAGCTTGGACCATCCCAAAGAAAATCTTTGGCATGTTTATTTGGCTTGGATATTCATCAAGGTAAAAAAAAAGCTACCTCTTTTCAAGAGTACTACAAATAGGGACCGTGGACATTCACTCTCAAGCTAGTTCATTTATTAAGAACTGAGCTAAAACTGGTGTTGAGAAGGAGAAAGTATTTCAGTGGCCTCTGTTTCTCCGGTTCTCTGTTATGCCAGAATTTAGTGCAGCACCTGTGTCTCCTACATCCCCTAAAGTACCCCTAAACACTGAGTTACATCTCTTAAAATACCCCCTAGCATGCTCACTATCACACTAAGACCACAGACTTGCCCTGGTAGACTCCAGAAAAACACATAGAGCCTGTCTTCTTCCTTCAAAATCTTACAGTTCAAAGAGAAGTACACAAAACAGTAATGATCAATGACAGGAAAAGGGGGAAAGAGGTGTCATCATAGCAAGTGATGAGTCCAGCATACTCTACTCTTATCCCACTGTCAGTAGTTTTTTAGAGTTTCTGTTGCCTTAAAGTATGTGTGTGAGCTTGGACAAGAGACACTACCACTCCTCAAATGCTGGAAAAGCTTTTCTTAGATGGTGTTTGTTTTGCGTGAATCAGAGTGATAAAAACAGCTTTTGGAGGAAGGTATAGAAAGGAGTGTGAGGTAGGTGGGAGAGCCTTGGGCATGACTGGAAAGAGCCATTTCAGGGATTCAGAAGGACAGTATATCATGAACTGTGTACTATAATGCAAGTCAGTAGGTTACTTGGTCACTTCAAAACCAGAAGGGAAGCAGAAAAGCTAGCCTTCATCTTGGCATGTGCTGAATTTTAAGTAATCCCCCTGAAAATTATTTGAAGGCTCTCTGAAATGCCCGCAGAAAGCTTAGTGAGCTGAAGTGTGGAGATAATGCAGAAAGTTTTAAGATAACTTATTAATCTTGAAAATGTCTATGCGATTAGCTTGCTATCACTATGCTTTCAAAACATTTGATAAAGTAAATCAAAATATATCAGTTCAAAACCAGTTTGCTACACTGATAAAAAGACTCTCATGGCATTTCAGTTTCCAAATCTTTTGCATTCTCCGTGTTGCTAGAGAGTTTGGATCAGTTTCATAGGCCTTTGGAAATATTGTCTACAATTACTAACTTCAATCTCAGGAAGGAAGACAATCAAACTTTGAACAAAATTTATATCAACCTCCCTAACTTTTGGAAAAAAACACCCAAGGCTATGCATCCAAACATCCTGTGATTCCTACTGTAATGGTGTCTTGGAGAAAGCAGATTTAAAAGAGCAGTAAACAGTTTCATACACTACAACTACATGCGTAATATAAAGGGGATATTGGTATTAAGTCTGGACTCAACAGAGCATTACATGAGATATCAAGGACCCAATTCTTCATTGTTTCCTTCTTATATAGTCAGTCATAATGCTCAAAGTCTCACTACATCATTCTCTGCATTCTTTAGAGTTACTCTGCAAGAATAAATCAGTCTTTCTTAAATTTCTCTGTGTGTGTATGTGTTCTGTGTTGAGCAGCAGCAGAGCCTATCTTGTCCTGTGAAGGCTAATGTAGCAGGGTGGTGGACTAAAAAAGTGCTGTGCTGCCCTGCAAACAGGACAGTTGCTGCTTTATGCAACCTTTCAAAGCGCCAGGCCTAGTGTAATTCCCAGATCACATAGTTTGGTTTCCTTAACCGTCACCAGCAGAATTTGAGGCCACCGATAACCAAATTTCCCAAGGAACAAAGCAGTGGAGGTTTTCCACATGGCAGCCCAGCAATGAAACAATGAAGACACCAGTGGATATCAAAACGTATTAGAAAACTCAATCTGGAGCATCTTCTGGCTGTTGTGTAGTTCATATGAAGAAATGACATGTAGCCAAAGTCTGGCACCAGCTTCTGATTGGATACGTTTACAAATTAAGTGTATTTAGAAAAAAAAGTGACGATGCAAAAAAAGTGTAAGAAGTCCTTCAAAAGAACCTTACCCGTAGTGATATTGATATAGATATGTGAAAAGCTATCACAGAAGCAAGCAAATCACTAGAATGAGTCAAAGAAAAACTGGAGAAGAAATCCTCAAGTGTACAAGGAAAAAGAGTACAAGGAAAAAATGGAGCTCACCAGCAGTGAGAACAGTATTGAGAGACACTCAAAGCTTACAACTTTTTCTCTGCTTAAGCCAAAGAAAAGGTCTGTAAATAAACCATTTGATGTGCATGTGGATATGGTCAAGTGCACTGGTGCCTATGGGTGGGTTGGGGGCAGAAGGATTCTGACTTAGACAGTGGACCCGACTACCTCAGCTTGGAATATGGAGAGCATATTGCAACACACAGATGAGAGATTTGCCATATCCATTCACTGACTATTCTTCCCTACACAGATGGTGTTTATCACTTGAATTTGCTTCAGAATTTTTTTCCTGGGGATTTATTGAATAATCAACTTATCTCTCACATAATCCCTGCCTTATTATCCAAGGCAAAACCCACTGGATCTAATAGAAGACCTGCATACAAAGGGCAAATAATGTTCATCGCAATTGAACAGAAGTAATTATTTCTTTAAATCTCAGATGCTATACTCAACAATGACATTTTTTTAATCTAATGCCACACACCAAAATCTGATCAGATAAAGAGAAGTGGAATTGGCCTGATACTGAATTTTAGAGAACTAAGAAACCACATCTCCCCTGATCAACCAGGTTTCACAAGAAAGAAACCCCATCAGCTTTATCCATCCCAGATCCCAAAACAAAACCTTGAACTTAATGCATATTCATGACAGAGGAAGGAATAATAAGGTCTTATTGAACACACTCTGGGAACAAGTATAGAGGAAGAAAATAATAAACCAATATGAAATCTGGATTATATTTAATTGAAGGTTTACATGCAATTTAAAATCAGATTGGATAGCTCTGTGAATGAGATGCGCTAACGCGTGATAGCATCATAATATGCTGCATGGGATATTTTTCTAAGAGTTTTCTCAAGCCACGAGTGGTGAGGGAGTGAAGGGAAGCTCTGCACAGCTTATCCAGATCAACATCTCTCTTCAGGACTGACAATGAGATTTTTAACAAAACCATTAGTCATTTGATTGAAGGCAATTTGACCAAAATTGATTCCCCCTGATCCAAAGGAATTAATTTCAAACACTGCAGGGTGTTTTTATGTAACATGAAAGGGCTCCTTTTGTGCTGCATGAGATTCAGACCCCACAGATCTGCTTTTCTGCAGCTCCCGTCTGTGCATGGAAAATCCTTGACAGTTAGTTGTCCGGTTGCTTAATGTTTCAGAGAAATAATGTATTATGGAGCTCTGGCAACATTTCTATAACAACATACCAACAAACACGTGCCCCCCATGCTATTAACTACACTGCTTTCAAGTAAACATAAGAAAAGGGCTGCAAAACCAAAGAAAAAAAATATTTATTTATTTATGATTTTAATTCTGATGGCACACTGCTTTCTTGTTTGCTTGGTAACTGGGACATCCTTAAGACATTTGGTGGACAAGAACTACCTCTGATTTGTTTTGTTTTGACTACCCTGAACAAATGTTGGTATGAAGAAAGAATCAAGCTCTAGGTCAAGGATCCCAGGCTGTTAAAATCACATCAGTACAGTGCTCCATGCCACCTTGGACTGATGTATGACTTGTCACAGAGCAGGGATGTGGAGGGTGGCCAAGGACAATGACAGCACAAGTTGCCACAGAAACTGCCATATGGGGAACCCTATTTGGTTTGGATCCTGGAATTTTCTGTGCCAACTTCTATAATTTAAGACACGGTACAACTAAGCTTGCTCTCAGAAACTGACACCTATGTTAAGGTGTCCTTTTCTGCCCAGACTGACTTTTAACTTTGTGGTTTGGGTATTGGTGGGAAAGGTGTGGCCTAGGTGGCCAAGAAAGCCAGTAGCATCCTGGCTTCTATTAGAAATAATATGGCCAGCAGGACTAGGGAAGCGATTGTCCCCCTATACTTGGCCACACCTCGAATACTGCATCTAGTTTTGGACTCCTCACTACCAAAAAGATATTGAGGTACTGGAGCAGGGCAATGAAGCCCTGAAGAAGGGTCTGAAGAACAAGTCTTATGAGGAACAGCTGAGGGAACCGGAGCTGTTTAGCCTGGAGAAAAGGAGGCTGAGAAGAGACCTTATTGCTTTCTATAGCTACCTGAGGAGGTTGTAGCAAGGTGGGTATCAGTCTCTTCTCCCAAGTAACAAGCGATAAGTTGAGAGGAAATGGCCTCACGTTGTGCCAGGGGAGGTTTAAATCAGCTATTGGAAAAAATTCTTCACCAAGAGGGTTGTCAGGCATTGGAACAGCTGCCCAGGGAAGAGATTGAGTCACCATCCCTGAAGGTATTAAAAGACAGGTAGATGTGGTAATTAGGGACACGGTGTAGCGGTGGACTTGGCAGTGCTAGGATTGCAGTTGGACTCAATGATCTTAAAGATCTTTTCAAATCTAAACAATTCTATGATTCTGTGAACTGCTTTGGCAGAGCCTTTTGAGTGAAGGGTAGGCTACTGAACCAGTAATCTATTCCATAGAAGGATTCTTCCCCTGACTTAAAAGCAAAGTAAGACTTCCACTCCATTCAGTTTGGATACTACATACCAAATGTGCTGTGACAATACTTAGCAGCATAGATCTCTCTGAGAAAACAAGCACTAAGTGCATAGTTGCTGGGTTAAAGATGAAATAGTTGTCAATTTTCTCAGCTTTCTCAGGACAGAGGCATTTCTGGGCATAACAGACACACAGCTTCAGCTGGCTGACAAATATTAAAGTAAAAAGCTTATGACATACAAAATGAGGTGGACACCTTCAGGTATGCAGCTTTGCACTTTGGCACCTATATTTCAGTTATATGCCACATTATGTGCATCAGTCCTTTTTGGGATCAGCCCACCATACCTTCTTGGTTTCTTTCACATTCTGTTTTGATGGAGAACAAAGGTTTCAAGAACATTTCTGATACAACCTGAATAAAGAAGTAACTGCCTTTTGAGAATGCTTCCATTCTTTCCTTCTGTGTTCATTGAAGAATTTTAAATCATAAAGACAAATCTCTCTTTTCCCCATCAACATGTTATCAACATGGGGAATTCGTAGTCACAGGTTTTCTTGGCGTTAAAGAAATTCCAGGAATGAATAAAACCAAAACTTTTTAGTAAACTTCTTAGTAAAAAATAATTACTAGCGTACCAAATATGTTCTTAAACCTTTTATTTTAGGACATGACAACAATTAACTGCTTGTCACTAGAAAGAAATCTCTATTAAGAAGTTTATTTTCCAGCAACAGAATTTCTTTTTCATTGCTTGGTAGTGTCTCTCCTGTTCACTTCTGTACACATTACTATAGAAAAGGAGGCCACAGACCAGGGCACTGATGAAATTTGGTCATTTTTGTGTGAGTACCAGGTACTGCAATATTTTTGCAGAGAGAATGAACAAAGAACAAATCTACTGTTATTTGTTAGAAGATGATCCCTGGTCAGAAAATAATAATTCCTAAGAGTCAAAGACTCTTTTAGGCTCAATTCTGAACCACTGCAAGCTGATCCTTCTGGCAGTCTGTTCAGTCACCAGCACTTCAGGAAGAAAGTCTGGTTCTGCACAGAAAGTGTAATAGTCATGTATGCTGAACAGTGAGACACACAAATGACAGGGACAGACACGGGAACAGATACAACGCTTTGCTGGGGTGAACACAGAGTTTAACCCGAACAGAAGGGCTGAGTTTACACACACCAGATTGCTGTTATGAACAGACTGCTGTACATATCATGTCAACAGCAAGGCCTGGAAAGTGCCCTAATGGAGCATGGATGTACAACACAGAGGTACAACACAGACAGCACCTCTGTCCCATCACAGGAGCAGAGACAACTTTTGAAGGGAAGACAGCTCTTGTTGCTCCTTTGTAGGAATATGTGTTTACTAAATATATAGCTAAGCTGGAGTAAGTAGAAAGGAAAGGTGAGAAAATGCATGGCCATACCACTGTCACAACAATATTAGTGGTTTGTAAGTGAAGTAGCACATTTGGAGATTTCAGCACTTATCCAGTCAGCTATTGAAGCTCTGGGATGTTAAATTATAAAGAGCAGTGCTCAAGGCTTCCTAAGTGAGCACTCAGTATTTTACAGGAAGAGTTTAAACTTAGCTATAGCAGAGTAAAAGAAGGAATTTCAGCTGCAAACTTCTCCCCAGATTCTGTATCCTCTCTGTTTCCCTATAAATAATTTGCAAAGCAAAAGTGATAACCTTTGGTCACTGATGCTGTTGTTGTTGGGCATCTAAGACCCACCCTCACTAGCAAGGGAAATTCTCTTTGTAAGCCATGGGAAAAAGGGACAAAGTACTTTGGGATTTGTAGAGGAGAATTAATTCAAGTTGTGCAAACCCAGTTGAAGGGAACCCTTTGCAAGATTTTAGGCCCATTAGCAATTCAGAAACACAGATGCAGACAGACAGACTAGGTAGGTAGTGTGGGCTTGTACAACCCTAAGAAAAAAAAATCAGACTTTGATACAGAAAACTATGAAGTATTTTACAGAATATGAAATCCCTTTTGAAGTTTGCTAGAACCACTGGGCCCTCACCGAATACAAAAGAGAAATTTCATGTGTAGTATAAACTCATAGCCAAAAAGGTTAATTTAGTATTGCAGCTGTTTCCGACAAGTGGCACAGAAGATGAGAATAAGCTCAAACATTAACCTGAGAAAAAATCATTCTTTTGTTATAAATTATGATTGGAATGGATTTGAGAGCTAAGCAGTTCAGTTTGCCTGCAGTAACTCATCATTTTAGGACCCAAAATCTTACTCTTGAGGGTATTGTGCCCACCTCAGGATGACTCACTCTTTTTTCCCCTACAGAAAGTGATCCAATACGACTGCAATCTAAATTATATGAAACTGGTACCAGATCAGATGGATTTTTATGCTATTTATCAGAATATTCCAGTGGAGCATACATTCAAGTTCAAAGGAGAATGAAAAGGAAGAAGAAGGAGGATGCGGTGAGCAGGGTCTATAGAGAGGCTTTTATTCCTTATGGAGAAACCCTACAGACTATCACAGAAAACAAAAGCCAACAAACAGAATTCTAGCACAGAGTTTAAGAAAATCCTGCCCTTTAGAATCCAACTGAACAGGGCAACCTGGAGAAAATCACATTAGCCTTGACAGAGCAACAATTCTTTACCTGAGGTACTTCTAATGGTGTAATATTTCAGTATCTCACACTCATAATTATCCAATCTTCAAGTCTGTGAGGAATAGCAATCCTCTTACATCCTTTTACAGATGAAAGAATTGAGAGCGAGTGCAAGGTTCTGGCTCAGCAGCAGGATGGGTATACACAGGTCAGCAGAGGCACAGTAGCTGCACTTTTTACACCTCATCTCAGGGTTGCAGCTTCTCCGCTGCAGGAAAGATTTGTTCATGTAGAAGCCACTAGACCTCTGCTTCTCACTATCTTGGACAACAGAGGCCATGTAGCTCAGCAGCTGATGTACAAACACCTGAGATTTCTCTGAACTCTGGTTCAGAGGGGAGTGGAATCAACCAGATGGGGAAGAATGGCTATGGATGTTTTCAGTGACTCACTGCAGGTCATGAAGAAGCCAGAGCAGGAAAGGAAACTATCTCTGGATTTTACAATACTACTTCCTCCCTGTCTGCCACCCTGTCTCTCTCAAGATGACATTTCTATTTCCATTGAATAGTGCTCATCTTTTCTGCCTGTACCAGCATCCTTCATAGTGACAGGTTCAGCTGGGGTCTTGATCACCTTAGAATATAGTACTTACCTCTTTAAAGAAGGACAGTGCAAAACTGCTTTTATTGCTGGTGAAACCAAGAAACTAAAAAACAACAGAAGAATTAAACCATGATCTCTGTCCAGACATGAAAATAGTGGCTTTTCTGGTTTTGAGTTTCCTATTCCTTTGATGAAAGTTTAATGGACTTCTGTAAGAGATTAGACTAAGATCTTACTCGATACTCTTCAGATCAAGTTCCTATTGACAATTAGGCCTTACCCAAGAAGGACAAACTCCCGTAAGAAAAGACTCAGTGCACATTTAATCTCATAATTTCAGACCACAGAGAAAAACCCAAACCAAACTTGACCTACAGTCACATGCTCCCTTACAATGCCTTCCATTCCCATTAGGTACAAGCTGGAGCACAGCAAAGGAGGGTTGCTATGCAAAATTCTGTTACACAGTACAGTGCAGAGAAAGTCAAATTATATATAACAAAGTAACATCTGGTTAATGCAGTGCTACAGATTAAGCTTATGACCTAAGAGGAGCACTGTCCCCTTTCCCTCGTTACTAACCCAATCACTGCTAAAAAAATAAAGCTATCTCCTTTTGGTTCTTGGGCTGTCCCAGCTACAATTCTGATGTGCAAGTACACACTCGATCACGTGTCTCTCATCTAGCCAAAATACTCTGTGCTAGACAGCAAGAAAACCAAACACTATTGTGCATACCTATGATGTAAGCAAAAGATTCTTTTGTGGGATGCCAGAGGCATATAAACATTGGCAGCACTGCTGCTTTTGCAATCCACAGTGGCAAAAGGATTGCTGCTAGTTTACAAAACACAGCAGCTGACATGCTCCTCTTGGTTGTCTGCCAGCATGCTGTCCTGAGATCCCCTCTCACGGTCTTTTTTGACTTTGACAGAATCAAGCTGTGGTGCAGCTCCAGGTCGTCTGCTCCAGGTAACCAGACTGTCAGCGGTGGCAAGTGTCAGGCTGAGGGTGGGATGTGAAGGACGACATGTGAACTCTGACTCAGGAAGGATGATGACAAAGAGGTAGGATGCCGGTCAAGTAGGAAAGATATTTATTTGGTACTACGAAAACCCTTTGTGCTTTACTCTGTATTTAAACATGATCTTAATTAAAACATGGATGCCAAATCCATCCCTTGGACATGTATCTGTGAGTAATTCCTAGCAGCTCAGAAAGAGAAGAGTTATCTTGACTCCAAGGTAATTAAAAAAAACAGCTTTTACAGCATCTGACTAATAGGATTGTAGCCTTCCAGCAAGCCTGAAGGAACTTAGGGCTTATCAGAAATGCCAGCTCTTAAGTCATCATTAACTAATGACCATCTATTCATACCCACCTAGAGATGAAAGTAAAAATTTGCACATGTAATATGTGCTGCTTCTTCTGTTTCTCTAACAGATGTAGAAAACAGAAACTTGCAGTAAATTCCTATGAATGCCACTGTGGTATGAAGGCATAGAAAGGATACAAGCCTGGGAAACTGGTATGTGAGGATTTTACACTTCAAATTCTAAAATTAATGTAACATTAAAGTATTAGTGTGTTATGAGTGCAGATGGTCTTGAAGGGTTTTAGAAAGACCAAAACCC
Source organism: Tapera naevia (assembly GCA_033556795.1). Taxonomy (NCBI): domain Eukaryota; kingdom Metazoa; phylum Chordata; class Aves; order Cuculiformes; family Neomorphidae; genus Tapera; species Tapera naevia. Next base: position 5,084,082 of record JAUMJJ010000291.1, read on the forward strand.
TCACTCTTCAATCCCATGGCTATCACACTGTTAATTGATTTTATCTGTGGATATATTTAACATCTTGATACAGAGCTTCTTGTGCACTTTTTACCCTCTCCCTGTGTTTGTGGCACGTGAAAACCTCTGAATAGATAACCAAATGTAATTCATTTTTTTTGAGAAAATACGTGTTGTAAATAATGTATAAATAGCCATGCAGACAAGTTGGCAAAAGCATGATGATAAAGATGTATAACAGCTCCAGGCCTGTGTGAAGAGCAGGTGTAAGTCCCTACTGTTTGAATTTTGTGCAGGAAGCAGGCAAAGTTTATATAAGCATTTATAAATCTGGACATAAGCTTGAAAACTTTACGGAGCAATAATCATTAAGTAAGAACCACAACATAGAATTACATGAGTGGGTGTGAATTCTGCTATGGTATAGGTACCTTCATTGCCTGTATAGCTATGCAGCCAAAATAAGGGTGCTGCTACTTTCATTATCCTTGCAGCCAAGATTTTCTTTGTAGTTAAGGCGTGGCTGGAAATATAGGCTTTATGTAGTCAGAAAAACAAGGTAAGGTTTGGCCAATTGTCTCTGACCTTTGAAAAAGTGTACTTAAGTTGTTCAGTGGCCCTTTGCTGTCAGATATTCTGGTTAAATTAGAAAATGTGGTTTAACGATGTGAGTTCTGTTACACAGGTAATGAATTAGACAGTCAGTTTGCAGTACATGTGCATTAAATGGGATTATTTGGGAAAGAACTGCTGATTTATTTAAGAGGAATTTCTAAGGTAATTTTCTCCTGTGGGGAGATTTTGCCCTAGTTTGTTTGTCTTCCTCTCCCTTGCCACGCACCGCTCTCTAGCTACCTTGCCCATTTGAACTCTCTTAAATTCACTGGATAGCATTCTTTTTTCTCAAGATCAACTAGGAAAAAAGCCTCTCTCAGACTTACTCATTCTTGAATCTCTTCTGCTTTTCATCACTGGAAACAGTGCTAAACAGGAAACCATGCTCTCCTATCGATTCCTAGCCAAAACCAGTGTGCAGTATCTCTGTCTCTTGAGTTGTGAGCCCTTCAGGGTGGGGATGGTTTTTATTTGTATTAGCCAGCACTGAACTCCTTGCCAGGACACACAGCAAAACAATTACACAACATTATCGACTCCAAAGGAGCAATCATTTGTTACATCTGAAGAGAAGGCATTTATTTTCTATCCTGCTTTTGAGTACTGCCTCCATTTAAAGAACACAGGGGCCAGGCTCTTGGCTGGAATTCAGTACAATAGCATCCTGGTGATTTGCACCAGCTGAGAATCTGTCTGTTGGTAGGGTTTTGGGGGATCACTAGTCTCCCTCTTCCCTTTAAATTTCAAGAAAGAAAATAAAGAATAATCTCCTAGAGTGATACCCTGCATTGCATAGAGCCCAGGTACATGAGATCTGTCCCACCTCTGCTGGCTCCTTCTACAGATCAGCCCCGGTGCCTGCAGCACTCTTCAGGAATCAGGAGCATCAGTGAATCCAGGCTAGAGATGCCCAAGGCAGGGCTCGACGGAGTCAGCCGTGCCTGGGGAAAATGATGGCAGCTCCAGGCTAGGGAGGATCTATAATGAGAACTGGCCCAGCTTGCTTGGAGTTCGGGATTCCAGCTTCACCGCTGGTTCCCAGCCAATGACAGTGAGAAAAGCAGAATCTCTCTTCACAGGATTTTTAGAAACCTTTGGTGGAGAAATACTGGCTTGCTCTTTAATCCTTTTATGTGAGGTAAGATTTAGTGTGAGCCACAGCGCTCATAATTATGGGAGAGCTTTGCCAGTCACACGGATTGTCCAGTGGGACAGAAGATATGCTGAGGAAAAAAAAACAACATTCTCATTAATCACATTCCCATTTGTAATTCCACACATTCAGAGACAAGAGCAGACTTTTTCCACTGTGAAACCTAACCAAACCTTGTTGAGGTTGTGGACAAAGTCTGAGTGCAACCGAATACTCCCCAGTTCCGGTGAAATCACTGTGAGGGCTAGGGCTTCCTCATTGCTTTGCTGTTGAAACAGAAGAAAATGGGCTGAGAGAAAAGAAAAAAAAAAGTTTGTTCTCAGGGGCACAGCTCACAGCAAAAAATTTGGCCTCATGTTGGTCAATCAGTTCCCCCTAATAGCTGACTATCTGCAGTACCTGCAGACCTTAAAAAAAGTGTCTGTGAGGGGTGGGAGGGGAGAGGAGGAAGCTGGGGTCTGACCGGGTTTCAGTACCATTAGAATTGGTGTTCTGCAGTGATGAGTGTAACAAATAGCAATGTTTACAATAGGCTACACAAGAGGTGAGTGCAGTCATATAAGGTGAATGCATGAGAAACCAGGCTCATTAGAACTTCGGCCTGATGCTCCTCACTGTTTGCTTGGTTTACACCAGGGTAATAACACTAATGCTAAGGAAGCCTCTTGATGAACACTCGCGTAAGTGCAAGGGGAGTCAGTCTCCTCGTCCTTCACACTCTCTTCTTGCCCGTGATCGCTCCAGCCCTTTCAGCTTGTGATTGATATCCACCCTACAAGCACCTGGGTGCAGTTAGATGCCTTCACTTACCTTCTGACTAAGCCAACAAGCAACACACAGGGTTCCCCGTGTCACAGGTTCATTTTCCTCAGAAAACCACATGGAAATGAGCTGCCATAGCTCAGATCTGCTCTCATCCTCTCCAGAGTAATCTCAAAGCACTGCAGTGAACAGAGATCATTGAAAGGGAAGTGGGGAGGCTGGAAGTGGTTTGACTGGATAAATTTAAACAAAAAAAAAAAAAATGTCTGGCTTCTTTTAGATTTAACTGAAATAAATCTGTTTCTCAAAGCTCAGCTCCTAAGTTCAGGTCCTGTTCCCTGTCACCCTATGAAAAGGCACTGCTGACAGAGGAGCTTCCAGCAGCTGCAATTCAAGGCATGTTTATCTGGTGTCACTGCTAGCTTAGTAAACTTAGTCTTCTCTCCTCACCAGTGGTTCCCTCTTCACTCCACCCATCTGCTGTGCTGGGACAAATGTTTGGTCTGCTGTATGGGAAGTGGATCAGGGTACTGATGTGGCTGAAAAACAATGTTGCCTAGCTCTGTGCTTCCAAGGTTATTCTTCAGGGGGATCAGTTGTCCAGGCTGCTGGGAGGGTGCAAAGGGTGGGACAGGGAACCCCAAAGGTCTTCAGGTATACCTAAACAAAGCTTAACAAAGGCTGGGGATTGAGGTGCCTACATGAAACCAAATGTAGAGACCCCCATTCCCAGATCTGCAGTGTCAAAATAGACATACCAGCTTCCATCAGCCACTGGCAGGGATGCAGATGCTCCTCTGAAACCTCTTTTAAATGTGAGCTGCCACTCTAAGGGAAGTTTTAGGCTGGGGTACTATCACTGACTTTTGCATTCACCTCTAGCTCCTTATCCAATTACTATTTCCAGGATGGAAATGAGTTCTGCTGCCTAGCCTCAAAGGCACATCGGCAGTGCAAGAGGTTTGTTGCCAGAAAGGGTAAGTAACTCTAACAACAGAGGCTAAAGCAGAATAAAACTGTTCCTTTCAGGGGAAGGTTTCTCCACAAAAGTTTTTTTCCCTTTCCTTTAAATTATGCATGCAGATGAGTACATCCTTGACTCCTCAGCCATCCATGCTGAATATCTTTCTTCATGCTGAAAATACAACTTTTTGGGAAGCTGAAGAAAGTCCATAGGTAACCAAAAAGAAAAAAAAATATTTTCCTCAGCCACAGACAAGGGACAACCCATGCTTGCTGCTATGCAACAGCCCATGGGGCTATGCAACCCTGGCACTGCTGTAGCCAGAGAACTGGAAATGCTTGCTTTGCCTTCTCAGGGCTGCCTGGCACGTGCTGGTTGTGAGTGCAATGTGATCAGTGGCATCTCAGTGCATCTGCACAAACCATCAGGACTGTGGCCCTAGTACACAAACAAAGGCTCACCTCATCACTGCTGTCTGCTCACACGGGCCCAATGAGCAATACCTGTCAGCAGGCCAAGGATGCTTCACGGCCTTGCTCAAGACAGCCCTCCACCCTCGGCCCTGAGTGAGCACAACTCTAAAGGAGCATGTGTGGGAATCGTAGGGGAAAGGGGTGGGGGATGCAGCAGTGGGCTGAGGGTAGTGCCTTGTTGCACAGGCTTTCTGCAGAAAAATGCAGTACACTTCTGCAGGAATTGGCCTGTGTAACATCCTGCCTAGGCAGCCTTTTCTTACAATTAGTGGGAAGGCAGGATTATAACTGGTCCCCACTGCTGACTGGGCTGAAGTGGATAAGAGAGCCCTGAGGCTATGAGGGGAGACGGCAGCTCTATATCTCCTGCATATCACCCTCATCCCTAGTAAAGGGCATGGACAAATTAGTCAACCTTAAGGGTTATTCTAATTTATAGCAGCAAAGAATGGGCTTCTGGGAGCCATTCTACTAGGCAAGGGTAATTGGAGAGCTAACACCCTTTGGCTAGATGTCCTTCTCTGAACTTTGTACACGGGAACTGCCAAGAAGAAGCCAAATGGCACCAGTCTGGATAAATTCCCTGCTGGGCAGATCCTCTGCCCCTCATCCACAGTAGAATCTCTTGAGCTAAAAGGTGCTGGCATTGCAAGACTGCCAATAACTTACGCCTCTTCCCTGTTACAAAAAGTACTTTCTTGTGAAGAACCGGAGCTTCAGTTCAATTTATACATGACCAGCCTGTCTCCTGCATTTCCCACAGCTGCTCCTGTCCCCAGTGCTTGCAACTGCTGCCTTAGGCTCTTGTCTTTGACCTCAAGCACCTCTTCTACTGTTTTGCAATGGTATTATACACATGGAAGATAAATTGACCAAGGCACGTGGCCCCATCTACTCGCTCTGTTCTCAGGAAAAGTTTGCAGGAGAAGTGTGCAGAGGCGATTATGTAACACATGAAGAGCTTTTCCAAGACATTAATGGGGAAACTGGTGGCTGTTTGAATGGTAGATACTTGCGAAATTAGCCACACCTTTGCTTCAGGTACTATTGCAACAATTAGCACTTTTGCCTCTCCCTGTAAACCTGATAACTGATTCAGCATATGTGAATAACTTTTTGTAACTACAGCTAACTCAATGGCCACCCAATTGAAAGTCTGATGCTCAAAAACGTGTAGTAGAATATGGCACAGCATACAGAAGTAAATGTTATGGTATGAAAACAGCTGGTTTGGATCGTTTTTTACAACTGCAGACATTTCCATGCATCTGTTTTAAGAACCACAAGGACCTCGTTATACTACGAATATGGTAGCTTAAATCTAAAGTAAATTTCACTGGAATTGGTTTCCACTGATACCAGACTGAAGGAGATAAGAATTAAGCTTTTATTCCAGATTCACACCAGAAGAGCTAACAGCAGAATGTACAATTTTCTTCCTGTAATATCTAATGATTAAATAAAGCAGAAATGAAATTTGACAAGCAGCTGGTTTGATGAAATTTATAGGCACAGAATCAGATTCTCTGCCTCTTGCAATTTGCATAGTCATTCAGACCAATGTTAAGTAACTTTAGCTCTCTACAGTTCTAAGCCAAAGGTGTCTTCTGCCCAACACGGTAAAAGTAGAAATGATTGTATAATGCATGGGGTGGCATAGAACTTGTTTCAGTAAAATTACATTGCATCCTTCTTTGTGAAAATTTACATCTGTGGAAGTTCTTACATTACAATCGTGATAGTGTGTAATAAAGAAAGCTCTTATTCTGGAAAAATGGAAAGCTGTTAAAAAGGGTATTTTAGTAAATCATTTTATCACAACTATTTCTTTTGCATGTAAGGCTCTGTCTTCACCTTCTGTAAACTGACCTTAACCCAAATCACACTTGAGAATGCTAAAGAAAGTGCAGCTGGAAACAGAACTGATAACACTGCTTTGTCAATCTTAGTGTATTCTTTATGCTACTAAATTAAAGAATAATTTGGCTTCTACATTTTATTGTAAGAACCTTGAAGGGAGATTCTGAGAAAACATGAGCTTATGCCACTGCAAACAAAAAAAAAAACAGGGAAAGGAGGTGAGCATGATTCCTAGGATCAACAGACCTCTGTATTCTCCTTCCTAGAAAGAGTGCCAGGATAAGGAAAAAGAAGTTGAGTGCATTGGCCATGTCTGACAAAGTGGTGCTAAAAAGCACAAAGGATCAAGGAGTTGGCCCAGACAGCATAGCCAGGTGTACATCTGGCAGGGAGACTTCAGTAGGATTATGTACTAGAGAATTTTGCAGTCAGTCTTTATTCTGATTAGACAGGACAGCTAACTTGTTGGGAAAGGGAAAGGATAAGCACTGGGAAGGTTTGCAACAGGAAGCAGGCACGCTTCATGTAAAGCATCACAGTGCTGTTTTCTCTACTACACCACATGTTTTTTCAACACTGTAACGATTCTAATTTGTCCATCAGTCTGATTACAATCAAAAATATTAACTGAAAGTATACACAAGTTGCTGCAAGACAAGATGGAACGGGACATACAGGACATTCGCTAGTTTGTGGATGATCTTCCAAACCTTCACTAACTCCAAGGCAGCTTCCTTCACTCTTATTATGAAGAGATACTTTCTACTTACCATAGAGTTGAAGTCCAAGTGTAGGACTAAGTACTATCTAGATGAAACATTTCTGATTTACATATAGCATTTCCATGAAGATCAGCCTTTGAGAGTCCACCGATATACAAATTCAGCTTTTTTTTCCTTACTATTTCCAGGAACTTTTTTGCTTGTAATCAATGAAGATAACACTTCCATAATGCGACAAATATATTGTGGTACACTGCATTAGACAAATATCATATATATCTAAAACAAAAAAAGGATCTAAATTGGAAGGTAGACAATAAACAAGGAAAGTAATTAATTAAAACTAGGAAAGTACAACAATGTTAAGATCTTTTAAACTATGGCAGGTACTTCATTTTGAAGTCGCCATCCCCCTGGGACGCCTCTCCTACATTTCTCTTAACACTTAAATTACCTGCTTGTTGACTGACAGCATTCACACTTTAGGTTAAAGTAAGAGGAAATGGCAGGAATGGCGCGGTGCCTACACTGAAGGGAATGGTTGAAGCCCAGTATCCACTCAGCTGTGCAATGAGAGGATGTTGAATTATGCTGTCATGAAAGTTCTATTTTCCTCAGCTGGTACCAAGCACTACCCAGAGGCATGAAGCACAATGTCTTCTTGAGGGCCACTTTCTGATATTAAGGAAAAGAAGGGAAATACAGGGAAACCAGCACTGACTGTGGTGTTTCAAGGGATGACAGAGAGGAAGCACATCCTTCTTTATGTTATACTTTTCTTGATTCAGAATACAATAATTTGTCCTTCCCCAGCATCACCTTTGTGATCATGGGAACAGGGCCAAAGTGTTCTTCACTCAGTCATGGAATATGGATATGATGGTGAGCTTTTTTTGGACAGCTGGAGGCAGCATCAGGTTCCTCTTCCCACTTGGAATGGACTAGGATATGGCAGCTCTTCTTCCTACTTCAGGCATTACTTCAAGTCTATTAACAGAAAAATGAAAAAATCAGGTTCCCTAGGAAACAGCTTGAGATCATTTTGTCAGAGATCTTCTGGAAAGCTGTTACTGACTATGGGGAACGGCAAATGGAGCAAGAAGACCAAATAATGGGTCAACTGTTCATAACACAACCATTTTGCATACCTTTGAATTTAAAAGCACAATTTGAATTAGTCATTGCTGAATTAGAGTTCACGATACAAACAGGCTTCACCTTAGAGTTAAGCAGGAGTGACTTCCACAGCAGTGCTCTATTAAAACTTATTTCTATCATTGCTAAAAGAAGGAAACTGACCTGAACACATTTCCCTACCCATGTGGCAAACACAGCACTCATCTGCTGTCATGTGTTCAGAGGCATTATGAAGATAAAGTTGTGAAAGAAAATACTCTCCTGACAGTTAGATAAAATGCCCAACAGAAGAGAAAACAAAACAAAGCCAACACTCTGCTAGCTTTTTCTGAAGTTTTCTCTTGCCTCTGCAATAGAGGGCTACCACACTGAGACAGGCACTAATGCGTGCGACCGCCTGCTGCTGAGCCTGGATTTAAGCCATAAATTGTAGCTTAAATGCTCTGACTAGAACTGTGACTGGTGGAGTCTGAGTCTTTCCATAACAGAACAGAGGTCTTCTGAGTACCTGATCTTGCTGTGCAGTACGGCCTGGAAACAGGACCTAGGAAGCCAGGTAAAGGCAACCATGCTGCTTAGGTGGGGCTATATTGAGGGAAAAGGCATGGAGCAGGGTGACTGTTTCTTCTGCAGTAGGCCAGACATTATGCTGGAGTTGCCGAAATGTGACAGCTCTGGAAGCTGAGGCTGAATCTGTCACTTGGTCTTCTGAATTGTTTTAAATGAGCTATTAACAAGTTTGCCTTGGGGAAAGAGAGATGATTACAACTTGAAGAACTGGCCACTTGGCCCTGCTGGTGAGCTGTTCATCAGTTCACACAACCCATGCTCACCGTCACAGAGTGTGTGAGCCCATGCTCACGTGTCTGGAGTTCTGTGACACCCATGGAGATGGCTCAGCCAGCACCAGCACCTGATACCTCAGGCTATGTCCCTCAGTCCTGCCCCACGTATTCTGACAAAGCTCTGGATATCCTAGTCAGACATCCCATTGTCTAAATTTTGGCAGTAACAGAATCATGAGTGACACACAGATCAGCAACAAAAAAATAGAGCACCAAGGGCTGAGGGAAGTTTTGTTGGAGTTTATTATACAAAAGCAGAATGTGGTTATCACAAGGAATAAAATATCATGTGAATAAAAAGCACTCATTTCAGCTGCCTGTTTAAACTTTTCTGTGCAACTTTTCCTCTGTAAAAATATTGAAATACACCTGCCTCCATTTACAATGTGCCGATGTTGCAGTTTTCATTCAGTCCTCTGAGGCACTTGGTTGTTACTGAGTATTGCCAGGCAACTAGAACTCTTGGTGACATAAAAGAAATTGGGGATATTCTGCAGAAGATAATCAGTATCTAGATGGATGCTCTGAGAACCTCATTCAAAGAGAGGTGCGTAACTCCTCTACTTACACATCTGTATCCCTTGGAAGAGTGGAAAAGTGACGTGTAAGTGCCTCCTAACTTTCCTGGTAAAAGCATTAATATTTTTTGTGATCAGGTCCTTTCTGACACAAGCTGCAAGTCAAATAGAGAACTTCAAGAGCAAAAGCAAAGCATCCACACAAAGCTCTGTCTTTAGCCTGAAACAGCAATGAGCTCATGTCCTGATAAAAGGCTAGACACTGAGCAGAGCTAGCAAGATCAGAGGATTTCCTCACAACATAGTCTCAGCCAGCTTCGATATTTTGCTTCGTTTCACACTGTAATCAAAACATCAGCTAAGCAGGAATGAAACAACCAGCTTCAGTGGCAGGCACCAGCCCACCCTCCTGCCAGACAGCAGGGAAACTCGTGAGGCAGCCAAGGGACACACCCTGCTTGTGTGTTAGGTAGGACCTTGGCTCCCTGGGACTGCAGAAGGTTGAGTCCAGCAGCACAGCCGCTCATCAGGTAGCCAGTTGCAGATGTCAGGCACTTCTTTCAGTCATGCACAAGGAGATTATTTCAGTTACCACCCTCCGAGGCAAGCCAGCCAGAAAAAAGCCACAAAAAACAGGTTTTCTGACAAGGCATGGATGTTCCACACAGTTTCATCATCAGAGCAGCATTTGCTAGAGGAAAAGCGTTTCCCTGGCAATGAGGTGAGGAGGAAGCATAGCAGCACAAGATTAAAAGGAGGACAGAGAGTGCGTTGCCTGAGAAGGTATCCGCTTTCTGTTTGTAGTTAGGTGAGGAGATCCTTCCCATGAAAGGTTTTAGTGCACCAAGTGTGAGCTCTTTTCCTCACTTAAGCAAGCCAGAACAGGTCTGGCATGAGTGGGATGGAGTTTTTCAGGGCCACACCTAGCTCACAGAAACTTGTGTTGGAGCCAGCTGTGGTAAGTGTCAATAAAACCTGATATCAGCGGTAGTTTTCATACTAAATGTGTCCAGGCTGACTTTCCTTTCAATATAAAAAAGGATGAGATTGCAAAGTATGTAAGCAGGTTGATTTCTTATGGGACATTTTGGAGCACAGGCCTGTCTTTTATTCTGGTGACTGAAAAGTTAGGCAGTCCAGCACAGGAAGGAACTCCATAAAGGACATGGTGGAGCCCAGATTACAAAGTAGGCTGGATGACTAAGCATTGCCTCTCTGCCAAAGAGCAGAGTTTGGAAGCAGGGGTGAGGGAAAGCGTGCACACCCTGCATTTAGTGCCTCCATCTCTTTTACTTGCTAATGACAGAAACTGGTGGCAGATTCATACCCCTGATATAATCTTGGGGCTGTGCTTTAGCAACAGAGCTGGGTGAAACACAGTGGTTCTATTGTTTATTTAGTAGATGATGCAAGTTTTAGGATGTCCACCAAACTGAGCTTTATTATTGACATGGATCTTGATAGAGATCAAACATCCATCCTAACATCATAACCAGACAATTTAAAACAAAATCCAAACCTGAAAGTTCTCCAAAGCCTGGATTATGAAAATATGTAAAAACAACATCAGTATCCCCAGAGAAATACAACTGTGCAATCGAAATAAGAATTTGGCCATATTCTGTGCTTTCAGCACAGGGTTTACAGCCATGTCAATATTTATTTGTTGTGACTTGTACTCTCATGACTCTAAGCACAGTGGAAATTGTTCATTGAATCTGTCCAAAATCAATTGACCTTGCCTCCAGTCCTGGTTGAGAATTAGGCAAACCATGTATTTCTAACTTGCAGATTTCATCAGGATAAAATAGTATCCAAAAGAATCCAAATGTGATTTGATAAGATAAAAGTTTGCTTTCTGCCTTTTCTCAAAAACCTGATAAATATGTTTCTTTCCAAAACAACAAAGTTTTGCTCCTGAGAAAAGGCCAGGTATTGAAAATTGTAAGCACCAGAAAACAAGCTATTGTAAGATAAATGCAAGTGTAGCCTTAACCAGGGCTTTCACTATCAACAAAGGCTTTAATAAATGCTATGTGAACCTAACAACTTTGATTCTTATTCCAGAGATTTTAGGGTGGATTGCTATCTACCTGAAAACAATCCCATGTAAACCCCTTTAATACTAAAAAATCTTGAGCTTTCTTATATGTTAAGTGTGGAACAAAATGACTTGTTTGGGATTTTTCTCCATATTTATCCTTTATTATTTGTTTCTAATTTTGCAGCAGCCACCACTTATTCAGCAGCCAGAAAGCAAGATCCTGTCTTTGCACACTGTTAATCTGATTTGATGCTTACTGTACATGCTTTGCTACACTGAAGAACCAGCACTGAGGTCTGTAGGTAAAAGTGCAGGATGCATTCTCCAGAAGCCTTTCCTGAATCACATCTGACAGGACAAGTTAGCTTGTGAAAACCCCATAGGCTTCTTTTGGTCAAAGCACAGCCACTCCTACATTTCTGTGCTGTACCACGCTGCTGAGCAATAGTAGTTTTCAAACACAGCCTAGCAGGGAGGGAAAGGCAAAAACCCAGGCTTAGTGTTCAGGGGGGAGCTGCCGGCCCCTCTTGTCTCTGGGCCCTGGGAGAATCGGAGTTGCTGATGGCAGGCTCAGCATGCTGCTGCTGACCCAGCCTGCCTGGATGCTGAACTGCTGTGCCACAGAGAGAATTCTAATTTGTTCTAACAGGATGGGCGTACACCAGGCCGCGTCCCCAGCCGGCATAAATCACAGCAGCCCTCCTGAAATCAATGCAATTACGCCAATTTTCATAGATTCATAGATTTTCAAGTCAGAAGGGAGCATTGTGATTTACATGTTGGTTATAGCTGTGATCTATGTTGTAAATGAGGATTTATACCAGCCGTGAGGATCTAGCCCTTCGATGCATTTCAGGGAGTCTGATCTTTTAGTCAAATAAATACTACAGAGCAGCTGCTTTGCTGCAGACAATTTTTAGCCCTGCAGGAGAAGAGCAGAGCCCTGCAGATCCATATGGAATGGGAAGGGTTATTTACACCTGCATGAAAGGCTGAGAGTGGCAAAAAAGAAACAACACAAAGTACTACCTGGAGTGGAGGACTGGGTCAGGGAACAGCAGAGGTGATTGACCAAGGAGGAATGACAGCTAGATGGAAAGCACCAGATCAGTGTGTCCTCTTCAATATGATCAGGCAGCCCTGAGGCCTCCACTTTCTCTCTCATCCAACAGCATAGTGTTCCTGCCACAGACCATCTCTGCAGAAAGGCACCAGCGCTCTCCTCAGCCTCTTCTGCCTTCTCAGCTTGATACCACCAGCCTACAGGCATGTTGCAAATATGTCTCACAGCCTCGATAGCCATACATCTCATCATCCAAAATACCTGCTGACAGCATTGTCTCTGTCTTCTCGCTGCTCCTCAGCCCACTTCACTGTGACCGTGCACAGAACCCACTGGAGGCTCTGGCCTTGCCAGTATGAGTACCCCACAGGCTGATGGCACTGGGGAAGAAGTCCCTACCCTGTTCTTTTCTGACTGTGCAATTCCAGACACCTCCGGCAGGCACAGAAAACGAGGCAACAGCATTCAAGGAACAATACTATGTTTTTCTTCCTTTTGCAGTACCAGCTCAGAAGGGAACCTGTAGGCTGGGTGGGATTTTAAGACCTCTTCTTGATCCTTGCAAGTCCTGCCTGTTTCCCAAGGCATCTTGCTGCTTCTGTCTGCCCTCCTTCAGCACCTCAACCAACTGCAGGCAGCCCTTCCTGCAGGAAGGGAGTGCTATCCCTGTATCTGTGCTTGCAAGGGACTGCAAATTAGCAGACTCTTCAGTACACTGCTTGATCATCTCACATGAGGAGTTGCACTGATCATTTAGTGGGGTTACAGATACTAATTAGTAGTTTCATTCAGTTTTCTCCGTTTTCCCCTATTTACCCCTCCCTACCATGGACACATTGAAGGTTAAAATAACAGTCACTGGGGGAGCACTGCACTGAGAATTAAACTAGTTCTCCAGTGCCTACTCCTTTCACCAGGATGGCTAGGAAAACCTTCCTTTTGTTTTGCCAGAACATCCCTATTTGCTGCTTTGTGAGACAGCACAAAGGTATGAATAAGCACCTGGCATGCTAATGAGCTCTGCACAGCAGCCTGACAGCACCTAAGGACTGACAGTGAAATCCTAAAGGACAAGATTAGTTTGGGAGGGAAAATAAGAAGGCCTTAAGGAACCTTTTAGAAGCTCCGTCCTTCCTCAAAGAAAGAAAAATATTAAAAATGATGAGTCCAGTCCAATGCCGCAGGTAACTGGCACAGGTGGGGTTTGGTTTTGTTGAGTAAACATGTCAAAGCAATGAATATAGGGCTAGTCAAATAAGATGTGGTAATTTTTCTTCATCTCACAAAACAAAACAGGGCTGGCTTGATTGGAGCAGTCCATCTGCACTGCCAGGAAGCTGTTTATGTTGTAAATTCTTCTTAGGAAGAAAGGGAGTTACTTCAGTTTACTTGCAGCCAACTGAAAGGTATCAGAGGGCTGGCCAACGCTCTTACTGTGCCGATCCCTCTGCTTAATCTTAACTCATACAACTCAAACTGATATAAGTGAGACATAAGGATGCTGTAGGCTTAGGTAGGTCTCAGGAATTTGTTGGGTCTTAGTGAGAGAAGGAACATGTATTTATTTCATGGACTAGACTCTGGGCTGATGTAAATAAGATTGGCTTCAGGGGCACTGATTCATGCTTGATGAGAACTAGCAATTTGTGGGGCCTTCTCAGAAGCATTAAGGCCACATTTTTGGGGTGTTGCAACTGGATCTGGTATTTCATGTGCTTTATTTCAATAGCTGTGGTTACCCAAGTAGGCACAGACATTAAACTTGAGCATTCCTAGAAGCTGAGATAAACCAGCTCTTTCCCTTTCTACACAGTAAATATGAAATGTAGTCTAAAATTTCTCAAGAAATGCAAAATACCTTGATTTACCTTTAAATCTTGCCCACTAATACAGCAGTTGGAGAACAAGTCTCAATCTCTCCCATATCTCCTAACTCAGCCCTTAATCCAGACCAGAACATACGAAACAGCCCTGAAACAGCATCAAGAATATGAACACTAAGGGCCTCTCTTTCCATGATTAATTCAATTCACAATGCTTAAGGAAGAGTCTATAAACACATACAGGCACATACACAGCAGCAGTCTACCAAATTATGCAAAGTGTTTACTTCATTTTTAGTTTTGCAATCAACCCTCAATTTCATTAGCAGCACACTGACACTCACCTGGGAAATTTTTTAAAACTGAGTTTTGCTGCTATGAACGCACGTTTCAGTCTTCCTCCACCAATGCTGAAGCAATCTCCCAGGGCCCTGGTGGGGGAGAAAAAACATAAGGCAGTAGCTGGGAGAGGCACTGCTCCTCTTGCCTTCCTAGTTTACATCTGCACTAAATCCCACTTGATTTCTTTGCCAGGCTGGCTTGGACATAAGGAACAGAGAGGGGACAATTAGCATTCACCCCCTCTGCACACATATACTCTCTTGGGAAAAACATCTCTGTCTCTCGAATCTCTTTTGTTCTTTCCCTAATTGCAGGCTGATGCTGGAGGATTTTGAAGTGAGGCACAAGAACTGCTATTCACAACCACTTATTTCCCAAAAACCTATTTCTGATAGGTATTGAATTCCTCCCAATGTTGCTGTTAAGAATTACATTTTAAACACCAACCCAAACCACAAGTCAGTAGTATAGAGAATCCAAAGCATTGCAAGCTTAGAAAGCACATGTGCACAGCACACTGGCCTACCTGAGAAGAAGGAAACAGTGCTGAAATGGTAAGAAATGTATTATAATTGGAGTCTTTCTGGACAGCTGCTATTTCTGTGATGTACATTTCTACAGGGATTGCGACTTGACAGCATGGAGGAACTGGGAGTGGCAACATCAGTGCATGAGGGGAAAGACTCTTAAAGGAAGTATGGAAAATAGGTGAAAGTAATCAAAATTGCTCTAGAAAGCACTAGGAAGACATATATTACTCAGGGATTGGCCACTACTACTCAATCACTGTAAGTCCTCAGAACCAAAACCTGAGCTCAGGACAGGGACTGATTCAAGGTACAACCCACCTCCTTGGCCTCAGAAGGTATTGCTGTACATGTAAAATGAAGAGAAAAATAAATTCTCCTCATTTAGAGGCAGAAGTGCTACAAAAATCTGCGTGTCTGTTCTGAGGGGGAAGATCACCTTTTGAAAAACAAACCGACTTTTCAAATCAGAACAAAAGAATAAGGCAGAAATGTTTCTGCAGAACCAGAAATCCCATGCTTCTGCAACACTGAAGCAATATAAATACGGCATTTATAGATAGCAGTATGTAAATACAATAGTAAATGTTGCCATAGAAAAGTCCAGATATAAATGAGGAAATTAGAATGAAACATTTTCACTTGCACAGATGAAACGATTTGACATTACCACAGTGAAATGAGAAAGTCAAAAGATAATTGTTTCGCATTTCTTATTATAATTTTTGACGGTTTCCACAAAATAATTGCATTTTGATAAAAGCATTTTTACCAAGAGAAGACAACTATACTGGTTCCTTTGTTTCAACCTGCTTTTCTAAGAAACTTCCCATAACAATGCAGTATGAGGCAAATCTTTGCCTTCTTTTCCTACACCTATGCACTTCCCCAGGAACTACTCCTTCCCTTGAATTTCTAGCCTGCTTCTGGTAGCACCAGTTCTTCCCTGCTCATCTGTCTCAAGTCAGAGAAGAACCTCATACAATTGAAGTCATCAGCCTACTCATGGATTATGATAGATTTCATATTTTCTAATCTAAAAATTCAGTTGTGTCAGTTAAGATTAAAGCAGGTTATTTCTTTTTATTCCTGGATTCATGTCAGGTCTCTCAGTGAAACACTGGTTCCACAATCAATTCCCTTGTATTCTTCCATGTTCTGTTTCTTTCAGTGTTAAGAGAGATGTACTTTTTTCCTCCAGTGAGTATCTATAAGGACTCCTACAACATGATTTCCACTACTTGGCTATTCATATAAATAAAAAAGAAAAATCAAATGAGATAACCTGGAAACAAACAACAGAAGGATGCATGATTTGTCAGGCCACAAGCAGACCTGGCACAGTTCAATGTAAGTCCCCACCCCCCAAGGACCACCTGAGAAGTTTCAAGCTTCATAAAGGCTGTATTGGAGACCAGTACTAAATGGTCAGAGACTGTGAGAAGTATTTGGAGGGCAACATTCTCCTGTCAGGGTACTGGGAAGTTCCGAGTGCTGTTCTCCTTATTGCCTGAAGGATCCACATTACCAGGACTCTAACTGCTTTTGCTGATGGAAGATACTGCAGCGTTTTTTTGCAAAGGGTGCGCACGCCCCAGCCAAGTCCTCACTGAGTAAATGCATTCAGTCTACTGAATTCCTTCTTAAAGCTTCCACAGAACACGGTATTTTTCACCGAATCTCCTCAGCTGCTGTTGTAGCCCCAACCTATGCTTCCACCTCATCTCTGTGGTGGATGAAAGGGTTCACACAAATTGTGAGTCCTCCCAGAGGCTCCAGAGCTAAAGCCTGTCTAACTCTGAAATTTTAAAGCACAGTCTAATTTCCTGAAAATTCATGTAGAATTGAATGCATTCTGAGGCTGAACCATGTTAAAAAGCAAGTGGGGCTTGATTTCTCTGAGTGACTCAGACCACACTTCTGTGTCCTCCACTGCACATTATAAAGTTCCTCTGCTTTGGAATGTTCAGGTTCTGCTGACCTACAGAGGCCTTTTACTACCTAGGCACCTGTCAGGCTGCGATACAAAGTGTCGTGGGGCAGTTTTATGTAACCTGGAAGGAAAACTCCAGCTTCAATGGCAAGAGGTAGGACCCCGAATCAGTGATTGGAAGAAGCACAGGGGAATGTGTTCAGTGACAGCCTAGCACCATAAGAAACGCCTGTGAAGAAGAAATGCTTCTCTGTCTTCTCCATCCAACTGCCTGGCTGTGCTATGAAGCACAAAACAGCAGGAGCACTAAGCAGGCACTAGTGTTGTACAGCTTCCCTGATTGCTGGGACTGATGTGGCTGCTGTCCTTGAAAGCCAGCCACTCCTTTATCTAATTCTCCTTTTAGGACCAAGCTGGCCCTTGCAAAACCTTGAAGTTCCCCAAGATGGGGAAGGGCTAAAGGAAAAAAAATAAAAGGAAAAAAAGAACTGGTTAGGGTAAAACAAAGGGAAATGATGTGAGGATCATGAGATTAGACATACATTCAGAGAGGATTAGATGGAGGGGACATCAAGCAGGACAACCCCAATAGCACCTATCACATCATGATGGCATCTAAGCAGCTGGTGGATGCAACCCACTGATGCTCTGTTCAGTGACGTGAAAAGATGATAGCACAGGCAGGGCTCCTATGGTTTCTGGGAGCTAATGTCAGACTTCCCACACTGGGGAGGTGAGAAGGAGGTCCTTTGACTTTTTGAGCTCATTAGGATCCCTGAAGCTATATTTTCATGCTTTACCATGAAAGCCTTTTACATTAAAACTGAAGGAAGCTCATGAATCCAGAAGCTGGAGCTTTATGAAGTACTGCACATACTGCAAAGTCTGTAATAAAAAGCTTTGCAAAACCAGCAACCTCCTAGGTGCCAGTTAATCTTTGGGCTGCTTGGCATATGGGGTAAGAGGGGCCAATTGGGCAGAAAAGGCTTTAAAGCTGAAAAAGGTGTAGAGATCAGGGTTGGTTTAATAGTAGTTTCCCTGCTTTTTCATGATAGTTTTAGAAAGAAATGAATGTACAACATAATCTGAATTGAGAGAACTGAGTGCCCCTCCTCTCATCCTGCCTGTCTAGGTGTCCAATACATGCAGCACTAAATTTTGCATTAATGTACATTGTGTAAAATTACTTGCTTGAATATACACTGTAACAAATGCAATATTTGACCAGCATATAGATTTATAAAATCCATCATTTTTATGTAATTTGTTGTAAAATTATCTTCGTACAGAATATTGCATTTTGACATAATGTTGTTTGCCTAGTGGAGAATAACCCAACAACAAACAATGCAATGCACTGAATACACTTTCCCAAACCATTTCTGGCATGTTCTTTCATTGTACATAGCATATAGCTTCAGTCTGTATTACATGTTATATAGCAACAGTCAGTAACATTACATGTTTTCAAATGAATCCATTTTTTGTTACCAAACCAGTTAACATAACTGTTTTGTGTATGTGTGTGTTTGTGTCTGTGGGTTTCCCTCAAAAGAATCAAATAGATCAAATAAAACACAACAACAGTAAGTTTCCACATTGAGATTCAAGCTTTTGTCAAATTCAGGCACCTTTTCTCCCCTCTGAAAACTGTAAGACTGACTTTCCTCTTGCTCATACTATGTGTGTATTATTGCAGGTTCATTACTTCACTGAAGAATGCTGTCAATGGATACCCGAAAATATGAGACTGAAATCAAGTCCAAAGGCTGTGCCGTTAAAATACTGACATAACCCACAGGGAGTGAAACACCCATATGAAAGTGGTCAAAAATGGAGATACGCAGTGGGATTTGTAAAGTCATACCAGCTAGCCTTTAGATTTCCACCAGATAAAATAGAAACCAGCTGCTGGCAGTGGTAACACTTTTGCAGAGTTAACTCTGAACGAATGACAAGAAGAAAGAGGACATCATGAGTGGCATAACTTAATTGTTCAGACATGCCCAGGGATATACAAACAGCAGACTGCACTCCAGATAAATAAAATGAGTCAATAAATTTCATCCAAATTTTGGTAAGACCCCAAATATCTGATGTTCCCATATTGCTGAAAGAGATCTTGCATTTCTTGCGGGCTGTTGGAAAATAGCTTCCACCATTGCCACGCAAACAGGCAATAAAACGGCACCTGACTGGTTCAGCAGATCTGGGGTTGTAGTGGAGCAAATGCAGAGACTCCTGCTAAAGTTGCCTGCATAAAATTACCCCATAAGCTTGATGAAAGCTAGTGGACCTCCATGACATTGTTGACCAGACCTTAGCAAAAGGTCCAGAGGTCCTGAGCTGGCCTCCAATTTTATGAGCACTACACTTTGCATTTTTTTTCTCCTTGTGCAAGGCCCTGTTATAAAAATCTTTCTTTTTCCTCTTTCAAACAAAACATGTTCTGCTTTAAACACTACAAAAGAAATAAAAGAAAACACAGGAAAACGTGAAATTCTGCATAATGTGTATAAGAATTGAGTGTTTATCACTGTAAGAATACTTAATTAGACAGGACACATAGCTCAACATCAAAATAGTAAAACTATGTGTTAAAGCATCCAACATTCCACGGTTACTGCTGCAAAGATACAGATAAGAATTGTAATGAAAACCCTGTGAAGTTAGAACCATTGAGCAGTTGACTAAGAAAATCCTGCAGAGGAGAAGGCATGCCTTAGCTGGGCAGCGACTCCCATCTCTTCATAGTAGTCCTTCTTGTTCTCCACCCATTCCCAGTCGTGCATTTATTCCCTGTCCTCACAGGGATGTAAGCCTCCAACCCGATAAGACATCTGCCTGTCTTTTAGTTGAAGGGACAATGTGGGCAGAAGGTATGTACTCAAGGCAGACCTCTCGAGATAAATGCTGACCTGATTCGTTAGCTCAGACCCAGCATCACACTGATGTGGTTACACTGCTTCCAGCCCTGGCTGACTTGTGCTGGTTAGTGTGAAGCTTGGAAGAGAAAACCCATGATTGCCAGCACCCATTCACGTACTTTAGGAGGACAGGTTACTCTGCACAGAGTCTGTCTGTCTGCATTTGGTTTTGGAGAGAATCTAGATCGTCATGTGGGAGAATGCTAACAAAACCTGTTCTCACTGACCATGGAGTATTATCTTATGTGTCTTGTGATTTGATCTTCCAAGCAATTGGAACAAGGGCCTCTGTCTAGGTGCAAACATCAGATTAGCCTTAAAGTATGCCTCATAGAACCGGAGGGTAACAGAGAAGTCATGCTGTAGTGGAGTGCCACTGTGTAAGAAGATGTGCGTAACTTTAATACAGCACATCCTTTATACAGCACCCTACCTATGAGAGGCCTTCAGCTGACAAAAGCATACAAGTTTTTCTGTCTCTGGGAGATCCTGTTCCTAATGGCTCATATTCTGGCTCCATCTCTTTAGCACTCCACCAACAGTCAAAAGACAGTGAGCAAGATTTCAGAAGTGGTCCTATCATCATCCTTGTCTAGTCCTTAGCTCTTTCCTCATAAAATCTTCCCTTCTTCCTGCCCTGGTTTTAAGAACCTTGGGTGTCCATTTCACCTCTCCTGCACAGGGAAAATGTCAAACAGTTCCCCCAGTATCTTCTCACAATATAGTTCCCTTCTTTCTTGCAAATGCTTTCTCTTTCTTCCACATCCTACTTCCGACTGTTCATTTCCAAACTCAGCTGATCCTTCCTGAGCTTCTGCAGTATCCCTCATCCCAGATGCCACTTCAGTTTCTTTCTCTCTCATACTGCCTTGGGATCTGACTCATTTTTGTGATTGCTCCTCTGCATTAAAGCTTCATCTAATGCTTGACCTCTCCATGTAAAAAAGTGTCTTTAGAAGAGATGACTACGTAGCAAGCACTGGAGTTAACTGAAAAGGAGATGGGTTAAGGCCATCCATCCACTGCTTTCAGGTTTTTTTGAGAGTGACCTGAGATGGTCTCTCCCAGGCAAGAACAGCAGCTCAGAACAGAACCTGCCTCACATTAAGAGATGCTGCAGACTGCTTGTGGCAGCTGGTGAGGTGCATGCAATGCATTCTGTAATGCATGCTCAGCAGTGACAGTGACATATATTTTCCCTCTGCCTCGTGTCATTTTGCAGGTGTCCCCACTTTCATGTGAAACCGCTCCTGAGTAACACCCACCAGAAATGTCCCATCACTGCAACTGCTCAAAGGAAAAAGAATGAGTGTGAAAAAGGCTGATGAGATTGAAGCATACTGGCCCAGATTCTCAGCTTTTCTGCTGATTGACTGGTGATTGTGGTGCAGGCATATCAGTAGGAGATTAGCTGCCTTATTCCACTACCCATTTTTGTGCTTCTTAGGGAAGTGTATTCTTACTTTCGTCGCTTCTAAAGAGCAAGCTGGGCACATGCTGGAGATGGGTGCCTGCCCCCCCCTGTTTAATTCTGCTTTCTGAACTGTGCATTTTGAATGCTTCAGCAGCACACCGTGTGCAATTAGAGACAGTCCCACAGGGCAGAGGTGCAGGCTGCATTCTGAGATATTCCTCTGCTGTAGAAAATAAACAACAGCCTCTGAGACTGTTTCTCTGCCAAAACAATTTTAGCATTTCCCTGTCACACAGCAGGCAATCAGGGTGGGGATGGAATACGCTGAGAGGTGCCGCTGCGCCAACCTCAGGAGGCTGCTTATTTTAAAATGCACCAGACAATTAATTAATTTTCCTTTAAAAAAATCTAGTTCGAGGTATTACACTTTCATAACAAAGTCTCTAATATAAATGAGCCTCTCCGCTTCCGACAGGGCTGTAATTAGATTGCCTGTGGTGATGATGAATGGCCAAGGTGAATTCATTTCTGGTGAAGTGCGCAGCAACAACCCATGGCCAAAAGGCATGGCCGCTCCAGACACCCCACCACCATGACAGGGAAGGCAGTTTCTTTGCTCAGGGGGTGCAGGGCAGTCAGAAACAGCCACCAGTGTGGAAAAGCCATGGCTGCCTGCTTCTCCTCCTCCCTCTCACCAGCCATACAGCAAAGGATGAGGTGAGGAACCACCTAAGGCTCAGGGTCCCTGGCTGCAGCCATGCATCCCTTCCCCTGCACGCCATTCCCCCAGGCAGCACAGAGGCCCAGCCGAGCGCCAGAGTCTGATTCTGAGCCATGGGGCTTGTACCTGCCTGGAGATGCTGGTGAGGGGCTGAGAGCTGCCGTGTGGCAGTCATGCAGCCCTCCTTGCCCTGATAATGGGCTCCAGCCTGGAGCATCTCTGGGCAGCTTTATTACTGTGATTAATATTGGTATGATGAACGACTCCCTCCTCATCTTTCTTCGCCTGCTGCACAATAAATGCAGTTTCAGTGGTAGGGTAGTGGGAGAGCTCCGTGCGTCCTAATGATCAGAGGATGTTCTTTTTAAGGTCTGGCTTTAAATGCATTTGCTGTCAAGAAGAAGCTCACTGGCACGCCACAGTGCTGTTTCAAAGGCAACTTTTGCAGGCTGCAGGAGGTAGCTGGAGAGATGTAGGTAATAGTGGTCTCAGGCCTACTGGGAAACACCCCATGATTACAGGTGTTTGTTGTTCATGAAGACCATCAGTATTTGGCTTGCTGAGACTAACAGCTTAAGCTTTCCACTGTTTTCAAAAGTTTCTGCTTTCTCTAAATCGTGGCTTATTTTTTTCTCTCTCAGCTTTACTGTTGGTCATTAGACAACGGACCATGCCTGGAAATGAAGAGCTCCATCCAGATGTAAAAGCTGCTATAAAAAGAAGAAACTGTCTCCAGGACAGACCCATTTCAGTAAGTGGTGAGGGTGATGCAAAATGAAAGTTGTGCTGAAATCGTTATCTCCCAGAACACTGAAAGGACTGAAAAAGGCATAAGCTGACATGTAAGAGTTATAAGCAGCATCGTCATTTACAGCTACAAAAACTCTTGCATGGACAAAATCATTGGCAGGATGAGGCAGGTGATGGCTGTAGCAGCAGCAGCATGTTTCTACTCTGTGGTCTTTTTCTCAGCACTAGAAAAAATAGTCTACTTGTAGGATAAGACAGTTACTTGCCAAAGGGCCTCTGGTTCTCCATGCAGCACTGGTGTGAATGCTAAACCTTAGGAAGGAGCACCGGATCTAGAGACTGCAGGCCTCACTAATGCACAGTCTGATCCACTTTAATCACACATTTTCATGGGCTTCCTATTCCTTGTTTGGCCCTAAACATTTTCTGAACAATCCCAAAACTCTCAGCATCAATTAATGTAAATGTGACAGGCTTCTCTGATATGTAGGGTAAGGAGTCTTTCAGCCTCATTAGAGAAGGGAAGGGTTTTCCATCCATCTCCCGATTTTGATGGAAATAGCATACAACATGTTTTATCTTTGAGAAACAGTGAGAGCGAAGGGGCTGTGAGCCAGGGCCGCCAGCTAGGAGTTGAAGATGAAATTTAATTGGTTAGTAACAAAATTTTAGTGCTGAGACAGCTTGTTTACATCTATTTAATGTCATTGCTTCCTGAATTTGTCTATCAGGGAGTGCTGCCTGACTGCTTCAGCCAGATAACAGACTGGTTCATGCCGCTTCCAGATTTATCTTCTCTTCCGGCCACCAACAGCCTCTTTCCAGGCTTTCAGTCTCTGCCTGGTAGTGTCCTTTTCTGTTGAACCACACTGAGGTGCACCCTGTCCCTGCTTATACCATGGTCTTTCACCTGCTGGTACTGCTGCTTTAATCACACCCTTTATCTCTGCTCTGGCTCTGAGCCTTTTGTTTGCCATCCCATAGACCTTTGGCAGTTTGCACTTCTGTGTTTCCCAAACTTGGTCTTTCCCTCACTTGCAAACCCTGAAAAGGGCTTTTTATTTAAGAGAGACATTTCAGCTCTGGTGCTACGTTATGTAAAGACTTGGTACTTGGATCTCGGGAACGCGGAATTACTGAGTGTGATCACTACTTTGTGGAACTGGGCCCGTAATGCACTCCGGTTTTCCTATGTTTGTTTTTTCTTTTTATTGAGCTGTTTGGCAGCTCCCTAGCATACCTTTAAAAGGCAAAAAGGATAGGAAAGTGTATTTGTTCAGCTTTCTATGCCTGTTGCACAGTGATGCACACGCTAAGCAGGATCAGAGCCCACATGCAGCAGTGTCTGACCGAGCCCTCTTTAGCTGGTAAGTGGCAATATTTGCAAACCTGAGGATTCAAGCATGAGAGGGAAAAAGAATGCAAGTTTAGAGACAAACAGCAACATAACTGAGATCATAATGCATGTATCTGTGTGCAGATGCTCAGGAAAGCACGGATGAATTGCAAAGCACCGTAATTGTGCCCATTGACATTCAGGTGATGTGTCAAACAAAGAGCAACTTACACATCCAGGAGGGCTCACAAAGATTGGGGATTCAAGGGGAAAAAATATGAGCCAATATCAGTGAAGTGCTCCTATAGGAAAGCTGAAGGCAATGATCTGCTACTCCATCTATCTCTGCTACCTGTTCCGTGCAGGAGAAGATTTTGAATCCTTTTAGGACCATGACAGTGTTCTCTACAAACAGTTCTCTTTTACTGTTGTTATTACAAAAGCAAGGGCGTAGCAGTAAGATTTTTTTTAAAGAGAGATTCAATCGTTTATGAAAAGATGTTAGAGGAACAGTCAGATATATCTGAAAAAAACCCTGACACTCCAACAAAAAAACAATGGAGTGATTCTTTAATTATCTTTGTATTTCACCATTTGAGCCTTGTTGGGAGGATTATTTGACCAATGCAAGCAATTGTGAGCATTTCCCAATTCTTCAGTTGAACACAGAAAACTGAATCAGGACTAATAAAAGTTCTTGTTACAGAAATAGGTGCTGGCATGGAAAAGGGATTCCAGCCCTCTGACTATTGACATATGCAAGTTTATCATATTCACAGTGTCTGTTTCGCTTAGACTGAGTAAGAGTTATTACATAAGGTTTAACTATCACTTACATGAACTTCTAATGGTAATCTGCTGCCTTATTACAAAATAACAGCCCTTGCAGAAACCCTGAGGCTCAGCTACTCCTGTGTGATATCCTCAGAACCAAGTTAGGAGAAACATGCACCTTCCATATCTATCATCAGTTGGTATTCGGCATTTTAAAACATTGCAGATGCACCCCTCAGAGACTTTCACAGTGACAGAGCCTTAGAAGGTAACACTGGAGGGGACCTCCTCTTGGGTGGGGAGGGCTATCAACAATGCTGATGTGAGGTGGTCGCTTCTATGGGTGAAGAATAACAGGTGCACAGCTTTACCACAGAAAATACTTTAATAGCATTCCTCTGGCATAATTTTTTGTTAGTTGGGAGCATAGACCAAAATGGGCCTGTTTCAGATCCTATGCTGCTATGGGATTCAGGAGAGAGACTGCAGTTACCTACCTGTGACGGAACTTTTAAAGATGGCCAGTTGTTTTTTGGTTTTAAGTGAATTACAGGATGTTCTTCCCCATCCTCCGGGACTCTCACACGTATGTGCTATATTTTTCCTTAAGGAACGCAGAAAAAAGAATACCCTTAATGCAATTTTACTTTGCCCATAAGGACATCAACCAGGCATGACATATTCATGGCAACTAACAAGGTTTCTAAATATACCATGTTTAGGAAGTCACTGGTGGCAGATGTTTTTTCTTCCTCACTGCACACAAGCCTTGTAAGCATGAGCACACTTTAAGCATAGTTGCAGAGGAAAAATGCAGTGATGTCTTGCTGTGGAGAGAGAAGAGATATTGTCTAAAATTGAATACTTGGGGGGCTGGGGGGTGGGCTGGGGTGGGCTCATTTAGAAAATTAAACATGACCTTTTAAGCAGAAAACGGGTGGATGCAGAACAGATATCCCATCAGCTGTGTGAGACAAAAATGTTACAATCATATAGCTAAAAGCACCCCATATTTTTTTAAACCCTAGATAATATAAAAAGCTGTCGGCAAGTAATTTTGTCCAGCTCCTATGAGTATTAATATCTGCAGCTATTCACAACATGAAAAGAAGCAGTGTCTAATAATAATCACAATGCATTCTCAGTATTTAAAGGAGTAAATTTAGCCCTGATACAATCAATACAGTTGCACAAGAATCTGACTTCCCTGCTGCCTCCATCCTGCGGGTCCCTACATGTCCTTATGTTTCAGTGGCTGCAGCTCAGCGAGCGCTGAACTACTGTCCTAGAGCCGCAGCAGGCTCATCCCCAGATAAAAAACTAAGGCACCCATTTTAGCACATACTGCATCCTTGACTCCCTGCCAGCCTTGTTTTCTTCTCAGACTCAAACTAGTGTGTCAGAAGAGCAAGGTCAGGATGTGCGCCCTCATATAGGAGCTGAGAAGAACTCTCCAGCACCCCAGGGCCAGTGCTGCCATAGAAGGTGAGCAAGTGTTTAGTGCCTCTTCAGAAGAGATTCTTGTAGGAGATCCAGAACAAGACCTAGAACTAAAGCAGACTTCAATGTCTGTGGAGCGCAAGAGCTGCACAGTCATTAACGAATCCACTGAAGTACTTGAGGAGAGGAATGAACTGCAGAGGTCTCCTGCTGCATCACACAAGTCACGTCTGTCCTCTCCAAGGTCCCCATACCATGCCACAACCTCTATTGACTTTTCCTTGTATGTGATATAACCTTCCCTGCTGCAAGCAGGGGCAGTTGGTGAGCCAAAGCTGCAACCCACTCTTCGAGTTTGGGTTTGTTTGCTGCCCTTTAGGTCTCCTGCCTCCTCCGTTCTTCTCGTCCATTCAGCTGCTGCACCTTGTCACAGTCCCAAGCCACTTGGCTCTCTGAGTAAGCAGTTGCCCAGAAACGTCAAAAAAACTCCAAACCTACCTGCTCTCCTGCCTCTGCATCACATCCCAGCCCACCTGTGAAACAGAACAACCCCTTGGCTATGCCTCCAGCACTGTGAGACCAGGGGTTACGACATGCTGCTGTGACTTCTGTCACAGCAAGCTGCAGCAAGCCTTTGATTTCAGGTTGCCCTCCTTTCTTAATAGTGTGTTTCATTCATTCAGAGCAGCCTGACTGGAGGAGCCTATGCCCGCACTGAAGTCTGCAAGCTTCATTTCTACATTGAGTTTTGCTCCAATGCCACTCATTATCCAATTTAAAATGGATCCAAACCATTCAAGGGATGCATAGGCTTGGTGCCCTCCTCTGTACAGGCTGTAGCACTGATCTCCAGGAAGAAGGTACAGTGGAGAAGGAAGGCAGGAACATGTCAGAGTCAGCCTTTTTATTTCTGTGTTTACATATTCAGAAAAAAATGTCAAATAACATTTAAAACTCTTCAAAATAGAAAGCATGCTCTTTCTGCTGACCTTGCATAAAAATCATAATCAAAAGAGCCTTTTTAGTTAACAGTGCCAATAGATTCATATGGAGAGAAAACACATGTTGGTCCAGTGAGTGACAGGCAGAGAGGCATTACTAACAGGCTTCTAATGACATCATCCCAGGGGAAAGAAAGGAGAAAAAGAACTGGCTGGAAATTAGGTGCAGCAATAGAAACATGTCTTTCCTTGTTAAAATGTTGATAAATATGAACATTTAGAGTCATATCACTGATGGATGTATGTCAGCATAGCTCTGCTGATGTCAGGACTGCTATGCTAATTTGTACTATCCAATGAGCTTTTCCTTTAGATATGTCCTGCTTTCAGCTGATGACTTCCTAAGTCTAACTTCTGCCCTCCAAATGCATCAAGCGTGCAGGTTCTTAGCAGCAATAAACTAAAGGGCTGGGGACGCAGCCAGGATCCACTGGCTTGTAGTTATTCCTTCTGTTTAAGAAAACGGCCTACAATGGGCCTCAAGAAAATAGTAAAAATATTTGCTATTTCAAGCAGTAGGACATTAGCTTTGAGGTGGGTGCACAAACATTATCCTTATCTAGCAAATGGGAAAATTACTTTCCCTCGGCATGGGGTAGGAGGTCTGAGGCAACCATACTGGTCTTCTCTCTCTGAGCCCCAGGCCTGTGACTGCAGCTCACAGTGCTGTCACAAAGTGACTCAAAAGAACAAGCATTTTGCCTTGAAACAGAGCACATTGCACCAGACACAAGATATTAAAAGAGAAAAAAAATAAAAATCAAGCAGCAGAATGCACTCAGTGCCCCTGCAAGGTCTCCCCTTACACACAAACAATTTCAAATCAGCCAAGTTAAACAGTGGCCTGCACTATCCCCACACTTGGTAGATTTCCCAAGGACACAGTATAAATGCTTCCATCAAGGCACAGCTTAATTTATTTGCTTGCTTCTCTCCTAGCTCACGAGAAAGCATTTTTGTTTAAATGGGGAGAATAAATAGTCTCCTGACCCTTCTCTCTGCAGCACATGCTCCAGCACTGCCCTGTGTTTATGAGGCTAATGGGGGAGAATGCTGTGGGAGGCCCTTTTTAAAACACTGGCAGCGCCTTTCCTTTCATAACGCAGTGATTGGGGGCTTGCATTGTGTTTGGAGAAGCAGGAGGAAGAGGAGGCTAATAAGAAAAAATCCATTGTCGGAGCTTTCTGTGCGTAAGGACAGCCGGTCAAAACGCAGGGAAGACAACAAATACCTTGGAATAAAGAGCCCATGATGGAGATAAATAATCATGGGGCTCATTCAACAAGAGCCTGCTGTTTAGAAATCCACTGGAACAGCTGCAGCTTACACGTCATTATACTTCTGATCAGCGAGCATTAGGAGCCTTTTTGTGAGTCCCTTGTTTGTTATATTAATCATTGCAAAAGCAGACCTTACAGACATAAAAACCACACAGGAAATGTGGGGACTTCTCCTCTCCTGAACTTTGTCCCTTCAGTCTCCTTTTAGTCTTTTTCACTCCATCCCTTTATTTATGTTTCTTTTCTCCACTGGTCCAGGGTGAAATGTTCATCTTCCTCATCAGATCTGTAAGGTTTTTTCTTTTTAAATCATCTGTTAGTAGAGTCTGGTGTGATGTTAAGCTTTCTGACTTGGAGACACTCATGGAAATCTGGAGTCATGAAGACAGGGGCTCAGGTCTAACACATCAAGCATATTTCTGCAGTTGTTTCTGGCCCTGGCAGTATCTTTGCATTATGTCAACATGCTGTGCTGAAAAAGATAGTTACATTCTAATTATTTTGGGAATATGCTGAGAGAAAATGCCATATCCCCAAGAACAGAGGGGAAAGAAGCCACCTGGCTTTTATTATGAGAAGAAAGGTGTATCTCTCTTTCACAAACAAGTAGAGAAAAAGAATCAAAAAGAACTGGAACCCCAACTGCTGTCTTCTTGTTACAGACATGTTCTTCAGGCTTTGGATCTAGGGCTAGGTGAAAATCATTTGAGTCCCTGAACAGTGTGTTCCTTAGACAGATCCATGAGTTATCCTTCTTCCTGCTTACCTTATGGTGGTATCCCATAGGCCACAAAGAGTAATAAGCGACCTGCAGGTCACTTGGTGGAGGTAGCAGTAACAGAGCCTCTCCCAGCAGGTATTTTTGTTGGACAGGAGAGGGCAATAAAACTATGTCCACTGCCTTCTTCTCGCCCGGCCTCTAAAATTCATTTGTGAGTTAGTTTTGCTGTAGTTACTCTGCAGCCACAGGTCTTGTAGTGAATGAATAATTTTCTGAGATATGTGGGGTCTTCTATAGGCACACACGGTTGTCATAGAATGAGTTGTGTTCAGTGTTTTCCATAAGGTTTTCTGTGGATCTGCATGGTCTTGATCTTTTCAGTACAAGCCAGTACTCATGTAACTGCAGGAAGTCCCAGTTTCTAAACCGTGTCTCTACTACCAAATTGGTTGGCAGTTCCCAGTTCCTAGCTCCAGATGTGCTCCATGACTTTCTGACCCCACACCTCTCCAACACCACCTCCACAAAGTCCCAGTTTCTGAACACAAATGAAACCTGGGCTTGCTGGCTGTGAGTGAGTGATGACATGGTTTGGGCAGATACCTAGTTGGGACCACGGCAAAGGGGGGAGCTTGGGATGTTCTATGACATACCCTAGCTTGTTTATGTGGGTACAGTGTCCATGGATCAATCACATCACAACAGAATCTTAACTGTAGAATTCAGCTCTGAGTGTCGTCCTTAAGATCATTGCTTTATCTGTTTACCACAGCCTTTCATTGCACACAGCTTGCTTTGATAAGGCTATATCCTGTTAGACCTTCATCCTGCCAGGGCAACTACTACCTGAACATATTCTTCCTGTGCCTGAGAGAGAAGATATCCTGGAGGTACTGAAGATTTTGTCCGGGTGCAGATATTAATGTGAGAAGCTGCCTAAGCAGCAGGGAAGGCTTAGTGTATATGGAACTGAACGGTGCCTGTCACAGTGAGGACCATATCACGGTGCACTGTCTGGAGGAAGAATACATCATGTAACACAGCAGGCAAGTTCCAGCACAGATAAGGCCAGGAGAAAGGATTCCCTTCTTGCATCTTTCTTAAGACCAATGGAGCTGTAGTGCAGCACCATGAGGGACACCAAACATCCAAGCTAACTTAGCACTCTGTTGCTTCACTGATGAATGAGAGGATCTCTCTGCTTTTTGTGTTTAACAACTGTTTCACCTTCTCAGGAACAGGTGGTACAAAAGGGTACCCACAGAATTCACTTGGCCATTCTCTGCCTCTGCCTGGTCTGCCCTCTTGCAGTCTGGCCTTCCAGTTCCACAGGGAGAGGACATCTCTGCGGTGATAGAACTGATTTGACCCTTCTGTGGATTCAGCCCTTTGTGCTGGCCACTGCTCTGCTCATCTTGCTGCATGGATGCTGAGATGATGGGATTTTCTGAAATGTTTAAATGCGGGATGCTTTGGATGCTGAACTTATTCTTGCAGATCTTCTCTAGTTTCCTATCTCTTCCAGAAGATTATCTTTCCAACAGTGTTAGGGTGACAATACAGCGTATCTAAACAGGAACCTAAACACAAAGTCAGTGGTTAACTGCAGCTGAGCAGGCAATTCACATGCAAGAACATGATTTGATGTGTTTCTGAAACGATTATTTATGATCCTATGAGAGATAAAATGATATTATTTTGAAAAATGATGTGATATAATTAAAAAGACTTCCTCCACCCCCATTGCCTGCTATTGGTTGTTCCCTGCTCTCCTCAGAGCTCCCTGGCAACATACAAGCAAATAAGCAGCATCAATCACTTACATTCAGCTTGGTTTTCTTTTTCACCCTTGTTGTTTAATTTAAAAATGCCCCAAAGTTGTTATTGTGTTCCCTCACTCATAATAAAGAAAAAAAAGAGAAAAAAAAACACAATAAAGGAAAAAACAGGAATTAGTCCTGAGTTACTTGTGATCTGTTTCACTGAATATCACAAGCAGTGATGTTTCAGCAGTCATATCCTCAACCTCTTACACCAAAGTTGTTCTTGAAAACAGCACCTGAATAACTTCAGGGTGGATAGTTTCTCATGAAATCATTCATAAAAGTGATTTATTATTTAGAAGGGCAAGTAAGGCCACTGGGATTCACCACTTTCTGCTCCAGATAGGCACACCACTTGCTGTCTGTATTAACCCTCTAGAATACAGTTACATACATACTCACCATTGCCAATAGGTCATACTTAGACTTCTCATGCATCTCATTAGAAAACTACCCCAATGATTTTTCCAGAAGTATTTTTCCCATTGGCTTTTGTCCTAGCCAATTGAAACAAACAAGCAAACAAACAAACCCCCCAGAAAACCATCATCAAGACAATGCAGACTTTCTGAAGAAGAGAACTGTTCTCAGGTCAGGAATATTTCCTAGTAATATGGCTAGTAAAAGCGAGTTGTATTTATACAGAATGGGTTGTCCTCTGGGCACTGCTGGAATCCTTTGGAAACACTAATTCCACAGGAAAAAGCCCCTCTTTTGTGCTGAAAAGCTAACATTCAGTCCCACTTTTCAAAGGAACTGTAATTCAGGGCAACAAGGTTAGTCAATGGTCTCACTAGAAGGGTCTCCACAAAATTTCTCCCTTCGAGCTCCTTTATGCACCGTAAACCTCAAGACAGAAGGGCACAGGAATTGGGAAACCTGCTACTTTGTCTTTTTGTAAATCTGTGACTTTGCCACAGCTAAGGAGGGAGGCTACTGGTTATGGTGACACT
The DNA here is from genome assembly GCA_033556795.1 of Tapera naevia. Lineage (NCBI taxonomy): Eukaryota > Metazoa > Chordata > Aves > Cuculiformes > Neomorphidae > Tapera > Tapera naevia. Next base: position 5,116,003 of record JAUMJJ010000291.1, read on the forward strand.
GGCTGTCCTCACTCCTGAAATTGTAGATGACCAAGGAGAATGAAAGGGCCTGACCAGAGGTTACTGAAAGCAACAGAACAGATTGATGGCTTCAAGTAAACTTGGACTGGGCCTAAACCAAAGACACTGATATAATGGTTTAGCCCTGGTGGGCAGCTCAGCCCCACAAAGCCACCTGTTTAGTCCCCCTCAGTGGGATGGCAGAGAGAATCAGAAGAACAAAAGTGAGTGAATTCATGGGTTGAGATAAAAACAGTTTAACAGGTAGAGCAAAAGCTACACACGCAAGCAAAACAAAGTAAGTAATTCGTTCTCTATTTCCCATCAGCAGGACGGTGTTCAACCATCTCCAGGAAAACAGAGCTCCATCTCATATAATGGTTTCTTGGAAAGACAAATACCTCAACTCCAGATATCCTTTTGCTTCCTTCCTCTTTCCCCATCTTTATGCTGAGCATGACATCATATGGTATGGAATATCCCTTTGGTCAGTTGGGGCCAGCTGTGCTGGCTTTGTCTTCTCTCAGCTTCTTGTGCACCCCGAGCCTGCTCACAGACAGGGCAATGTGAGAAGGAAAAAAGGCATTGATGATGTGCAAGGTCTGCTCAGCAACAGCTAAAACACCCCACTGTCACCAACACTGTTTTCATCACAAACCCAAAACACAGACCCATCCAAACTATTGTGAAGAAATTTAGCTCTATCCTAACCAGTACAGATAGGAATGTCTAAACAATGTTCAGACTTCCTATACAACTGCAGCAGCTACTCTGGTGTGTAGTTAGAGTTGGGGGTTGTAGTTTAAGTAGTTTATTGTAATTGAGTTGTAGTTTAAGATGGGTGATTCAGTCCCTTGCTCTCCAGATCTGCCTGTCAGGACAGAGGGAGCCAAGGCAGGAAAGTCAAGCACTGGTAGGGTGCAGCCTGAATGCACTGGGGAGCAGAGGAATCTCCTGTTCTGAGGTTTTTGGTTCCTTTGTTTCATCTTGCAGGCACTTCCCTCCCATCTTCTCCACCCACTTGGCATACTTTGTGAAGGATATATAATCCTCCGGGTCTATCACTGCAGACAAGCTGATTTAGCAGCCTTCAGTGAGAGTACAGTGTCTATGAGTAGTTAGGATGTCTCTCTAGGCTTCCTTGCAGCACATCACCAGCCAAGGAAGATCTTAGCAGACAGACAGTCCATCCATACCCTGGCTCAGCTTCCATTAGATGTTAATTGCCCTGCAAAAAGACTAGCTCTGGGCTTCTCAGCCTTTTCCATCCTGTGACCCTCTGTATGAACACAAAAGAAATTTTTTGACCCCTCCTCTCATATCTCTTACTAAAAAAGAAGGCAGAGGGGTAGCGTTCAATCCCCTGCTGCAGGCTGTAGCCCAGAGGTTAGGGGGCTCAGAGCTAGGACATCTGCTTTGCTTTATAAAGAACATTTTTAACACTGCAGCACCAGCAGTGGCGAGTGGAAAAACTTTGCTCTTGAAAATGCTGTCACAGAGCAGAGTCTAGTAGGAGACACGGTCTCTCAGCCTGCAAGTAGTACCAATCCAATATAGCCATGGTAATAGCTGCGATGCTTAAGGATCTCCAGGTCAATGCCACTTTGTCTAACCAACATTTGCACAGCGTCCTTGAGAGCCCAAAGCACCTCAGAGAGCAGCAGCATAAACCTGTTGGATCCAAGGACAGTGACTGATGGTGCTCTATAGAACCATTCCACAGCTCTCCTGCTCCACAGCCAGCTGGGAACTGGAGGACAAAGACAGCAAAACCAGCCTCTCTCACTATCTCTTCTCTCCACAGGTCACAATGACCAGTAAAGTTGCCCTGACCCACACACAGTAATAATCTGATAGCTGTGGTCTCCTTGCCTTTTGAATGAAAGATGTGCCAGCTGCAGCCCTATCATAGAATCTTCTGGTTGGAAAAGACCTTTGAGATCACTGAGTCCAGCCGTACCCATCTTCTGCTAAACCATGTCCTTCAAAACCTCATCTACCCTTTTTATGAACACCTGCAGGAGTGGTGACTCAACCACCTACCTGGACAGCTGTTCCAGTGCCTGACCACCCTTTCGAAAAAGAAATTCTTCCTAACAAATTCTTCCCGCTTTGTGCACACAACAAGGTAACAATGATGTCAGCTCTGTCTCCTCTGCAAGGTGGAGGCATGGCTCAGAAAGATGAGAAAGTAGTCTCTGCCATGCCTGGGCAATCTGGCAAGAGAGCTCTTACTGAGATCTTTTATCTTTGTGCTAGGAGCTGGAATTAATCTGAGGATTTTGGAATTATTGTCATTTGTCATCAAGATGGAGCAGGGAAAGTTTCACAGAGAAGAAATGTATGTGAATTCAGTCACTCCCGTAACATCATTCATGTATGCCCCTGAAAAGCTCATTTTTTCTTCTGTGTTTTATTTTTGTTTATGAGATAGGCCCAGCCACCTCCTCGGCAATACCTGCATGTGGACAAAGCCAGAACTCACACAAGAGCGTCCTGATTGCACACCTCCTATTTTGGTTTGTCTGGGACTTTGCCAAAGGAGACTTATTTTGGTCGCATCTTTTTGGGTAGATTCGGTTTCAGCTATGTAGGAGAATTACAGAGGCAGAGTGAAGACTCATGAAAGATGTGTTGTTTTGTTTCAGTAAAGTTGTGAGCCATAATTAAAGCATGTGTATGGAAGAAATGTACATGCAAAAAAGCCAATTTAAGGATGCATGTGTAATGAAAATTCATGTACCTAATTTCCAAGTATTTGACTTCTCAGTCCTTTTTTCTATTTTTTTTGTGAAATGAAAAATGGGCTTCTCTTATATGCAACACAGTATTTGTTTCTCTGGTCTTCTCCCAGTGCTTCCTGTCTATCCCCGAGCATAAAGTCTGTATGTCACCATCTCTCACCACTTCTATTAACTTTGCATGTGAATAAGTAATATTCAAGATAAAAAAGATTTGTGAAAGCCCAGTTACAGTGTAGATACATTTACCTGTATGTTTAGCAGTACATCTTCGAAACTGAACTGATGACAAAGGAATGTCCTTGTCTGTCGCAGCTAATGCCATTCGCGTGTGGGAAAGGCAGACACGTGGGCTGGAGTTGTGTGAATATGCCTTAATGAAGGAGTGGCGCAGAGGCCACAAGTTAGGGCTGGAAATGGAAAGTGATCGGTTCAGCCCTACTGGTGTGATCCTGTACCCACCATAAAAGCCCTGCGGATTGCTAACTAATCACAGACATAATCCTTCTGGGCTTGGGCATACAGGCACATGCTCTGAGGTGCAGGCACTATGATAGAGGCAAGGCCATGCTCTCAGACATTGCTAACCTGTGATGCAGAGCCCTGCAGGCTGTCCCAGGTGCCTGAAGGAAATGAACTATGATCACCAAACACCCCTAGTACCTGGTTGTTTCCTTTTGATAAATTGTGTTGCTTTCTGTTTCCTCCGAAGTGTCAGAAACACAGAAATAATGCCCTGTTCACCTAGCCAGGACAATTCCCAGGAAAGAGATGGAGGACGTTGCTTATCTGCAGCTCCTGCAGTGCGATGCAGCTTGACAGTGGCACCCTCGCACATCTATTTAATTGAACTCCTCCTCTGCTCCAATAGCTGTTTGCAAGGACTGATTGACTGACCAGTTACAGCAGCTGGTCAGGAATAATGGTGAGCAGAGGGAAGTAGCATTCCTGCTTAGTTTACATGGTGTAAGGCTTTCATTTCTGTCCTTATAAAAACCAAGGAGATGGAGGAGAGAGAGAGATAAAGGGAAATGTCAGTGTAGAATATCAAAATGGTGGCAGTCGCAGGTTGCACTATTTAATCAAAACAACTTATATTGTGCTAACTATCTTTGACGAATAATCAGAGCTATTCAAATGCTGCTGATAGGGCCAGTTCAGGATCCCAACAAGCCCCAGTGCAGGGAAGCAGAAGGAAAGAAATGCTGCTACTACTTCTTCAGAGCTATTTTCTTCACTTGGCAAAGCAGCCACATGATGCATAAGCCCCAGCCCAGCTATGTAACTCCCAATCTTGCTCCTGGTCTTTTCCCCAGAGGCAGAGAAATCATCAAGTCTATTAAAGAATCTCCTCTCCTCATGACATAGCAGACTCCACAGCAAGAACTGCCCACCTCAGCCTGGGTACCCTTGCAGGGGCCGCACTGGGTGTGCTGCCTGCTCCTCCAGCCTCAGACCTGTCTGATTAGTCAGTGCTGTTGAGCATTTCTGCTGTCATAGCCTATTTGCCAATGAGGGTAGGCCACAAGTATGTCACGGAGGCAGGCAACTCCATGCATCTTTAGGGGCCTCCCTTCTTCTGGCACGCCCGTGTTCCTGTCACACAGCTGGCACCTGGGGGTGTCTCTCAGAGGACTTCCCTGGCACCCTGTCATTTAACCAGAAGTGCAAATAGAGCACAGCTGGATGTGCATGGAGGCATCCCCAACCCTCACCCATTTTCACCCACTTTTGTGCATCTTTGTATGGGTGGGATGGCGAGGCAGGGCTGCCCCTGTGGTAACTCCCCCTCTGGCACCAGCCAGTTGCCTGGCTCGCTGGAACTTTTACTGCAGACATTTCAAATCGCAGTCAGAAAACAGGCATCTGTTTCGCTTTGATTTTAAAAGCAGTCAAGTCCCTTTTCCAAATTATTCAGCTCTCAAATTTCAAAGGCAGGGAGGAGACCGCATGTGCAACAATCCTGCTTTATTCACTCCCTGTAATTTGTGGTGTGGCTTCTGCTCCTGGTGTCAGGGAGTAACTTTTCAAAGAGAATTAAAGAACAGCAAGCACTGAGTGCCTCTGGGTGAACAAGCTGTTTTCTCTACACCTGAAGACATTACAAGACAATCCCAACCTCTATTAACACAACTGCTGAGCTTTCATGGTGGCAGAGGAAAGCTTTTGAGTATGAACTCTGACTGCTCAGAAAGCAGAAGTCAAATGAGAAACACGGAGAATATATCAGTCACAGGAAGCCCATTAGTGCAAGCATGGAGCGATGGAAAGATGATTGAATCCTACCGCAGCCTGTTTGTAAATGTTTGTAAATACTATTCCGTATCACTTGGGTATTGCAAATCCTCTAAATTTTTGCTTTCCCAGAATTCCTACTCTCTCCTGAAAACTCCCATTGGTTTCAAGCTGGCATCTCTCAGGGTCACACTGGTCTACTGTTCACTATTAAATCCACCTCCCATGGAAGAAACCATTAAAATCATCAGGAATCAGATTGTGAGCCATTTACTGCAGAGTCTGTTTCTCTCACTGTGTTTGTTGTGCTCTTAGCTAGCACAAAGGGCTCCTGATGCTGAATGGGGCCTCCAGGCACAATTCTAAATGTTAAACAGTAATTATTTTTGGTTAGTTATGTTTTAAACAAAATGCATAAAAATCAGATCTTGCAGAACTCCCCAGACAAAAGGCAGGTTGGGTTATCATAAACTGCCCTAGTCTATAGTAGTTCATTTGCATTGCCACCTTGGGCACATTCTGGCTCTTAAGGAGGTCAGACTTGCCTTGGCTTTCCCTGGAAAAAATGTTGTAATGCTTTGTATGACACTTGTTTTTCAAGTAATTCAAAAAATAAATATGACTATCTCTCCGCACAGTTTATTTTTACGAGTCCCAGAGAATTGTATTAATTGCTTAATTTATATTTCCATCAGGGTCCATCAATTAAGAGGAATCAGTGGTGTTGTTATCCTTGTAAAACACTGCATCAGTCAAAAATGAAGCAGAGTCAGAGGTCTAACTGTTAATCAGGTCACATTTCACTTCCTGTTGACATTTTTATTCCCCTTGCAGAAAATATTTGACGTTAAGTCTCAGATTATGAGCACTATTCACCCAATGCAAACAGTTCAGAGATGTAGTCCTGCTAGTGCAGCTGGGAAGTAGGCACCGAGTTACTTGCTAGGTACCTCTTTAAGCAGCACATGGTGGATCGACAGCTATTCATCTTGATGATGAATGAGAAATCACTCCAAGGTGAAGGTCAGATTTCCATCTACACCTCAGAAAGCAAGAAACAGGACCAGCAATGGCAGCAGAGGTTGTTCTGATTGGCTTTGCTGCAAGCTGAGCAATTTGAAGGGTTTGGCCAAGGAGGCAAAAATATCACAACGTGATAAATGCAATCAAGTGTTTACTGGCAACAGGGAAACAGGAGGCTTGGCTGATGACATGGCAGAGGAGAGTACAACTGTGGTCAAGGATTCACTTTAAAACAAGGCATCAAACAGGAAGGACAGTTTTGTAGTTCAGGAAATTGGCTAAGAGACAGGGAGGCTTTCAGTTATTCAGACCTAGATATTCATATGCTTCTTGAGCAACCTCGAATAGGTCATTTAGTTCTGCTGAGGTAAACTGAGCCTAGGAGAGGCGTAAAGCATGCCAGTCTGAGCAAGCTGACGTTGAGTGGCTGTTGCACCCTGAGCAATACTGGGAAACACAGACCCCTCTCTGCCTCACAAATTTCTTCCTAATGGACTTGTTAATTTGTATCCCTATTACATCAAAGACACAACCCATGATCATCTTCTGACTTGACGTTCACAACTAACCGAAACACTTCTTGTTTGCAACCTGTGATAAGGATCTAGTAATAATTTCCCTTTGTTCACCGTAGCATCAGTAACTTCTCAGAGAAGTCACCAGTAATATCTGTGGAATGTGAATAACGTGATCTGCTCCTGAGATAGCTGTCTTATACTTCAAGAACAACATACGATCTCCTCCAATAACCATACCAATGTAGCTATTTAATTCCTTTCTTTTCTATTCCCCTTTGTCCCCTTTGCTAATGCATCCTCCTCTCTTTTTATGTGCTTTGTCTCACAGTGTACAGAAATAGGGATTCATTTCTTGTTAGTTCCCCTTTCTGCTTCATCCCCCCCTAGTTAATTCTTTTCCTGAAAAAGTGGTACAGAATATTGGTTAGAGTTGTGCACTGGAAAAAATGATTAATATATTAAAAAATTGTACCTGTAGCAATACCTTCAAAGGAGAGTCTACTGCTGACACATGGCAAGAGATCAGCAAAAATCAGTCACTTTCTATAGCTGTTCTTACATTTTAGCATTTTATTGATAGTTTTCACACTCAGAATAATCCAACTGCTTCCACAACTGGCTGAGCTGCAGACACTAGAAAAGCAGAAGAAACTACACGTCCTTTTTCTCAATCAAACTTTGGAAAAGTTTCAACTGTCCTTAAGAAGCTGAGTTTTTCACCTGGGAAGTCTATAAAGAGCTAGTAATTTCCATTTCAGACAGAACCAAAAACCTTCATTCCCATGAGCTGGGGTGGAATTAAGTCTGTGCTGTGGGACGAAGTCCATTCCTACGGAGTCTAACACACCTACCTGAGGTATTCTGTTAGAAGTTAAATTTGCAGACCTTGCCCGTCTTTCCTGCCACAAAATCCATGTTTGAGTAGTACTAACTCTCAGATAAGCCAGTATTTCCTCTTATATCTATTTGCTTTCTGTGGGGTCTGTGGCACCACATTTTCTGTAGAATAGCAGCCTCAAAACCCCATCTTCTTTGGATTATTCTCCAAACTCCCAGCTTGACAGCACTGCTCAGAGAATACTTTGAGTCTGAATATTTTTTTTTCAGATTCGATGCTAAATCTTTATTTAACTGAATATTTTACGTGCCTGAAGTACAGGAGTGAGGAGGGGAGGGGAAAGAGAGCTCTCACTTCTGGCTGAGGAGTGAATGTGAAAAATGTGGCTTAGCTGAGGCCAGTGAGAATGCTTGAAATCACTTTGCAGTCCCACAGCTTTCAGGAGTTTCTTGAGGTTTCTGGTTGACGCTCAGCCCTTAGACAGGGTCAGCAGATAGGGTCCTCTTCTGTTCATTTAGAGCAGGTTCTATAGGCGTGTGCCCCAGGCATCAGCCTTTTGACACAGCTCTGTTGAGACAAGTAAACTCTGTCCCAAAAATCTTGATGTATACAGTCCACCTCCTAGATCTAAAGACAAACGTGGGCTGTTAAGGCCTCTAGTGTAAACACTTTTTTTTGACTCTCTTCCCCAGAGCTGTTGAGCAATCTGTTGCTCTTCATTTCATGGCAAGACCTACCTCGTTGGCTCCCAGCACTGCCATAGCTATCTGTGTTATTTGACTAGTCTGTCCTTGAGGCTTGCTTTATTCCAACTTAAGTATTCAATAGCCACCAACTTGAAATCTCCTCCTGATACAAGTAAAGCCTTTGGTAAATATTAGCATCTCCCACCACTAACTTCTATATGAAAAAAAAGATTTAGCTCTGCAATCTAATTGTGAAAGACCTTGTTCCTTACCCACTGTAATATTGCATAACTGCAGCAAAGTGTGAAGTGAAAACAAGTGCATATGTCTGTATTTTCCCTGATGCATTACCTTTAGAGAAAGGACGTGGTTTTTATTACATCTATGGCTGCAACAGATGGAGTAAGATCAGGGTTTTTTTTCTTTTGTATGACTATAACTTCTGAAAAGCTGCCTTCCCAAGTTGATCAAGCAAGTCATGATAAATGGTCTGTTTATAAAAATGATGATTCTGATTGAGTTAAAGCACTGTAAGGCAGGCAGTACTGTCCCTAAAGAGAGAAAAAGAAAGGCTTTATGGAGGAGTATCTTGTTTTCCTAATAGCTCGGTTTGGAAACAAGTTTATAAAACACATTAAAATTCCCCAGGGGCTTCAGGACTGCAGTATTTCTAAACAGTCACATTTACCTTGACCTTACAGTCATAGGATAAGGAATGATAGCCTTCTTTTTAGCCAGAGGAATACAATACTTGGCATTTAAGCAGCACTTGAAATCTTAATAGCTCTAGAACCACAAACCAAGCATTCTTTTAGCCAAAACAGAGCAGTGGGTTCAGACACCTTTACCATCCCCTGTATTACACCCCTTTCTTTGTCTGCCTGAACAGAAAGACTGCCCCACAGGGCTCTTGCCTGCCAGGATCTGAAATTGTCACCAAGGGTCCAGCAGGCTACTGCAAGACACAGGCCAGTCAAACTAAAACCAGCCTGGTTCATGTAAGTCGCAATGACTGACTTTGGTTTTATCATATTCAAAGTACCATTTGGGGCTGCTGGGCAGTGAAGCTGGATTTTTGTTTGTTTGGTGTTTTTGAGATGTAACAATCATATTTTGTAATTCTGCTATTTATAAACCTTGGAAAATCTTGGTTCCCAACTCTCGCCAGCTTAATATGCAAAGTACTTGGAAAAAGCCCATGGAAAGGAGAGGCAGGGGCCAGTAAATGAACAAGTTGGAGAGATCAGACCCTGTCAGGTTCTAACATTGGTCAGCTTCTCCCCAGTCTCTTCCTGTCCTCATTGATACCTTAGGGGTTTTGATTATTTTCACCCAGCGGATTAATGGAAAAGTGGCTGCATGTAAGGCTAGCAAGAGAGATTTTTTAATGTTATTTCTATAAAGTGACAGCACTTTATTTCCTCGACCTCAGCACCAAGGCAGAAAGTTCCTTACTGGCTTCATGATCACAAAAGATGAGCCATACAAATGAAGACTACATTTTTTTTATGAGAGTGTCAGTCAATGTCCATCCAGTGCTCTCATTCTCACCCAGAATAGAAAATTCTCATCAAATAGGGTAAAATGTGGACATTGGGGTGTATCTGAAGCTCTCATCTCCTTCTTCCTCAGAGCCATATTAAAGAAACAGCTCACCTTCTCTCACTGAATGACAGAACATGGTGGCAGTAGGCTGCCAAGGGCATGAAGAAACCACTGCCTCCAAACTGAGAGAGCCCACTGTCTATTGAGAGGGCTTCAGGAAGCTTCATGGGGTGTTGCCTACTGCCCAAGTACTGTGTAGGTAAAGAATAACAGAGGAGCATGAAGTCAAAGAAAAGTGTATTTTAGGGAGAGTTAACTGTGGGAAGACAAAATGGGAGATGATAATAATAACAATAATAATAATAAAAACAATGATAACAACAATGACAGTAATGGTACCAACCTTCTAGCATAGCCAGGAAGTACTTATCTAAACAAATGAGTCCATGGTGTTATGGACTGTGAGATATGACTGTCATTCCGCAGTCCTGGTGACTAGACCTTGCACTTCATTTTCACTCCTAAGTATGTCTTTTTAGTTGTATACTTTTAATCAATGTTTTATATTTATAACAATTTAGAATACTGTGATCTCAAATCATGATGGGAACTCCTCAGATATTAACTCAGTATGGGTGTTAAACTTCAGTTATAACTCACTGTTTCACCTAACTGAACCATTACATGGGATTTTTTAAAACAAAGGCTACTATTGGAAAAGAGAAACTTTCTTTTCATATTTACTCAATTTTCCAGATGTAAGACACCATTTTCCAAAAGTGATGAATGTAAGAATAAAGAATTGCCAGGTCGTCTTATGCATTATAGTGTACTTTACTGAGAAGAATAGGCATCAACTATAGATTTAAAAGCTCAGTAGATCCCTGGGAGCCACTATGTAATTTTACAAATGCTATTATGATTCAAAGCAAATTTTAAAATCAATGCCCTTATGACTCATCATCAGCAATGCATCCCTAGGAAGAGAAGGCTGACGAGGGAGTTAACTGATGGATGTCTCTTCTGTAATGCTGTTCAGGGCAAATAACTTTACAGTGCATTCCAAACTGCTGAATGGTCTGTAGAGAGGGGAGAGAGGGCTCTTTTACCTTTCTTTTGTGTTTGGAATCAATATGGGTCCAAACCTCTTTGTGATTCCCCTGGGAACCAATCCAGAAAAAGGTGGAACTCACCAGTGAAAAATCTGACTTCCTTTAATGCAAAAGAAGTCTGTTGTTCTGGCTGGATGCTCCCTGTGATAGTGGTATCTCTAGTTACTAAAGTAATGGTGAGATAATTCTGATTAATGGAGGACTTTCCGTTTAGCAAGTCCTGCCAATAAGCACATACAGCACACAGTAGAGCAGAGCATGGCACCAAGCTAGAGAAAGTCATGACTCATTGCTGGGCCCCACAAGGCAGGCAACAGATGAGAACATAATCCTCTTCCTTGATGTAACAGTGGAGAGAGTGGAGGTCCTCAGCCTCCTGACTTGATAACAACTGTGAGGGACGAAGCATCCAGACATCCCACCAGAGGGAAAGAGAGTAGCAGCTGGCCTGCACAATACAAGAACTGCTGATTAGCAAATGTTGCACATGCCCTTCTTCCCTGCCTCCAGAGCTTGGAGAAGTTCTATCTTGTCTGCATGGAGCCCCAAGGAAGAGGGAAGGACGAGCATCCTTTGGGCTGCTCTGCTGGCACAACCTAAGGATCTGTTGGCAGATCACTAAGTCCATGAGGCATGGGGGTGGTGGGGTTTGTTTTCAGTCTGAGGTTCACCCTTGCTCTAATCTCCAGTATTAAGGACAAACGTTCTCACTGCTTTTGTTTGTTTGTTTGATTGGTTTTTATTATTTGATAAAGGTGAGACATGTCCTGGGAAAAACATCAATAGTGTGTGCATATTCAACACCTTGTCTTGTGATTTATTATGAATTTCTAAGTAGATGCAATTACTGGCACCCATTGCTATGAAAGTACGGATTATGGGTCACAACTACTGCTCACAAAATTTCCTCTGAAATAGACATGCACTGATGCTTTCAGGAATGGCATGATGCATGCCTGTCTTGCATCATCTGCACTGGGTAGTTAATGAAAGAATGTTGAGATAGTTTTCTGAGGCACATGGAGGGAATATGACTTATCTTCACAGCTCCCTTGGGAAGTTACCCTTGAAAATTTGAGGTGAAAACCTACCTGGCCCCAGCAGATAAGTCAGCATTGCTATAGGCTTCTTTACAAATAGCTGAAGATGAGGTGAAGACTACCTGATGTTTTACAGAGCAGCCACCTTAGGAACAGAGTGCTGCATTTGTTGTTTATGCTTTATTCACAGCATATACTCTGCTGAGGCCTCATGCTGGTCTTTGCTTCTTGTTAGCTCTTCAGCAGCTCACCTCCCCCAGCTGGCAATGGCTAATTGCAATCAGCAGGTGAGAAATGCAGCATCCTAGCGATGGAATTGGCTTCAGCTCTGGGACAAGTTCTGAGAAACAGAGACTGCCTGAAAAAAAGAAAGGGAGATGCCTTAAACATGAACTTCTGTGAAAAGCTTTGTTTGAGAAAATCATCAGTGCACAGGACAGATCACATTCACTTTTGCTGGAAGTTATAATGGAGTCATTTAGTGTTAAGGGATGGGGATCTTTCAGTGCTCACCCTTGGTGGTTTCTAGTTGCAGTATAGCATCCCTTGATGCCTCTGTAATGTGACGTTTTCTGCAAGGTTGTAAGCACCCTTCTGAAGCTCAAAGGACAGTAAGTGTATAAAGAGCTTCTTGCACTTGGGCCAGCAGTTTAAATATGGCTCGGACTCTTAGTGTCTGAAAGGTCGCCTAATGACATCAGGGATCAGCCAGTGGCCTCAGGTGGTGCGCAGTTTTCCACTTCACTGCGGGTGTTGTTTGGGACTCTGGGGTGCCAAAGATAACTTACAGCACAAGTGTGTGGTTTGTGTCTTGTAGCAGCACCTGCTTTCAGATGTTTTTGTCTGGGCTAGAGATATCTCTACCACCTCATGAATCAGAGGCTTCAGCAGAGGAGAAAATGATTAAATCTGCAAGGAGAATTTGCTGCTTTCTCACTCTGAGAAGTAGATCCTTAGAGGTCAAGGTTCATTCACAAAAGCTGAGAAACTTGCCAGGCAGCAGTGTAAGCTTCTCTGTTGACAAATTCAAGAGAACTTCTATTTCCATGGCTAGCAATATAGTATCTTGACAGGTGCTCAGTTATCACAGCAGTAGGTATGTTACGGGACATAGAAAGTTATGGGTGACGGATACATGTTTCAGCAGCTCTACATTTTAACAGGGTATTGTGAACCTAGGATTCCTTGAGGTAGAGTGGGCCATGTCTAGGTGGCTTGATCAATAAGAATTGATCCTGGAGGTGTTTGAGGGAAAACTGGATGAGGCACTGAATGCCATAGTTTAGATGATGGTGTTAGTGTTGGTGTTAGTGTTGGGTTATAGGTTGAACTCGACAATCTCGGAGGTCCTTTCCAACCTTATGATACTGTGATACTGTGAATGAAGATTTCAGTCCTGCAAAAAAACCTCGTATCCTTTTCTTCCAAAAGAAATTCCACATATCCTCCCATGTATGGATGGCTGGTATAGCAGATAAACGATATTAGCATATGTGCTGAGCAGTTCCACATCAGTGATGCTGCATGCAGCTGCTGAAATGAAAAAGCATCAAAAAGACTGGGAACAATAGGAGAGATACCTGCAGTCTTCTAATGCGAGCAGTATGTCTGTATTTATTTGTTTGCAGTCGTGTCAATGTTATGGGATCATCAAGGGCAAATTCTGCCAGATACAGATCAGTCCATGGGCAGAAAAAGCAATTAACATTTTATTATCATCCCGTTCATATGCAATTAAAATAGAGTTGATTCCTGTTCAGATAAAGATGCATAAATAAGTACAGACCATGATTTGGGTCCTAAAGTAGGCAAAGGTATGCTGAAAGTCATAGAAGATCACCTGTCAATTTAGTCACTCAGGCTGAGATGCTGCAGGAAGAGGTGCCTGAGACAAGAACACATGGGAAATGGCATCAGTGATATAGGATGCATACAGCTTTTTTCTTCCTGTTGTTTCAAAATCCCAATTTAATTGCTGTGGGTTTATAGATTAATGAAACAATGTATTTCTTCCAAAGAAACAACTATTTGTTGGGTAATTTTAACCACAACCTGTTGATAACGTCCCATAGGTAGTTCATCTGAGTTGCCAAATAATGTTTCAACAAAGAGTGAAGATGGTCATGGGATTGTAGTTAAGAGAATGGAACAACTGGAAACAACTGTACAAATTGAAGTGCAATGGTGTCCCTTGCATGCATATCTCTGAGTAGAGGAAAAGACTTGTGAACACAGATCACTTTGTCATCAGAGTACAACTAGTACCAGCACGCACACAGATACTACTGCTGACTTCAGCTGGTGCAAAATGACACAGCACATTTGATGCCAATTGATTGCACCCCAGCATGCCACCCATTAAGTGGTTTATCGAAGCACTCAGTTTCGATACACTGGTTTGAGACAGCCTCCACTCCTGAAATTGCTGGCAAATGGATGGAATCAGGCACTTCTTGGGTCAAACTAGGTATTGGTCACTTGGCCTGGCATTAACTGTCCCAGCAACCGCACACCGTAAAAACAGGTTTCTGCCTTTCTGGGGTAAACAGCACTAGTGACGCTCCTTGAAAATCAGACAACATGTCTGGTGAGAGCTTTTAGAGCCTTTTACAAGCTGCAAAACAGTACATAAGTGATCGAAAGTGTGAGGGTGGGTGCATTATTGTTCTCATTAAAGCATCATCTGCCAATTTATTGCAGGAAGAAGCCAGAAAATGCAAAGCCTTCTTTCTGTAAAAAAACCCACCATACTCTTTATGTAACATTGAAAATACTCAAGGGCTGGGCATGGGGATGTTGTGGATGTGCCCCTTGCTGAAGGCTGACTCTCTGTAGGAGAAAGAGGAAGCAATGGAGAGGGCTGTGAGGCAGCAGTAGCAAAGATCCCAGCACATGGCTGCAGTGAGGGCTCATGATGGGGCCACAGGCACCAGCTCAGGGCCTAGACTCTCTGATAATGTGAAGCACACAGACTCCCCAGGAATTAATTTTAACAAATAATGGCAGATTCTTGCCAGACTTAACTTTCATGCATTAAAAAAAATATCGGAATCTTAGACACGTGCTTCCAGCCACACTTGTATTTGATAAGGTGGTTTTATTTTTTCTCCCATCTTCACTTACTTATGGCATAGAACCTGTTGCCTTTGAAGTATGTGGTTCCTGTAGTACAAGATCAAACATCTTAGCAACTATTGAATTAGGAGAATCCTAGACTGTTCTAACAACCATCCATCCACATGCAGCCATTTTTTTCCCATCCTTCTAATGGTGAGGCTAACTCTTTTGCTTAAGATATGCTGATGGAAGAAATCCTATTACTTGGGA
Source organism: Tapera naevia (assembly GCA_033556795.1). Taxonomy (NCBI): domain Eukaryota; kingdom Metazoa; phylum Chordata; class Aves; order Cuculiformes; family Neomorphidae; genus Tapera; species Tapera naevia. The sequence goes on from JAUMJJ010000291.1 coordinate 5,131,068, forward strand.
AGCAAGGAGGGACTGAACCATTCACTTACAACAAAATTTGTGGTATAATTAGCAGTTCATCCCATGACTGCTAGAGACAAAGACTTTGATAGACCCTGTGCAGTAACAGCAGGTAACGCTAGGTTTGCTCCTTACTACAGAAGCTAAATAGCCAAGGAGTGCAGGGCATAGCGGTGTGAGCAGCTCTGAGCACACAAGCAATCCCTACTGGCATCACCTTATTGCAGGAGCAGCAAAGGTATTGCTCCTTGGCTGGTGAGAGCAGCTGGAAGATCTGGTGCATTCACCGACCCCTCTGGGTCTGGATGTGGCTGCAGCCTGGCATCTGCACAGTGAGACCTGGGAAACTCATTGGGAAGTCCCAATATTACTCTAATACAGATGCATACATATCTCTGAGCACAGTTTAATAAAGTCCTATGTTCTCCAAAGAGCTCTGTGTGTTATACATGAGGCTCTTTTTGCCTGCTAGGTAGGATGCAGGATTTCAATGAGCAGGAACAGCTACTCCACTTCTAAACAGCCACTGAAGTTTGGATGTTTAGGGAACTGGTATACATTTGCCCTACCTTCAGACAGATCTGCAGTGTCTTGAGATGGACCTGAATCTTCTCATTTCTTTGCTTTTCTGCTGTAACAGCTCACATCCTTGGAGGGAAGGAAACTGGGGAGAACAGAGGAACCGTGGCTGGTCTATTCTAATGAGCTAAGGATCTCTGGCCTCCCACTCTTCTGCTGCTCTAAGCCCAGCTGAATCTACCTGGTGAAACTTGCCTGCCTGCCAGTTTCTAATGGACAGTGACACACAGCAGCTCATGCCCTGCTGAGCAACCCAGGGAAAGGGAAATCCCAGTACATTCAAATCCTTCCCACCATTACATTTAGAAGCGTAGATCAACGCAGGGGACTGCTCTATGGTACAGCACTGACCTAATAACAACTCATTTCACAGCAGTGCAGTTGTGGGCTGATGGGGAGGGACGGGCTACCTGGGCCTTTGCAAAGGCAAGGGTGAGAAATCACAAATTCTTTGCCAACACCGAGTCCTGCACCAGGGTCTAGAGTGCTGCTGGTGCTGGAAAGTACGCTGATCATCAAAGCCTACAGAACAGATTTGAAGGAGCCTCCATCTCTGTGGAGGGCAGGATATCCAGCCCTTCCTGAGCAGTGCATCCTGCCCAAGCTGCAGAGGAAATAAACTGCCTGGCTACCTGCAAAAGCATATCCTCCTGGGGAACACACTGGATATCTCTGATTTGACCACTACCTCCCAGGGGAGGCTGGGATCCCAGGCACATCAGCAAATCGAGGCTTAAATGTTTCTAGATTCTTGAACTTTTGCTGGCCACTCCCTTTTCTTTGTGGTTGTAGATGAGAGAGAGAGCAGAGAAAGCAGTTGCATTATCAAGACAGTAGTCAGGCTTTGCTGCTCAAGAGGCAGCAGACCAGTGTCATCCTGCAACAAGCTGTGTAATGCTGTTGGGTCACACAGCTCAAGAGTTACCTTGGGAAGGTGAAAGCATTACCCCCCCCCAATGCAATTCCTATCTTCCATGAAAGCACACACAAACACACACAGATTGAGCAATTAGATAATTCTCAGATAGTGGAACCTTCTAAGTGACTCAGATAAGATCAGGCAGTAAAAGCAGCAGAACCTCCTGCTTAAACATCCCACGGGCACAAAACTATGCCTCAAACAAGAAAACCTAGTTTTTAGCCATGTACCTGAGTCTATTGCCAAATGAAGAGTACAGAGTCAGCAAACACACACAAGAGAGAGCTAAGTAGGTAAGCAGCACTGGCTACTCCAACGGCCAGACCTACCAGGGTGAAGGAAAGCTGAAATTCTTCTGTGTTGCATCAAAGACAGGTGAGCCAAAACATGAACAACCTGTATGATCGGGTTATCAAAGTTGTCTTTTACTTCTCATTCTTTGAGAAAGCAGCATTGTTTTCTGTCTGACAATGGATACAAAAGAAATGTAGAGCTCAAGGGGAGGTAAGTGAAACGCTGTATTATTTCAGTAAAGCAGACGTCACTAATCACCTTGTTACCTTGTAGAATGTCAGATTAGTTGGAAAAAAATAGATCAAGCTACTCTTAAGTATGGTGATTAAAGTGATCAAAAGCTCATAACACAGAGAGTGCAGCAAGGTTGTAGTTGTGCTCTAAAACCTGCATTTCATGATGGAAGGTAACAACAAAAGACAAGGAGATATGTAAACATGAGCATTTTGCAAATGCTCACACTGAATTCCACAAATCATCCCAAACGTGGACTTTTGGATTTAATACTAAGCTTCATTCTCAATCTGTGTTTTTCCAAAGTAAGGCAAGGCTTGTAGGAAGAGGTAATATTCTGTCCCCTGACCTTCAATCGTCTTGGTTACTACTATTATGTCATTATTCTAGAGTCTCATCAATATTGTGAAAAATAAGGAGACCCTGTGCAGGTTTAAAAGACTCAGGCCAACTTCTGTGTCAGCGTTCAAACCAACCTTCAGATTTTCTTATGGAGTCTACGTAGCCGTGCTCCTCTCTATCTGGAATAGAAGGAAGGATCTTATTACTTCACTACATTTAATATTTGTCTTCACAAGGTTACTGTGTGGACTAAGTGCTAAGTATCTCTTTACACATTTGCAACAATTCCATGTAAAGGTCAAAGCCTGGACTTTCCATAGGTCCCTTTCAGGCATCTGGCAGAAGTGTCTGAGCCAGCAGTCTAAATTTTCTGCATAGTCCGTGGAGAGACATGGGCAACAGAGGACGGTAATTTATTCAGACTCCCAGATCCCTTCACTGTCCCTCAAGGAAACACAGCTTCCTAATTCAGGCCATGCTTCTGTCATAGAGATTTTCAGTGATACAGCAAGAATTAGGTGCAATAAACCTACATTTAAAGTGACTTATCCGGTGTCATACTGGAAGTCTGTGTCAGATCAAAATTTAAGCCCATGTTTCCCCAGGTCCTAAACTATAGTATTATAATCAAATTACTTTGTTATTTTGATTCTTGCCTCAGAAAGGTTGTAGATGAGTTCCTCTTGGAAATTTAGGTTTCTAGGTATTTATAGGTATTTAGGTATAGCCCATGGAAACAAGAGAACCTGTGTAAAGTTCAACAGAACTGGAGTTAAACCTATGAACCCTGTATGTAAGATGATTGGATGATTTTATAAAGAAATCCCCCAAATGAATATTACTTTGCCTGGGTGAAATCATGCGGCACCTGCAGAACGGCCAAGAGATCAGGCCCAGCCAGCATGGGTTTAGGAGAGGTAGGTCCTGCCTGACCAACCTGATCTCCTTTTATGACCAGGTGACTCGCCTGGTGGAAGAGAGGAAGGCTGTGGATGTAGTGGTCAATGGTGTCTCATCCAGTTGGCGGCCGGTCCCCAGTGGTGTCCCCCAGGGATTGGTATTGGGTCCCGTCCTGTTTAATATCTTTATTGATCATCTGGATGAGGGGATTGAGTCCATCATCAGCAAATTTGCAGATGATACCAAGCTGGGAGGAAGGGTTGATCTGCTAGAGGGTAGGATGGCCCTACAGAGGGACCTGGACAGACTGGAGAGATGGGCTGATTCTAATGGGATGATGTTTAATAAGTCCAAATGTCAGGTACTTCATTTTGGACACAACAATCCCATGCAGAGCTACAGACTGGGGACAGAGTGGCTGGAGAGTAGTCAGGCAGAAAAGGACCTGGGAGTGCTGGTTGACAGGAAGCTCAACATGAGCCAGCAGTGTGCCCAGGTACCCAAGAAGGCCAATGGAATCCTGGCCTGCATCAGGAATAGTGTGGCGAGCAGGACCAGAGAAGTTATTGTCCCCCTGTACTCGGCACTGGTCAGGCCTCATCTTGAATATTGTGTCCAGTTCTGGGCCCCCCAGTTTGGGAAAGATGTTACGATACTAGAATGTGTTCAGAGGAGATCAACGAAGATGGTGAAGGGGCTGGAGCGACTGAGGGAGTTGGGGCTCTTTAGTCTAAAGAAGAGGAGGCTCAGGGGAGACCTCATTGCTCTCTACAACTACCTAAAAGGAGGTTGTAGTCAGGCAGGGGTTGGTCTCTTCTCTCAGGTGGCCAGTGGCAGAACTAGAGGGCATGGACTCAAGCTTCATCAGGGAAAGTTTAGGCTTGAAGTTAGGAAAAAGTTCTTCACTGAAAGGGTGATTGGTCATTGGAATGGGCTGCCCAGGGAGGTGGTGGAGTCGCCGACCCTGGAGGTGTTTAAGGGGAGACTGGATGAGGCACTGAGTGCCATGGTTTAGATGATGGGTTGGTGTTAGTGTTGGTGTTGGTGTTAGTGTTGGGTTATAGGTTGGACTCGATGATCTCAGAGGTCCTTTCCAACCTTATGATACTGTGATACTGTGATAATTTATCTAAGCAAAGTGAACCAAATAGATTCTCAATGGATGTAAGCCAGACTCCTCTAAACACTGGCGCATTAGATTACAGCAGGACTAAATTTGACCCAGCATATCTGGGTCAAATGATGTTTGATAATCAGGATGTCTTTGAGGGATTTGGAATGATTGCTTTTGCTCTTGGTCTTGTGTTTCTTCTGCAGATGAAGAGGGCAATTCTACAGAATTTTCACAGAGATTACTGGAAATTCTGTGGAAGGTAAGATTAAGACTGATGAAATACATGCAAGTATTGTCTTTAGCATCCTCATAAAGTGTTGCAAGATAGAAACGCATTTTCTCATTGGAACTGAGCAAAATTGAACCTCAAGGTGCAGTAACATTATGATTTGCACTGAAAAGGAGACTACAAACAGATTAGGAATGAGAAATCAGTTTCTTAAGTGAAATAACTATTTTGCTCATTTGCATTTTCTTTCCTGCAAAATGTAATTTGGGAAGCAGGAACCCAAATTTCTTACCTAGAATTTATTTTTAATACAAGGTAGAAAACATTCCTATGATACCTCCGTTTGTTAGTAAATCATTCAGAATCACTTCTGTGTCTCTTAAACATCTCCGTTGTTAGGAAGCAGGCAGCAATGTAGGTGAAGCTCTGCAGACTGCTCACTGTCACAGAGCTTCAGGCTCTCTGTGAGACATAAATGCAGTGGAACTGTCTGAAAACAGCTGAGACCATGCGGCTTCACAGCAGTTAATATTTTGAGAGCAGAGGAGAGGATGGGGGAGGGAAGTGGTTATTAGCAATTTGCTCTCTATCTAATATACATCTTGGCAAGTAATTCAGAGTTAAGAGAACTCAGCCTTTTCCTTGGCTGCAATTACAATCATGGACACTTGTAGGCATACAATTGAAGACATGCATGTTTACAGTGTTTACAGCAAAGCATTTCCATTGCTGGTTGTTCTGCTGCTGAGAAGGGAGGGCAATATTATTTTTCCTGCTAACAATTCCAGGAACCCCAGTTCTCCTCCCACTTCCCTTTTTACCTTTTCTGATTCCTTTCCTTTGGGATTTGACAACACCAGCCTGAGGTTCTGGGTTATCCTTAACATCTCTTCTCTCCTCTTCCTTCCAAACCTTGTAAAAGAATTGAGAAGTTAAATTGTTGTTTGTTTGTTTTCTGAGAAAGACCATGGCAAAACCAGTGATGGCACAGCTCTCCTGGAGTTTCAGCTGTGAGTGCATCTGTGCTGCTCAGTGCAGTGCTGGGGTATAGTGTGCAGCAAGCCTTCAGAGACCACACTAGCCCAGGATACCCACTGTGCTGCTTGGGTACAGCCTGCTTGTGAGATTTCTGCTACTTTCCTCAAGGCCTGGCCTCAGTAATCAAAACCTTGAGCCAATTCTGGCCCTAGTTTAATACTTGCAGCAGCTGTCCCGCTGGCACAGCCTTATGCCTGTAGCAAAAGAAGGAAAGAGCTTGATCCCACAGGAGATCTAGAAGGTACCTGAGGGGATGTGGCTGTATTGAAGAGACTCATTCCTCAATACATCTTCCAGGCATTAACATCCCAGCATGCATTCATTGAGAGGCTCCAAGAAAGATAAACACAAAATCTAGGTACCCTTAGAAGTGGAAATGCTGGTACACAGGGAACACTGGATGCCATAAACTTTCTTGCTGCCTGTGTGTGTGCAGCTGAATTAAATGCTGGACATGTTTTTATACTGCAGCACTACATTCCTTCTGGACAGCAGTAAGGAGCAGCATATCAAAGAGAACAGCGAGATGTCTGGGAAGGATCTGGTTTCCTCATGTACTTTTTTTAGCCCTGGTCTATGTTAGGAGAAAGTTTTCCTTCTACATGACTGTGAAGCAGAGAGATGTCTGGTTTCCCTGTCACACAGAGAGTGTATGGCTGATCCACAAAGTGAACCAATTCCCCTGATTTCTAATTTTATGCTCTGATCTTAAGACTCTCCCTCCTGCCATGGTTCCTGCATGCATGATATGATCAGGGTTGGCAATACAGTCCAATTTGAGACTGTAATAAGCTAGACCAGTGATGTCCAAAGCCTTTTTATCACTGTTCACCATGCCAAACAGACCATGACATGTGGGGCTCTGCCACGTGCTGGGGCATGCCTGTCATGTCAGGTCACTGCAGGCAGGGAGAAGCCAAGTCTCTGCCCTGGGGCTACCACACGTGCCACCTTCAAGGGCTGCTTTGGATAAGTGTCCTGACATAGTGTGCAGCCTAGGTAGAGATCATGTCTTCTGGCCTCACAAGTCACTAATGAACTGCAAGCCACAGCCTGGCATGGCCAACAGCAGCAGTTCACTGGACTCTGAACAGTGAGTCTGCTTGGGAAATTATCCACTTCTAGCTCACTTTCACAAAAAATAGCTAGCTTTGCTGTCATGGAAAGTCAAGATGTGATATCTCTTAAAACACGGACTTTAGAAAAGGTTTTAAAGGTCTGTTTGAAATATCTTTTGTTTCATAGTAAAAGTGTGGTATCTCTCTTTCCCTAACTAAGCCTGGAAGCTAGCAGAACCTAATCTAAATGTTTAAATGCGATGCTGTCTATTTAACGCTACAACACTGTTGCCTGGAAGGCCCTACAAAGGTAAAAAACTTTGGTGCATGCTACAAGGAAAGTTTTGGTTGAAGAAGGCAACAGTGAAAGTAGTATAACCATAATTACGCTGTTTCAGCAGGCATGCACCTAGTTCAGTGCCCACCAGGAGACTATTTTACTGTATTTGCACTTATAAAGACCTGCCCATTACACCTAGGTATTTTGGACAACACTGAGTATAGGCAGCTGCACCTGCGCTGATTCTTAAATGATTCCTCTGATCCTCCTTGTCCCTACATGAGCTGTAGCCTTTTCTTTCCCCGAGACCCTGGCACACAAAAACAGTGGCAGCAACCAATGAACTGCTATGTTCCCAGTAAAGCTGCTGGGTTCTCACTGCACTGGATGTGGCCTTCAGGATCTTACCTCAGAGAATGGACAAAAGAAAGCAGAACAGCAGGATTTTTGCAGCCATCTTTGGCTTTTTTTTACATTTTTGCAGTTTGATTTTGCTCTCAGGCTCAAACGGCTCGTTATCCACCTCACTAGACAGGGTGATTCAAAGTCTGTAGGGTGCAGCTATGGTGCATAGTGATAGCAGTTATTTGCTCAGCACCCCAGTGTTTGATGCCAGCGCGGGGTAGCAGTGCCTTCACACTCCCGCTGATCACTGCTGGAACAGCACCAGCCCTAAGTGGGCTTGCAAGTTGGCTTCACTTTCCTTTATATTTAAAGCTACAAATTAGCAGCCACGAAAACACTCTAATGTCAGCCCCTGGCAGTCCTCAATTGTACAGCAAGGGGCAATAGAAAGCTGAGAAACAGAGAAAAACACTAAGGAAAAAATCCGATAAAACCAAATATCATATAAGATGGGTCCTAGCTCCCTTTCCACTGACACTAAGATTACTTAGGTCCCCATAGCTTCTTAGTCTTATAGGTATGATGAGAGGTATGTCAGTATCTATCTAAAAATTGTGCATAGAATTTCTGAGTGATACTCAGGACAGCAGTTCATGCAGTATGAGAAAGGGAGAACAACACTTATTTAAGAGGTAGGTGATGATAGCTGTAGGAGACATAGCTGAGATTTCAGGGCACAGAGGAAGTCAGGGAGCCAGTACCACCAGAAAAATTTATATAGGTGTTATGGGGCAAATTCACCGAGTAGAGAATAGGAGCCACGTGATACTCAGGAGTACAAGTATTTATAGAAAGATTGAACATCGTGGAAGTTTCTGCAAGAAGATTTTGTTGAAGCTACTATTTAATTCAGGTCTCCCACATACCTCCCCAAAACTTAAATTGCAAGAATACGCTTGTTCCCTCATTGTAAAAGAGCACCAAGAATCTGTAAGTATTTGAACCAGTGGGATTGCTGAATGTTGCCATAATCAGAGCAACCCTTTACTTCAGGTTTGCAGGTGTCCAGATTAACTCTGGAGTTTGGAGAGCAAGAACATATGAGGATAAAAAAGACTGACGAAAAAACAAGCTGTGTGTCAGAGTGCTTGTTGCTGTGCTAAGTGGCATTTTTAATTCCCCACCCGAATCAGATCATTTAGGGAAAGCAGTCTAGATTAAACTCTTGAGTTCCTGAATGCCTTGTACCAGTTCTTCGCAAGGTAAAATTTCCTCTGCCTTCTAGAAAGGCCTTAGTTAAGTAAGGTCTGAGTATCACCTTGGAACATATCCCAAGTGGGTTGTGTAACCTTTGCTCACGCTGCTGCCCTCAGTTCAAGTAGTCTCTTTGCAAAAGCCATTTATTGTGCTCCCTGAAACAGCTCTGTGTATATTTGCACCTTTGATGTAGATGTCCCTTTTGTGGTACCTCCAAGCCAAGAATCTCCAAGACCTATATAAATACTAGTTGTGAAACTTTAATGTGAGCCTATGGTTTAGCAAGCCTTTTGGTTTAGAATTTCTCTTTTTCACACGAAGAGGAGTAAACAGAGGTGCCAAGCTAGTAAGTGCTTTGCCAAAGATTAGCGTTCTGGTTGGAACACAATTGGAGGAATAAGGTATCAACGGAAATACAAGGGTCCTGCCTTTTGCTAACAGACCTGCGGTTTTAAGACTTCACTGACTTTAGGACATCACTGGAGTTCATTTGGCCTTCATTGAGCCTCACAATTCCCTGCCATTTCATCTATTCTCTTTTGAATCCACGTGATTAAAGTAAATATGTAGTTGCTCCCAGACTGACACTGTGCTGCTGACCTCTCAGGACCTGCCTGCAGCAGGAGGAGGTTTATTGGACCAGTGTGCAGCGTGGGGAGACGATGCACAAGGATTGACTGGTGGGTATGATGGTGGATGGCTGTAGTCGCCATCACTCAGCCCTTGTGCCACACAGCTGGGGTCTGTGCCAATCCTTGGGTGTGACCATCTTAATGTGACAACTTCAGAACTCTTCAAAGGCTGCATGCTGTCACTCGCCACTGGCCCTGCTGCTGTGTCCTCAATGCTGTGACTCTTGCACACTATCTACATGACATTAGCTTGGGTCTTTCCTATGTGCCAGCCTGCAAACAAATTCAGGGAGGCAGCCAGGGACAAAGGAGAAGGAGCTAAAGAAGTGAGCAGAGGAAACCTTATCCCCAGCATGACCACAAACATCCCAGCCGCTTACAGGCACATTAGCTGAGGCTGCTTTACCTCTCACCTCTCCTAATTGTCACCTCGAAAGCCAGGTTCCCATACACTACATGGGAAAAGAAGGCTGAAGGTGCCCCCCAGCAGGCAGCTTGCCACAGCTATCGGATGATCTCCCTCAGCAGCACACTACCGCCTCCGTCACGCCTTCACCTGTTGTCTGCTTGGCTCCCCCTGTCACCACTGATAGCATCGCCAGCATGACCTTGAAATCCTTCTCACAAGTGCCACCCCGTCTCTTAGCAGTGGGAAATCAGATTTTCCTTCCCTCAGCATGACTCCCTGCATTTTCATTTCTGAAGAAAGAGCCAGGGATGGAATGAAGTTTTTCACTCTGCAGCAGTGACTCTATTTTCAGCTGTAGCCCAACGGATTGCTTCACTCTTCAGCCTTATCATCCAATACCACCTTAATGCATGCAGCTACGCGAGGTTACTATTAGTGACTGATATCACAGGCACTGCTGGCTAGGGGGTTTAACCCTACATGAACCAAAATATCCTCTATATAACATCCTTAGTACGCTATGGGATTTCAGATTATGCCAATTATTATTATTTTTGGAATATTTTTTGTGAAATAGAAAATGTGGTACATTTCTTATGTCAGAAGAAGACAAAGAGAAAAGTCAGCCATTCTCTAGGACCAAATCAATCAGTGGTTTACCATGCATGGAATGACTGACAGCTCTGGCCCTCTGGCATCGTAATTTATTCTCCAGTCTCATCTCTTTGTGAGCATCGCATGTCATGCTTCTAAAAATGTATATATAGAACCAGCTAGATGGTTATATTTAGTGCAACCGTAGGTATGGAAGCTTTTCTTTTTTTAGCTTCTCTTGGTACAAATATAGAGATAGGAGAGAATCGAAAGATCCTTCTGCACCTCTCTTCTGTGCTTCTATGAAAACGACTCTTCTGTTTGGCAGCATGCCCAGAGGAGTCTGCAGAACTGTTCCTGAGGGAGGGCTCTGGGAGGAATGGGTTGAGGAACAGTGAGTTTACAGGACATTCCCAGGTTTCAGCAACAACTCCAAAAAATCCCTTTCCAGTGTGGAACAAAACTGTGGTACAGTACAGAAGTTACAATTGTTTTCCCCCTCAGAAGTTCAAACAATTTATTTTGACCTTTTTAAAGCTATTTTGAGACTGTGGAGGTCACTGGGGGTGAACCGGTTGGTAAGTGGGAAGCCTCAAAGGGCTGGACACCCGTGAGTTAAGCACCCGCTCCAGTATAGACAGCCTCCCATTCAGAGGACCCCTCAGATGCACACCTCTTAGCAGACTCACCAATGTCCAAGAAAGGGAAGTCCCTCGAGTCTCCCAGCCCATAGGGACCACTTCCACCCTGGTAAACTGAGCAAACTGGGGAAACTGAGCCACTCCAGAGGGTGAGTCCAAGCACTGGGAGGAAACCAGGGACCAAGGAGTCTGCTGGATACTATTACTGTCCTGGCTATATATCTGTGGAGCACACTTAACCATATTTTCCAAGGAAAAGTTGTTCTAGGCAGCCCTGATTTCAGACTGAGCATCAGAGGACCCTTGACAGGGAGCTGCTGGCTGCAGGAGCGAGCATCACAGGAGGGTAGTTGGGGCACAGTATGCTAGTGTCCCTGGCTGCGTGGGGCCCCTTGCCAGCTCTCAGCTGCTGCTGATGGCTGCATCCCATGGCCTGACAGAAACTGTAACCACAGACAAGTGAAAAAGACAACTTTAATTGATATATGGTCTTTTTGTCAGATCTGAACAGAAGCCTCTGCTCTGGCCCAAGGAAAGGCTTGGGTGTCCCAATATATCTGGGTTTTTTTCAGGCTGTTATCAGCTGCTTTGACAAAAGGTGTTACTTCTCCCTACAGATCTCACTTCGCTTTTACACCAGCCCATGAGTGGTACAGGTTTATGAATAGCCTGTTGTAAATGTCCCATGAAAACAAATGTTTGCATTTTTTAAATGCTGTTGTGAATTTATATTGCTGCTTTCCATTCTTTATCTGTTTGGTATCTACTGGGCTGTCCACACATGGACATGCTCATTTGTACATGCACAAATCAATTAGCACACACCCTTTCATGTGCAAATACGCTTGTTCCTCAGGCAGTTGTGTATCTCAGACTGTGACACCCTCACGGCTTATTTTAGGAGCTGGAGGTAGCTCTTCACACATTGACCTCAAGCCTACAAACACACAAAAATATCCTTGCTCTTAAACTCTCAGGCCTTGTTTTTTGCAATTCCCAGCAAGAGAGAAGGATAAAGCATACACAGACCCAAGAGTATATTTTATAACCATTGAGAAAGTAATAAAATCTCTGCTTCAAAGTAAAGACACATAATCCATGTGTACCTGCCTGGAGCTGGCCTGAGGAAAGCTCCTGCAGGGCTAAGGCCAGGGTGATGGATGCAGTGTCACAGGCTGTTTGGAGATGGCAAGTAGCTTTCGTATCCTGGGTGTCGGTAAGGACCTGCAAGTCATTACATCCCTTGCTCAATGGGTGAGAGAGATAAGGAGCTCTTTCAGCAAGGTCTAAACTCATGGGGCAGTGATAAATGCAAATCCCTCACGCTCTGCACAATGCAGGTAATGGATCTTCAGTAGCTTCTTCCCTGTGGCTGGAGGAAGTCACGGTCTGGCTGACCTGTTCAGGAGGACAAAAGACGAAAAGACAAGAACCTACAGGAAGCAGCAGCTGTGACAGAGAGGGGAAGAGGCATTTTGGGGTACCTGATCTCAGAGGTGCTTGCCTGCCCTGGCCACAGCCTTTGGGGGTCGGATACAGGCCACTACCTGACAGCAATTCAGCCAAAAGTGACAAGGGTGTGCACTTTTCTTGGTTGAAATTAAGCTTTTTTTTGGTGGGGTTCAGTTGAAGCTAATGGACTGTCAGCACCCATCCTGCTGTGGGCATCTCCAAACCAGAAGTAAACCCTTGGGCATGCCTTATGGCAACCGTGGTGTGTTAAACTGTGTGCAGGTGAGGCCAGCTCTAGTGGCAACCTCTCACCCAGCAGCAGAGAGGAGGAGCTGCAATTGCTAAAGCCACAGCAAGCAAAAGTGCCAAAGTCGCTGAGACCAGGGAGAAGTGCCCTTGAGACAAAACAAGATGCTGACAGTTCAGGAACTGACAGCCGTGGGATTAGCCCTGCCAGAATCCCTCTTTGCAGAAGTCTGAATGCCTGCAGTGTGCTGGTTAAAGAAATATATCTTTTCCCTGCTGTTTTTCAACCTTGCAGAACACATAATCACCACTATTTGATGAAGCTGCTTGTTAATTATTCTTACTGAAAGGTATTTCCCCCTGTGTCTTCCAAAAAGACATGATGCTGTCCCACAATACATAGCGCAACTCTAAACTGCACAGAAAGTTAGAGTAAAAATACCATCTTTTCCAAGGTGTTAAATGACTAGCATGGACTTGCATACTTAGTACAGTGTGCGCTGTTCCCCTCTCTGCCACAATCAATACCACTCCAATTTCTTTATCATGGATGATGGGGGAACGGAGATGAGCGATCTTGTTCATACCTCAGCTTTGGCATTTTGATTCCCAAACAGCCCATTCACTAGTAGCATAAAAATAATGTAAAAACAAATACATCAAATAAATGTAGCTTGAAGACATCTCTATTACAACCCTGCTCTGTATTCTATAAGCAAAATATGTACTGTGCATACAAATACTGGGGGAATGAAGGGGTGCAAGTATTAACACTGACATATCAAGTGGTTGCTTCATGAGACCACATTATCTATGCAATCAGCTACAAGTACTTACCTTGCATGAGCATTTTCCAAACAGTGCCTCCAGTTGTACCACTTCATGCTGTTTTTGTATGAAGTTCAGATGAAGAACGAAGCCTAATTGATGTTACGGGGGGTGTTTTACAAAAAAGCTGGCTACAGGGGGAATTGGTTGGTGCTGGTGACTTGGGGGGGTGTCTCCCCTGCAGGGTGGCCCTGAGTCAGGGTAACTCTGTGCTAGTGAGAACCCTGTGTTGCTGGAGGTAAAGCACCACCTTCCTGAAGACATCATTCAGTAATTCAATGTCCAAGACAGGCAATGTCCTAGTCCAGGCAGAAGAAGGGCAGTCAAATCATTAGCCAGATTCAGCCTCGTTCTTTGACCACAAGGTTGGGAGGCTTTTTCTTCTCCATCTTTTGGTATTGCTTCCTTTGAACACAATTTAGCGTAGGCAGGCCTTGCAAACTGTTTACTAGGACTCATCTTTGGAGCAGTTGTGTCTAATTTGCCACTGGCGGGACACGGTTGATGACTGAACTCACATGGCATTTTTACTGCCTTCGCTGAGTGAAAAATGTGCTAATGGGGAAGAAGGTTTAAACCAGCCACCCATTCTGCAAACAAACTCCTTCTGTAGATATGCTGACCAAACAAAACAGCCCTGGCAGTTCAGAAAGTTTGAAAAACACCATAATCAATTAATAGATTTTTTCCAATATCGACCCACTCCTAAATCCTGACCACTAGTTCAGATAGGGCACTTTATGACACTAATAATACAAACTGTGGTGTAAATAGTCCTAGCAACAGTTCAGCAAGTTGCCTCCAAGTACCAGACTGATTTCAGGCCTTTGCTGTGTCTGAGCTCCAGCACAAGTTATCCATTTTATTTACTTAAATTCCCTTTGCAGTTCCAATGAAACACATACTATTTCTCTACTACTTCTCCTAAGTCATTGTGATCACCTTCGCTTTTAAAAACTGCCTGTTCTATTGAGCAAAATTTACAGGGTAGCACACTCTCCTCTCTTTGTTAAAAAGTGAAGCATTTTGGAATGAAAGGTGCTAGTACCGTAAAAATTATTAATCTATGTCCCTCCTAATCAAATCATGAATCTACATTTTGTGTAACATATGACACTGTAAGAAAATGTGGCTTGCATTTTTATAAACTTTTGGTTTTCTTACATGCCATTGGGCAGAGTAGGGGGTGATTGGGACAACCTTGCAAGATCTTTGTTGATTCTCCAAACATCACAGTTCGTACAAGAGGAGGGGAGAGCTAAGCCCATCATACTTACAACATACACTTAGATTAATGTTAATCAGATAAATATTCCTTTGTAAGAACAGAATTTGTAGATAAACTCCAGCCCATTTTAGGACATGGTTCTGCTGACATCAGCCATCATTATGTCCTCAACAGGTGCTACTAAGTATTTCTCAATTGTTATCAAGCCTGAAGCCAAGTTATGTTATAAGGGACACCATTATACCAGAAAAGCTTGGTTAAACAAGACCACCTCATAGTATGCTCGAAGTGCTTCCCATTTGTGAGGCAAAAATTTGCACCGGCTCAGGCAAACAACAGGGCTGAACCATGGGGAAGCTGATCAGTTGGCAATTCAGGGTCTGATCCAGACTCCATTCGTACATCAGGAAGTTTTCCCTCACCTTCCACAGGCACATAGGGAACTGAGAGGATGGAAATTAGCTTTGTGTCAGTCAGTGCCATCTCATGGAAATCTCATGGATATCTCAAAAATTCTCATCCAAAAACTCTACTACCGAGAGAGATAATGAAGATGATGAAAACCTATTATTTTTAAATTCCTCTGAGCTGTCTCTCTTCACCCATCTCTGTTCTGAGTGCCCTTTTGGTCTGTCTCCTGGACCATTTTCCATTTTGACTATTAGGCTAGCATGGAAAAACTTCTCGTGGCAGAGCGGCATGACAGCACAGTCTATAGATCTGCTGCTCCCACCATCCTCCTGTCTAAACTGGGTCATAACTTCTGGAGAAAGGCCGTGAACTTAATCCACTGCTGGTAGTTTGTGGATAACCACTGCATGTAGACTGCAATTCATGTCTCCTTCACACAGCCAGAGTGTGGAAAGGAGTCTAAGCAGAAATTAAAATAAGCCTCCTGCATGCCACCGCAAACAGGCAATGCTACCACGCTCCCACTGATACCCTCAGGACATAGGTGCCTATACAGAAAACAAATGCCTCCATCACTTTCTGAGCCTGTCCGCAGTATTTACAGAAAACTGATGCCTGTGAGCATTTGTGGAATTGCATGAATGGGGGAAAATGTTTGAATGATATATTGCTGTTCAGGCAGCCACCATGTGGGACCCAGACAGGCAGCCTCCTGTACCATGATAATAGTATGTTGTTAGTAGCCTTATCATCTCCACTGCCACAAGCGTTCATCTACGGTTTGCCCCTTGGTGGGCCACAGGGTCATTTTCAGGCCCTGGCAGCATGCTCACTGCCTTAAAATGAACAGGAAGAGTGATTGCATGTGGGAAAACTATGTCCTGAGAGGAGGAACTCGGGGAAACCAAACCCCCAGCTTTGTCTGGATGGGCTGGAAAATAGCTGTTTCCTAAGCTGTGAGGTAGGTGGATCAGGGAAAGGAGGAGAGGTCTGAGAGCACCGACTCTGCTGGGCTCACCGAAGACGGAGGGCTGAGCTGTGGCCTGACATCTTTGGTAGTGATGCTTTCATTAAAGCATTATGCATTGAGGTGCCATTTGTTGAATATGAGAGAGAACTGAGCAGGCTCTTCACGTTTGCCTGTTATATGTGAGCTAAAAAGTCACACAATCGCTTCCTCAAACAAAGATTTGCAGTCAAACTGCGTTCATGTCAGTTGAAGGCAGATCACGGCCTCCCTAAGGACTTCAAAGATAAGATAACAAGCACACGTACAGAAAAATGCATCTGCCTTGAATTCCTCTGGAGGGTCACTAAGGCACTGCAAAGCCAGCTCTGGGCTGAATGTGCTGGCTTGGCTATAGCCCTACCAGTAAAATACGGTTTTCTGCCTGCAAAAACTTAGGTACTTAGGAAGGAGGGATTTGTGGAACAGTCTTGTCTGTGGAGCAGCAATGAAAACAGCATCTGTGGATTGACACATTTGTGCATGTGATTTGCTGTGCCCAGGGACCACATGCCTTGACCCGCACCGTGTTGCAAAGCAGAAATTGAGAGTGGTGTGCAGAGTCAGACCACAGTTTCTGGATCAACCTGGTAGTGTATCCCCAAAAGCAGCCAGGAGTGGAAGAAGGGGGAAGGAGTAAGAGAAATATGGTGAGCAGAATGCTCCATGCCATTGCCACATTCTCAGCTTCTGGCAGATGTGAAACTGGAGCTTGCAGCTGAACCTTTGTGCCTTGCAGAACCAGTTAGTCACAAATCTGATGAAATCCTGCTGAAACCTGTTTATGCGTTGTGGGGGGGCTCCACATCATCTGGTGGCAGTGAGTTCCGCAGTTCAACTATGTAGAGGACGGAAAAGCATTCCTTTGCATTTGTTTTGAACTGGTTCCCTGGTAATTTTAAAGGAGTTCCCATTCTGTCCTATCTGATTTGGAGGATGTGTGCCCAGTGGCTAGATCACAGGACTGGATCTCTGAATTAATTCTGTTTTCATCTCCATCATTCGTCTAAAAGAGCAGGTATTATTATTCATTAGAGTGTGTTTCACCTTCAGCCAGCTCAATTAAAATTTCCCCAAGCAAATAGGGATCTGGAATTTGGACTTAAATGGCATAGTCGAGACTAATGTTCCCTGTATACCTGCAAAGAACAGGTAGAAACTAAATGAAGCAATAAAGGTAGAAATTCTATTTTAAATTTCCAATGCCTGGATCGATTTGTGCAATTGAAACTGCTGCCAACATGTTATGAAATAACTTTTCATACAGTATTAGATACTATTATATAACAGAATCCCTGTATTTACAGAAAGAAAAGATGAGATCTCACATGAAAGGGGACAATATGTTATTTCTGAAAAAAAAGCAATTTACATACTGACCTAAGAGCCATCTATCTATCGAGCTGTTGTAATTGTGCAGTTTGCTATTTCTATCGACGTGTCTTTGTGTCACTTGTCATTTGCCAGTGAAACAGAAAAAAGTCTTGAAAAAATTCAGCTAGAGCAAAGTGTACTTAACAACCTGTGTTAGCAGGTGAGTAACCAAACAGCTGAGAGGTTCACAGATATAAAAAGGCTGCTAAAAATGAGAAGTAGTAACTGTCCACATTAATTATTGTCCAGGACATTCACTGGTACCACGCTCACAGCCCGACGTTAATGGAATATTTTTCCTTCTTCCAGAGGCAAAAATCCATAAGGAAAGCCAGACAGCCTTTCTGGAATGGGTCATTTGCATCCAGGATGTGTACAAATCTCCTTACCTTTATTTAGAAACTAAGGCAATTAAAACACCCCAGGCCCCTCCTGTTAATTCAGAATCATCATTATGAGGATGCTTATGCCACAGCAGCTTACTATGCTCAGTTTACTGGAAAACTGGAAAGCTGCATTTTCAGCCATTTGATCAACAATTTCCCGAGGTTGCTAATGACTTGCAAAAATCTGCCCAACAGTAACAACCTCAGGGAGAATCCAATGTCTCCTCTGAGAACCCTTATTTGTTTTCAGAATGAGAAATTTAATTAAGCAACATTTTTTTTGGCAGAGGAGTTCATGCCTTGCACCCTTGACAAGCAAGCCCTATGTGCCTGCCCAACGCCACCCAGGAGCCCGAGCCTTGGCAGAGCTGAGGGCCAACTAGAGCAAAGGAAATTAATCCAATTCTTAACTGGTTCCCTCTGTGTTTTCCCCCTTCTTGTGCAAGCTAAGCAGCTGAGCTTGCCCCCCTGCTTTTTTGGGGTTTACCCCTGTGTCGATGCACGGGTTTGTGGATGTTTTTCATGGCTAGGAGGAAGGCTGAGGGTGAGGTGGGGGCTATGGCAAGAGGTCCACCATGACTGCTCCATGGCTGGCCAGGAATGCCACCCCACGCAGCCAGGTGACATTCCCCTGGCTGGGCGATGGTGCGATGGTTGGGAAGGGTGTGCGCAAACAAACGCATGCAGGCAGGCACAGAGGTAAGGGATGGCTGCTGTAGCAGGTGCCAGCAGCATTCCTGAGGGCTTTCTCAACTTCCACAATCCTAAAACCACCACGCTCACATGGCACACTTAGGAATCTCCAGAGACTCTCCATTAAGTCACTAATTGCTGCTAATTATTGTGAGGATGATTTGTGAGTGCCAGTAATGTGCTTGGTGCTAAGGAGACTGCAGAACAGTGACAGTCCCTAGCCAGTGGCAGTGGTGACTGATGGAGATGCAAACATCACAACAAGTAGCTTCTGCAGCAGGCAGAAGAGCCATCCAAAGGGTACTGAGCAGGATATGCCCTGCCTGGAGACCACTGGGTGGGGACTGACATGGCACTGCTGAGAGCACCTCACGATCAGTGAAATGAGATTAGAAAGAGGGGTCACCCTAGTGTGCCCTCACAGGAGCCAGAAACGGCTGTGTTTCAGCTCTTGGAAAAGCTGCCTTCTCCACCACCTTGGGTGTTTTCCTCAGCAGAAACAGAGGAGGGGAATGACATGATCATTCAAAAATATTCACAGCTTCTCCTCCACATATGGTCTCAACACAGGAGACCCAAGGACACAGACAAATGTAAGATTTGTATGATTTTCCTCATTTGCATTTTTTTCCACCTGAAGATCCTTTCTTCATTTTCCTCCCTGTAGGAAACAATAGTCTTTGACATGACTTGTTGCACTGCATTCTTCCCTTTTCCTCCAAGATATACTTGCAGGCACTCTCCCAAAGCTATCTTAAAGATGAGCTGGCACTGCAGGGTACTCTGGGTCTAAGGAGAGGAAGAATATGAAGACAGATAGTTGGGGTTTTTTTTTTGGCAGAAGAGACTGAACTACTGGAAAAGTTCCCTTTCATAGGATAAAAGAGATTCTTCCTCTTTAGGTGGCAGAGTAGCACACATAGCTGCCTGCTCTGCAAAGGGGAAGCAGCTTTCTGTAGGTAAGTGTCCCTGATCAACCTCCACCTCCCCATCCACTGTCCTTTGAGGAATTATTTGTCTTAAAGCAAGTGTTCTCCCTCTCCTTCTTGGCTAAATAAAATGGGCTGCATCAGTGATACCAGCTCCTAAAGGACCCCTTATTTAGTTTGCTGCCAATATCATTGTACATATAATTTTTGCATAATTTTATTTCACAGCATAAAATTAATAGAGAAGGAGAGGGGTCTTAAAAATTCAGTGGTAAACAGCATGTTCTGACATAAATGAACACTTCCCAGCAGCATTTGCAAATTTTCAGTAGAGCCTTGTGTATCAGACTGCAAAGGAAAACTGACTGGGGGCCTGAATACAGAGGGAAGCCTAGGTTTTTCTCTCTTTTTTTTTTTTTACTGAAAGGGGGAAGAAAGGGCTAATGAGATGCAGCTGAAAGCTAAATTAGATATTTAAAATTCACTCTACTAAGTTAGGGAAGGAATTGCTTAACATTCCAGAAAGAATATTCTTAAGGTCTCTAATTCTGAAAACACTGCAAGATACTTCCTTGCGTCAGCCCTCCCCTAAGGAATCTCTGTGTTGGGTTCTGCCCTGTCTCCATCTCCTGTGCAAAAGGAGTCCGAATCAGAGACAGGCATTTCCCACTCAGCAACTGTTTAGCAAAAGCAGAGATGGCCAAGATTTTTTTAGCCTAGCAACGTCCCTATAAAATTCACAACTCCACAACACATTGACCTATGATGAAAACACACCTGAACAAAGTCTGATAGAAAATTCCTTTTAAAAATTGTGTAGAGGTGAATGCGAACATATGTGGGAGTTGGAAGCCTGACCTCCAGGCTGCTGCCTGTCTGTCAGGCAGCCCTGTGTGCCATACAGATTGATCACTCCCTATCAGGTGCCATTCAGAATGAAAGCTGTGTCTTGCTAGACAACCTCTAATTTTCATATCAGTTATCTAGGCATCACAGAAACGGCCAGAGTGTGATTAGGCAGATACATAGATGCATACTGTACATTGCCTTCTAATGACAAAAAAAAGTGTCACTTGAGAGAAGGTGTCACTTGCCCCAATGGAGGACACAAGCAATGACACATCTGTGATAAGGAAGTAGCTCCATGGAAAAAAGATGAACTCATCCCCTATAGGTAACTCAGCTGGTAGCTTCTGCTTGCACACATTGACTCTGTACTCATGGAAACTTTGATCTGAATATCAAAATATTACAAAACATGAGGGTACCCACCCAAGGTGCTCTGTTTATACACCAAAGTTTTCACTGAACTGTCTTAATAACTCAAAGAGATGCTGTAAAGATATCTCCTAAGCTTGCTATTGAAAGCCCCTCAGACACGTCGTGGACAAAAAAAATGAGGTGATTGCAAATGACCTGGTGGTGCTTTTTCCTACCTTTGCCCGTGTGGTGGGTTGGCTCTGCCTTTTCTCAGGTGCAATGAGCTGTTCAGGAGGGAAACTGAGAAGATTTGCCTTGAACCTTGCAGGACAACTCATTGCCTGAAACGATTCACTGAGATAGCACAAGCTTTGTTTAGAAACAAATACCTCCAGCCAGGAGCCTTCAGAGACAATAAAGCATCTGTTTGAGTTTCTCAGTGAGTTAGCTGTGTGTAAATGCTTTATTTCTGCTTCTGCTCCCTGTCCTCTGCTCTCACTGTTTGCAATTTTTGCTAAAGAAAGTCACCTGCCTTTCCGTTGGCAAGCGGCTTGGGACACATTGCCTGGAGTCTGACCTCAAAGTAGGGTGGGATTTGAATCTGAAATCCACTCAGTTTGATCTTGCAAGAACCACCGCGTTGCACAGCTTGTATGTCTTTAGTAAAAAGGCATGACTTCAAATCCGTCCTTTTCAGAGGCCTGTCTCCGTAGTCAGCTGCCATCTTCCGAGAGAAAGATCTAAAATTAGAGAAAAGCTGCCCTCCACTGCTAGAGAATACTGCTGCTGTGACATATGAAAGCAGAAAAAACTTCAAATAAAGGTCTTCTACTTAGGCTCACGTAACAAGCAAGAAAGGTTTTAGGTCTCTACTGGCCGGACCGGCATTTGTGGGGATCTGATTTAAATAGGAAGCCACAGTACCAATGCTTCTCTTTGTCTGCCTAAGCGTTTATACTTTCCCTGTCATCATAGGCGCTGTTATTTTGATGGAAACCTTCAGATCCAAGGGGTTTTTTTTAAGTACCTTTCCTAGAAATCCTGAGGGATGCTAGGAGACCCTACTCTTTTCAATAAATCAGTGAAGAAGAAAGAAAACCTGCAAGTGGAAACATCAACTTGAGCCTCTTTGTATGTGGTGGTTGTGGGGAGGTGTGGACACCATGGAGGGACCAAGGTGTGGTTGCCACCCTGGAGACCTTGGGTTCAAATATGTGGACTTCAGTTGGACTTTCTTTCTTTCTTTCTTTCTTTCTTTCTTTCTTTCTTTCTTTCTTTCTTTCTTTCTTTCTTTCTTTCTTTCTTTCTTTCTTTCTTTCTTTCTTTCTTTCTTTCTTTCTTTCTTTCTTTCTTTCTTTCTTTCTTTCTTTCTTTCTTTCTTTCTTTCTTTCTTTCTTTCTTTCTTTCTTTCTTTCTCTCTTTCTTTCTCTCTTTCTTTCTCTCTTTCTTTCTCTCTTTCTTTCTCTCTTTCTTTCTCTCTTTCTTTCTCTCTTTCTCTCTCTTTCTCTCTCTCTTTCTCTCTTTCTTTCTCTCTTTCTCTCTTTCTCCCTCTTTCTCTCTCTCTTTTTCTCTCTCTCTTTTTCTCTCTTTCTCTCTTTCTCTCTCTCTCTTTCTCTCTTTCTTTCTTCTTTCTCTCTTTCTCTCTTTCTCTTCTCTTTCTGCCTCCTCCACTGGCATCCAAGCAACCTACTCTTCCTCTGTGTCACCGCTCATGCCTGATGCTCACCGCACTGATGATGTCACGTTGCAAACTACCTGCCTACAGACAGCTGGCTCCAGTAAGCATCAGTCAGGTTTCCTGTGGCCCAGGCTGGCTGAGTGCTCAGATCCATCTGGCAGCCCTGGCATGAAGAGTGAACAAGTGGTTTGCTGTGAAAGACGGGTTCTGGGGTCTAGGGAAGGAAATCAGGATGTTACTTGGTAAAAGTATCTGCCTCAACAATTACCTAGTGGAATGAAAGGGTTTTTGGCCACTGACTTAAAAAAAACACTAGCCAAATGTGAGCACATTGAGGCTAAGCTCTCACCTACCAGTCAGAGTGCATGGGGAAGGAGTGAATGTCGGTACCAGGAGAGCGACATGGGCAAGGGAAATGTGCAGAAACTGCATATGTGAGGAGGCTTTGTTTTCACGGGATTACAACAGTACCGTCACAGCAGTGGGGCCCCAGCAGTGCTAGCCCTGTGCATGGGCACCACAGGCTGCCCATGGAGAGGCTTTTCCTTGGATCCTCTTTGTCACAATGACACACAACAACCAACTGTTGTGTACCGTGTCGAGGAGTGACAGAACAGAGGCCTGCCACTGGCAACTGAAGCTCCAGCATGTCTGCCAGACACCTTCAGATCCCTGCAGCTGATGAGACAATATGATGACAGGGGAAAAAAACCCAAATTAGTAGTGAGGCTACAATCGCAGATGATGCAGGCATGTTCAGTACCCCACAGGGCACAGAGCATGGAAGGTAGGATCCTGTGGGAGAAAGCACCTGGCAAGTTAAAAGGCAAGTAAGATTTCGTTGCTGGAGTCAAAAGGGATCAATATTTTCTTAGTGAGGAGCAGTAAAGGTTTGTCTTCTTGAACCATTAAAGTGTGACTAGGATGGCTTGGCATCACCTGGCATCACCTAGCGTTACTGCTTGTTCTGCAAAAGGATCAGATCAAATTATTAAGGGGCATGGCTAATTGTGTGCAGGCAGAAGTGCACATGCTTTTATCATCAGCAACATTTTAGACCTGATTTGAAAGCCAATGAAATCATGGGGGAAAAATCCACTTACTCCTTTGAGTTTTCTCCTCCCAGACTGGCTTTATGGGAACAGTCCCACAGGAACCCAAGTTGTCAGCAGATGAAGAAACAGAACACATCATTGCTTAAACTGAGAAATACGAGTATTAGTGAGTCTGTGTTGCTCGATATGGTAATACTGCCATGCATGACTGTGTAGGATTTGCTCTGAAGCCTTGTCTCATCCCTCTGCTACTTCTTCTCTCCTATGTTTGTGGAGGTCTCTCTGTCACAAGCAAAATCTGATTCAAAATGGGTTATTTATTTTAAGCCAGGCCACTTGGATCAAGTTCTTAGGATGTCCACTGACTAAAATACCTGATCCCTAATCTCTGCTTAGCCTCTGACTTTGCACTTAACTTAGGAGGGTGTGATCCTGTGCTGCAGGGATGACTGCCTATGCAGCCCCAGGTAATGAGACTACGAACCAGAAGGTCAGCAGAGCAGGAATGAGGAAGGAAATCAACAGTTGCCTGAAACCCATGGGGGCAAAGTATGGTGTCTGTTCGCAGGCAGGACCCAGCTGCTGAGAGCGACGTGGCTCTCTGGGCACAGTGGGTATTGGCCTTGTCTGCCAGGCACTATGTGGGCCTCCTGCATGAAGATAATGCAGGGAGCTGCCCTGGCTGCTGGCAAACACAGCCAGATCTGCCTGGGCTTACATTGCCATTTCCAGGCCCTCCTCCAGTTTATGAGTAGAGGAATGGATGTTTCAGTGCAGGTCTTTGGGCAGATTTTGGCCACCCTCAAAGGGCTGTAGAAAGCTCCCTTCCAGGACACCTCTCTTCTGTTCATACCCAAGCCACATGCATAGCATTCCAGGGGCTTGGTTCTCCCACCAGTCCTGCACCTTGAAAAGCAGGATCCTCCACTGTGCGGCTCCTGGTGGGAAAGCAGTGAAGCTGTTAGTCCAGAGCCAAGCATGTGTTTAAGCTGCTAAATTGCTCCTCTTCTGCTTACATGGGAGTAAATAGAAATGGGAATGGGGTTTGTGGTGGGCATGAAAACTAGGATGAGCAGAAATGAGATCCCTTTACTGCAAGGCTGCAGCATAGGAGCGGTGCCATGATGGAGTGGGAGGCTCTGTGCATTCAAACAAAAGAAGTGGACACAGTTAAAAGGATTTTCTGATATTTGTTTAGCTTGGCTGCTACACTTTACTGAAGAAAAGGAAAGGTTTTGCTAAAGTTGAAACAAACAGTATATCAGAACATTAAATAAAGGGTTAGCAAATCTGCCAGTAGTGCGAAGTCAGGTATGCTGATGAGGTCAAAATTTAATTCCACACCGAAATAGGAAGTTTCAAGTACAAGTGTTCACAGTAAGCCAAATTATATTACCTACCAAACCTCCAGGTGCTCTGAACAATTTATTTCATTGTCATTCATCTGATCAGTATTTGCAATACTAAAATTCACTACAGAAACAGAGACAGGAGAACAACTTTTTAGTCTATATAGGGCAGGCACAGTGGGAAAGGCTGGGAACTGTCCACCCAGCCTGCTATGGGGCCTCTCATAGGCTGACAAGCCTTGCAGTACTGGCTAAGCATTGCCCTCTGATCTTCTCCCCATCTCTGTCCATTCTCTCAGCTCCCCCCTTAAATTATGCTCAGTATAGGAGTACTCTAAAGGCTCTAAATGTTCAGCAGGTTCCATAGCAGCAGAGTAAGTTGGTAAGATAAGGAAAACTAACCAAGGAGGATTCTGGCTCACAAAAGAATATTCAGCAGGCAGCTTGAGTGAAGTACTGACAGGGAGACGCACAAAGCTCCCAGTGCTTTGGGACTGACCCTCTGCTGGGTGCAACACAGCAGGCTCAGGCCAAAAAAACCAGCTGAAGTAAGGAAGCAATGTGACTTCCACTCTGATATAGCATCCTTCTACCTGAGGAATTCCTGAGTGAGGATGGGAATGTTTATCTTCTCATTACTCCTGTGGAAAACTCAGCAGCATGAGTAACTCCTTGCGGGGGTGAGTAAGGTTGTGTGCTCCTTGCTCAATATTGCACTACCCATCCGCAGCAAAGCTAGGAATAGATCTGTTGATGCACAACATTTGAGTTTGTGACTTATGAATAGTAATTATTGTAATTAAACAGTGGTCCCAAAATACTCCCTGGGTTACAAATGTTCTTCTTTGCTCAAGTAAATTCCCATTTACCTAACTAAGGGCACAGCAATTTTGCCCCAGAAGACTTTGTATAGCGTATTGAATTTGTATCCTCAAATTACACATCTAGTTAAAACACTCTTATAGGTAATTTTCCTAATTGTTTACAGTATAATCATATTACCAAGTTAAAATTAAATGAACAATGAGCACATAGTATAATGTAATATAATATAAAATTCACCTCTTACAATGCGATCTAAAATACACCAACTAGAAGAGTAATGCCATGTAACTAAGCAAACAGGATAGGTGTGAAATTAAACAGGATATAGGTGTATTGTGTGAGAGAGATTTGGTGGTGGAAATGAGTCACCTCTTTGTCAACAGCATTGCTGCTAGCTACAGTGTGCTGCGTAGAGGGGAAGCAAGACAAGTAGAACAGAAATACCATAGAGCTGTCACAGTCTGCACTCAGTCCTCTTTGACAGCTAGAATTGCCATAAGTGATGCTCAGAAATATCCAGGCTAGAGAGCTATGCAGGGTGGAGGTCCCCAACCCTGCTCCATCACATGTCACAGCTCCCATCCACCACCACAGGATCTGCCTCCACCTGTCTGCAAACAGGGATGGCACTTCACAACTTGGACAACAGAGGACTTAAATCTTATGGGAAATATTGACTCCACCCAATGTCTCTGACAAATAAAGGTAGACGGTGCTATATTAGAGCTGTTCTAGTGCCCAGCTGAATTCACCTCCTCGGTGAATAAGTGAACTTAACCTTTGACAACCTTTTTCCAGCATGTCTGAGAAGGGATAGATACCCTGAAACCTCAGGGCAGCAGTACTGCATCCCAATTCAGCCAACCCCCTGCCCTGCAGTCAGCCTCAGCCTTCACCCTCAGCTGTCAGCATAGTCTGAGGTTTGTAATCCTGCTCTAAGGTGCATTAGCACAAATCTTGGACTGGGGTACGAGCACACATTCATCCCAGGGCTGCCCTGATTCCAGGTCACTCTTCTTGGTGGCCCCACAGAGAGAAGAGGCTGCAAGAAGCTGCCATGTGTTGGTGCTGCCCTTCTCTGAAGGAATACAGCACTGCTGAGAGTGATGGCCCAGCAGAAGCGACTACCTGGCTCTGTCCATGCATCACATGGACCACAGATCCACAGACTAGGTGTGGTCCTACACCAGGTTGCCATGGGGATATCTGAGTCCCTACGGGAGAGGAATCAGCTCCCCTAGTTTAAGCAGTTGGAAGAGCTAACTTTGCTCCATGCTATTTTGCTCATTAATTGTTACATAAATGCATTCAAATATTTGTAAGATTGATTTGAACTGTTGCTAAATCAGACGGTTCAGATTTAACCACCAGAAATTAAATCAGATAATAAACATTCAGCATTACATTCCTACAAAAGGATAATTTTGTAGGACATTTGGTTTATATTGTCTACGCACCTGCAGGTGGAATGCTGGCGATAAGGTCAGATTTGATAGTAAATTGGACTGGCAGACAGTTTTTGAACGTAATTACTCAAAAGAAACCACCCGGAATCAATTTAATCCTCATACAACTGATTTTTAATTTCCAATGGTACAAAAAAAAATGCTATTCACATTAGGCTTTTACTGACTTTGGTCTGTAATCGTGGAATGTCTGTATTGTAGCCAAGCTAATTAAATAAATGCTAAGTATTTCTTGCTTTGTAATGCAGAAAAAAAAAAATAAAGGTGCCTCCTAAACAGCAAATGAACAAAAGCTAATGGCTTGGCAGCCCAGAATCCATGTTTATACACAGTCTGTACTTGTTTGGCTGTTGTGAAATTCTGGGACTACTATCAGCCATTTCTGTTGAGGCTGTCCGCACAATTAGCAGTTGCGCTAACAGACGGCTGGGACACAAAGCCTAACAACCAGAAAGCAAGTATTGCTGCAAAAATCATCTGAAACGTGGTGTGTTTATGCTGATCTCTATCCTGCAGAAAAAGGTATGCCCTGGCAAAGAGTGGGATGACCAGGGGCTAGGTCTTCATCCTGCCCTTGTCTTTTAAGTCATGAAGAGTTGTGCAGCCATCAAAGGGAATACGACAGAAGAGGTGCCAAGGCCCCTTTTGGCTCCCTTGGCTTTGTAGGCACTCGGCACAGAGGAAGCAGCTGCTTGTAGCTGCCCATGCATCAGAAGGGATGGCAGCCGTCAGGTCATGTGCTGACTGGAGAACGAGACCAAAAACCACATCATGTGTATAAGGAAGAGCAAAACAATCTGCCCCCTGGCAACTTCGTCCTAAGAGGAAAGGGCTGATGCAATTTTACACTAATTTAATCTGGGATGGAAAGTTGTCCCCAACCTGCTTTTATTCTCTAAGTGAACCTTTTTAACCAATTTTGGTGTTTGTTCTGGATGTCATTCTCTTAGCTGGAAGCTACAAAGGCGCAATGATCTTAAAGCCTTATATTCTCCCGAGACAGAGATCTGAGATGAGTCAAAACAGGATTCTTGCCTTCTTATCCTGCTTTTGATTTAGGGAGGGAGGAATTAGATCCTACGTTCGCATGGGGTAAACATTAAAAACCAGTACTTCTTCTGAACCGATAGAGCTTGTGAATGAAAGACCATAGACCCCTGTCTGGCTGAGGACACATCCCCAAAAGTGAGATGCTTCTCCTCTTGTCTACAACTGTAGCAACTTCCTCCACTAGCAAACTGCCTGGCAGCAGGCATGGGCATTTCTGATGAAGTAGCCAAAGAGCAAAATATGTCTGTCTGCTTTTGTGCTGCCTTTGTGAGGGCTGTGGGAAGACAGACAATACCTGAGCTGACAGGACGCCTGGCTGCCCACAGCCTTCAAACAACTCCTAGCAACTCTGAACTGGCAGAGTGAGTTTCCAGTGAATCAGGGTTTTGCAGGACACAGCACCACTGGGCTCTAGTATCATGCAACATTGCAGCCCTTTGATCCAAGACTAAGAGCCGAAAGAGCATCACTGAACCACAGCCCATCTCCTGCGCACCTTGTCACTGGAGGGAAATAGAGAAACCTGTGCTGGGTACCAGGGGATGCCTCGTGACACAGGTAGGTCCCTGCTGAAAACCCAGGGACACTCAGGGAGCTCTCCACAGGGTAGGTGCAACATCCTGAGGGCGGCCAGCCTGAGAGAGGGGAATGAAGGAATAACCTGGGAACTGATAAAACAAACCATGACAGATCCTGAGCACCCCTTTCCTGTCTTAATGATGTATTTAGGGTTGTACGCTGCTTTTTGTTTGTGTGTGCAATGCACCTCAGCATTGCTGGGAGAAGTGTTCTTGGTGAAGGGGCAGCATTTAGGCCAGAAAGTTTTCCCTGCCCCAGACACATAGGCACCAAAGGATGGGTGTTTATACAAGGCACATAGCAGTGCAGTGCCTTGCTCGTCCTTCAGGCCCTAGGCAAAACCAGCCTGTTCCACTATATATATTTAAGATTGATAATTCCTGTCACAAGAAGGCCCCAAGCAGTTGGTCTGGCTTTAATAAAACACAAGTCACTGGTGCCTTCTCTTTTTTGCTCCTGGGTGAGATAAAAGTTGTACTCATCCTTTGTGGAGCTGGGAAAGGACACGCACCAGAGCATTTCAAGCACAAACCCCAAACACTCAAGATTAGGCCAGCCCCATGAGAGATTTTTCCCATCCTGCAGGACTCAGATCCGGCACAGTTTAAACAGCTGACCCAGTGTTCAGGCACCAGTGACCAGCAGTGTGGAGAGCTGCAGCAGCCCCCACTTTTCTGGGTAATTATGGTTAAAGCAGCCCACTGCCTCCCTGGGGTTAAGATCCTCTGGGACTCCATCACTTCACTTTTGCTTCACAAAGCAAGAAAACAAGGCAAAATTCCCCACCACAATATGTTTTAAATGACCAAAGGCTAGAAGAAAACCTACACTATGGGAAGTCAGCTTTCATTCTGAACGTATTTCTCACTCATATAGCCTATGTGCCACGTTATTAGAGATGGCAGACCCTTTCTTCACCATACCTGTCCCACAAAACCGCAGGCAGCCTTCATAACTCCATGCAGTACTAAAAGTAAACTATACTTACAAATGACAGCTGACATAGGCTAGCTAGGAGCAAACAAAGATTAGAAAGGGCCTGTTATTTATATTTTTTCTTTTGAAGAAGCCATTAAAAATGGCAACATTCCCAAACAGGCCCGTAGTATTCCCAGGCAATGATACATCTCTGCAGGATGGTTAAAAATAAACTTGTTGAAAGGCTCTCCCTCTCTCTTGTAGGCTGCGGGAATTTCCTGTGACAGCTACCTTCAGGGCATGCTTGGCAGTGACACGCAGGGACATGCTGGCATGCTTCATCCCTTTTGCCCCACCCTGTCACCAGGGAGTGGATTTGCCGGGAAAGGGCTTTGCTGACTCACCAGGTGGGATTCCAGTGTCTAAATATAGGTGTCTAGTGCCATTCAGGATGCCCTGGGGTATCCCGCTTGACTCTCAGCTGATGCTCCAGCTGGGCAGGGATTTCCGGCAGGTCTAGCTTATTCAAATTCAGGATCTCTTTACTTTATGGCTTATTTTTCCTGTCCTAAGACCCGAGAGTCTGATAAGAACTGCCTGAGCACGTCAGATGATCTCAGGCCCCACCCCGAACAAGCAAATACTTATACATCACCTACACAGGTACCATTTGCCAGATACTCTAGCGCATGAACAGAAATGACTTACATGTGGGCACTACTTATTATGACATAACTGCCTTCTTCAGGTGCCATTCATCAGTTTCCCAAGTTTAAACACACAAAAAAAGCATTTTTTGTTGCAAAACAGAAGCATCTACTGGGTGGCTTACGTTAGTATAGCACTGTATTCACACGTTAGACTGCACCCAAAAAGATTTCCCACAAACACAAGGATGAAGGTCAGATGCATGCAATCATTTTTCCTGGTCAGAGTTTTGTGGATGTTGGTAGATCCGTGGACTCCCCTGGGAAGGGCAGAGGAAGAAGGGTGACTTGAGAGAAGAACATCAGATGAGAAATAACAACACAAGGAATAAAAAGGAAAGTTTTCAAGGCTTCCCACAATCTCTAGAACAGCTGGGAGCTTTAAAGTCTTTCTTCCTATCCCTCCCGTGGCTCTGGTCACCAGAGCGGTAGCTGAATTTCTAAGGTTTGCCTTCCTCCTGTGTCCCCAGGAGGCCCGACCACCACTTCAGATGTTTCTGTGAAACACATCAGGGCACGGGGTGTTATGAGCCACAGCTTGAAAGCAGCTTTGCCGATCTAGAGGGAGCTGTCCATCTGCTGGGAGGATGTGAGTTGTTCTTAGGAAAGACTGGTCTTCAGGTCCCCAGTAGAAAGTTTCCTGTCTGCAAAGGAGAGGGCTTTACCCAGCATTTCTAAAGCACAACTTTGACACCATTAATCTTTAGGGCATGTGGTGAAAACTGGTGTCTGGATAAAGTTTATGAATCACTGGAGACTGCTGGGGAAATGGGCCTCCAGGGAGAAAATGCACATTTAAGAGCAGGGCTTGTTCAGAAGCAGGCATCCTGGCAGGTGGAAGCAGCACACAGGAGCAGGGCTTTTCCTGCAGATTGCCTCCTACCAACAAAGGCTACACAAGCAGCTGGACACATATATTTAGCTGTATGAAACAAGTGGGAAACCTTAGGAACTGCCCTAGAGAATAAGTATCAAGAGGTGCTGCAGCCTTTTATTTCAGTACAACTGTTTTCTACTCCAGCAACTTAGTATACTGTTTTTGTAATAGAAGTGCTGCTGCCAGTAGTCATCAGAACTGCATGAAGCTGGCGCTGCTTCTATCAACAGGGATCTGTAGGGAAGGGAAAAACCACTGGGACACAATCCTTGTCCAGTTCCCAGGGCTCCCTAGGGGAGGAAAGAGGCAGAGTCCAAATTCAGAGCCGATGAGCAACACTTTTCTTTAGCACTCCAGGGACCAAGACAGCAATGCAGTTGGGAGTTGTCCTCCCAAACCAAATGAGGGATGATGTTGCCTCTGTTTGGCATGGATTATTTATCAATTTCCTGAACACAATCCTTTTAACAGGATAGAGTGTCTGCGCTTGGAGCTTACACAGACATAAAAGAGGAGGCTGAAAAAAAACACCCTGATATTGACAGTCTGATAGCACAGATTTGAGGGGAAGGTTAACTGCATCTGATAAACCGGCTCATCAAATTGGTCACAAATGCTGAGTAATATTGGATCCCATTAATTCTTTAACTTGTGTGTAACAGGGTTATTGCCATTCCAGATCGAGCTAATCAGCCACAATGCACTTTCATCCGCCTCCCCTTGTCCCAAGCATCCTTCCAGTGACTGCCCAGCCCCTTTTGATGGAGCACCCTTGCTGTGCCTGTCTGGACCTGCCCCTTGTCTTAGTGGATGCCACCACGCTTTTCCACTGGTTGGCAGAGCTGGCAGGTCTCACCACAGCTGTTCTGCCCATTGGCACAGGCATGTATTTTCCACAGTCCTCCAGCCCTTGATGTGCACTTGGAGGGGGGCAATGTAGATGAAGGTAGTGCTTAGGATAAGACTCAGTCCTGGCAATGCTGTAGATGCCACTGAGGTTTGGTACTATGGTATCAAATCAGAGAGTCATTTAATGTCTAGTTTCATTAAGTCATGCAATGCCAGAGCCCTGCTGAAAAGGGTCCCCCATCCTCCCACCCCTCCCTGACTTCCTGTCAACCTGCATTCAAGACACCTCTGATCTCCTCCACTTCGTTGACCTCCCTCCAGAGATTTGTCACTTCTTCAGTGGTCTGATCGTCAGAGCATGCACCGCTTGTTTTCTTCCAGTGTTTTTTGTCCTTCCACAATGTAAATTAGTGTGGGGTAGGCCCTGACCTCTTTCATCCTACTTTCCTTTGGGGAAGGCAAGCAGTTAATTATTATTTTTTTTTCCCATTTACCAGTGGCCAACTCACATCAATAAATTATCCTTACCATATCTTGCAAGTAAATTTGCTGTCTCCTCCCAAGAGATCTTCCCTTGCATATCTGAAGAGTTTCTTATTTACCTTAACCTCCTGCATAATATTTCTTTCATTCCTTATTTTTGCTTTTTTGTGCTTGTGTCTGTGTGCCCATGTGTGAGTGCTACTTCTCACACTCACTCCCCTTTACCCTTTAACACCTTCTTACCTTCTCTGGGGTGACATTTTACGCTTCTAATCTTTGGTTATTTTCCGTGCTTGAGTATTAAACAGTGCCCTGTTTTAACTAGCATGCTATTTATTACTCTTATATAAAATTGGTGGATGGACTGTGTCAGTGCTTTTCATCTCCTACCAGCCCATCTCATGTCTTTTCTCTCCTTTACCTTGCATCATTCAAGCTCACCAATACTTCTTGTTTTTTTCCTAAGCAGTTGCACTAGGAACATACATCTGTGTTTCTCCCTGTTTGGGAACAGCTTTCACCTTACTTTAGGATTTAGTGAAACCACAAGTTCTGCCTCTCTCCAGGGGAGAACTCCAGACACCCCAACAAGCACCATAAGCACGAGACTGAGCCCAAACTCAGCTCACAGCTCTGCGAGCCCATGCTGTCTGATGGCCCTTGCCATTCCTCCTTGTAGACCACTGTAGGCTACTTCAGCCCTACTTAGTGGCAAGACATACAACGTAGCTCTTCCTCAGCAGCCACCTGGGCCAAGAACCATGCTAACCTTTGTGGATGCTGCAGTACCTGGCCCCAAGCTGCCACTGGTGTTGGCAAACAGAGGCTTCCGGATGAGACTTCATCCCTAAGCTGATCATTGTGTCAAACAGCTGGGAGAGGTCAGACCATAATTTTGAACATTATTCAAATGCCTTTTTGATGCAGGGCAAGAGCAGCACCCAACAGCCTGCACTGTAGTTGTCTGGCTGAGGGGTGGCTCAATGCCATGCTGAAGCTGGTGGGGTTGGATAGGTGTAAAAACAAGTGTGGTGGACCAAACTCTCTGCAGAGTTCTACCTGACACCGCAGGAAAGGTTAAAGTTAATTTGGAAAGGAAGTAGAGAAACCCAGGGAAAGCCAAAGTGGAGACTCTGCTCTGTCGTCTGAAGTGGTTTATCTCGGCCATCCCAGCCAGAAGCCTGTTTAAGCCATCCTTTAATCTATCACAAGAGCTAGGGTCAGCCTCTGATTTGAATCATTGTGAGCCAGTCCCATATACCATTGTCTTAATGCGTCTTATCTCAGTTATTTCTGAACATTCCTCAGCAGCAATTACACCTTTCCTCTCCAATCTCCCACAAAGTATCTTTTACTATTTACCCACATCGATTTTTTGCATCCCATTTTATTTATGCCTACTGTGCCTTGAATTATAACTCTAGCATGCTCCTGATTCCCCCTGTGTGCTGTTCTCATTCCTACCTCTTCCATACACTGCAAATTGCTCTTTTGTTAGTGAAGATACTTTATGAATATCCAGAAGGAAATCCTGAAGAGGAAGATCTCATCTTATTTTTCTGTTATGTCTAGCACCTTCTTTTTATTTTATCAGAGGGCAGATGTGTCCACTTGGACTCAGTTGGGATCCTTCTCCCCTCCTTTCCATAGATTTCTTGTTAAATAAAAAGAAAGATACCTCAGAACATGGAAACATGCTCCTTATCCTCTATTTAAAAATCTGTAGGCCTGGTTGTGTCTTTTTTTGACAGTGCATTTAAATACTGAAATTAATCCCAGAGAAGAGACAAGTTGTCTGTTCGAATGCTAAGAAAGGCTTATGGGACAAATAGCTTACAAAGGTGGGCAGATAGTATTTTAACACCAGCAGTTCCAGTGTTACTAGACTTCTTCTCAAAGACCACATCCAGAGCATTCAGTATATGTTGGAAACGAATAAGAAGTTCACCTGAAATTCACTTTGTGAACAAAATTTACAGAGAAAACACCAGGCAAGGCAGTAATTACAGGTGAAGCACGGGAGTCAGATGTGTCCCATGACTCCCAAATGACTTCAGCCAGCAAGCCTGCTATATCAAGACTTTCCTATAGCTTATGGAACACACAGTTGTCTGTAGCTACAGGGAAGCCCTAAACTATGTTAGGTCTGAGAACCTTCATCCCAAATCTCAACAAAAGCAGGTACGTTCCACTCTCATTTCCAGTACAAAAGGGAGCTGCCTTCTTCAGGAGCTGGGCAGGTTTGCATTGCCCAGGTAAATGCTCTTTCTGGCTGCAGTGAGCTGCTGGTGACTGGGGCAGGGAGGTGATGGGTAGTGGTAAGCTTGAGCTCCCAGTGCTGGGTCTTTACGGTCACAGAAGGCACTAGGGTATCAGGTCCTTGTGTCAGCTTCCATGGAATGGCCTCCTGGGACAGCTCATTAGTTTAAGAGCAGGTGATGGGCTACAAACAGCCTGTAGACTGGTATTGGCCAATAAAAGGTATCGCTGATTGCTTGGTGCATTCATTAAAGCCTTAACAGATATAAATCTGCTTATGTCCATTAATAAGCATCTCCTTCTAGACCACAACTCTAAAGTAAAACACCAACCAAGTCTTTAGGATGGACTACTTCTGATCAGAGTTAAGGCAATGAGTTAGGGACAGCCTGAAGGGAAAAATCATACCAGACCTGCAGTGAAAAATGACAGGCTCGAATGACTAGAAAATGTAAACACACTTAAAGAAAAACCTCAAATGTTTATGCCTTTAGTTTGTCTGCTTAAACATGTGGCTTGAATTCTAGTTTGTTAGGGACATATTTCTTTTTCTTTCTTGACAATGATTTTGCCTCTCCTTTCTTTCCCTGTCATTTGGGTGCCATTGCCAAATGTTGCTGCTAACTGGCACTAGAAAAGCAAGAGCAGAGAGGAACAAAGAAACTACTGTTAAACAAAGGCAGGCATAAACAAATGGAGTTTTCCTGTGGTACTTCTGAAAACTAGACAAAACCTTCTTTCTCTTCCAAAAGAAACCATTTCATACTGAATCAGTCATTCCACAGAGCTCATTGTTCAGCTGATGAACATGTGTAACCCTCATTTACATCAGCACAGGTGCTGCAAGGGGAGGGTATAGCACAGCATACAGAAAACACGTCAGTTCCGGAAAGTGGCACAGATTGTGGCCCTGCTATGACATTACTTGCAACTGTAGTTTCGATCTTCCCACTTCAGCAGCAAGTCTTATTTATTGGTCTTTATAATGCTGGGTTTTACATAACAACAAGCATGTTTCCAATAACTTTCTAGCTCTGAATCAACCCCTGAGTGTGCTGAGCATGGGCTAATAACAATAAGAGGGCTCCCTCTCTAGCAGTTTGAAAGTATTCCTGTTGAGGAGGGAAAGCATGTTGCTTAACAGAGGTTTGTGAGTCTCTGACGAGATCAAGTCCTGCCTTCTTGAAAATCAAATGGGAGCTTGGCGTATGGGCTGTAAAATTTCAGGAATAAGCAAGCACTGTCCTACTGGCTTTTCAAGCAAAGTCAAATCAAAGTTCCATGGAGGTGAAGGGGAGGGTCATACCTTCAAGGGCAGCTGCTGTAAGCATGGGTGCTGCCAACTTGCCAGGCAGTGTGCCGGCAACCAGTCCCTGTGGGAAACCAGAAGCGATCTGAAACCCATCACTAACAGGGAACGCGGGGCTTTCTCCTGCGAGAGAAACACTTCAGAACACCCAGACATCCAAATGCCACAGGCTTCAGCAGTGAGACAGTTACTCCTCACATTACTGAAGTGGCTCACCAGCCACTTTGCAAGCTGAGGACAAGCAGATGATGATGGGTATGTAGGCTGGAAGGCAGCACTCCTGCTCCCTACGCCCATCACTCTGCACTAGGGCAGGAGCACGCAGTCTGAATGTTGCAGGCAACAGTGGTTTGGCAACCATTTCCCAAAGTCCCTTAGATGAATCTTACCCAGCTTCCACCCACAACCAATTGCTACTTTCTTGCTGTGGCTTGCAGTGTGTTTCTAATTGCTACTTTCTTGCTGTGGCTTGCAGTGTGTTTCTCACATCAACATTCTTGCTTTGTGTTGCACCACAATTCTTGCATGAACATCTGCTCCCAGCAGCTGGTTGTTATACACCTTCACCTCTGAGAAAGAGCCTGTGGTACCCGAACATCTCTCTGCATAGGTGTGCATCTGTGTAATTGGCTTCCAGTGATCCCTGGGTGGTGGCTGCTATGGGACTGCAACAAGGGGTACCCTAAATCAGCTGTCAGTCCTGCTCTAGAGGAGGTAGAGCCACCATCATGCATCTTACTGCTTGGTCTTTGCAGGCACAGAGGATTCCACCTTCTGCAGGCATTTCCCTCCTGTGGTGTGTCCTCCTCGGAGGTCATCCAGCATCATCATTTACAGGTGGGCTATAGGACCTCGGTTTGAGCTCAACCTCCACTCCCCTGCTTATTCAGAGGAAGGCATTTTCTCCGGGCCGTGAGTCAGTTTTGGAGGTATGTTCTGTCCCCGTCTCTGTTTTCTCAGCATCCTATTAAGAACTGGACAGCAGACTTATGCAGAGCGTGCTGTATCACTGCCTTTGATTCCTCTGCTGCAGGCACAAAAGCCATCCTTTTGCTTCTCTCTGTTTATTGCTCTGCACTGCACAGCATCACATTAGCTGTGTTCGCAACAGCGCTCTATTGAGAGTTCATCTCGAGCCATTTGTTTTACAGTCATTGGATTTATAACAAGCTTGACCAAACCCCAATCTAATTTGAAACTGTGCTAAAGCACTTTTATATTTACTTTAGTAATGAAATAAAATTTCAGTTCTGTTTTTAGAGTGATTTCTTTCAGCATCACTACTGGTATAATATCTCATTTGTGTTTCATAAATTGCCATAGGCAGGAAAAAAATACTAAAACTGTTTTCAGCAAATTACTTCTAAAGGAGATGTTTTCCCCTGTACACTCGCACACGCAGACTTACCTTTTCAAAACTAAGCAGTGATTTTGGTGCTCAATCTGACATCTATAAAAATTACCTCATATTTAGAAAAGGGTGACTAGTCATCTTCTGACTATCCAGCTATCCCTAATGTGTCTTAGACTAAATTCAGTGGTAGGTTAAAACACTTTTTAAGCTGTGGACAAAAGTTACTTAAAAATAAGATATTCAACTGATCAGAATGTGTTCAGCTAGTTTGCAGCATGGTAGCAGTATCCCAGACAGTCTGTGTTTCTAGCTCTAAGCTGGCCAGCACGATCTGATCTCCCACTCAGGACCAGGATAGGTGAAGAGTTCAAGGCAAGGTGTCTCCACAAAGGGGGTGGAGGGGGGCACCTCAATTTTGAAACTCATTTGGTCCATCGGTACCCAGATTTATTAACCTTCCCAACAGGTTGTAAAGCCCATCTATTTCCCTGTTCCAAGCTTAGGCTATTGCTGAGGGTGTGAATTGAGGAGGAGTTATTTATGGATAGACCTTTGTCTAAGTTTATGCTGTTATTTTTAATTTATGTGGTAGGTGCCCAGTGTACTGCTAAGATGCCTAGAGATGCATTTTAAGAATTTGAATGCATAAATAAATAAAATGCTCTGTACTCAACCAGACCTAAATTATGTAGCACAGAGAGACAAGCAATTCAATAAACATTAGGGAAAGAACTGAAGGAGCACAGCAGACCAATGCTGTTTGCAGACCCAAGAATCCTTATCCTCGAGGAAGCAATATAGAGAAGCTACTGCTGGCAGTCCAGATTTTAGATGATATTAGAGTCCCTCATCTTCAATTGAAGACTGTGTTTGTATCTACAGTGGCCTCGAACCCATCGAAGAACAGAGCTCTTCCTAAATAAGCTGAATCGGGTAGATGTGTAAGATCAGCTGTAGTGGTGAAACCCTGGCGCCTCGGAAACAGCCAGTGTCTTTGCCAGTGGCTCATAGGGAACCCAGGGTTTCACCAATCGGGTTAATCAGTTGTGTAAGTCAGGTCTAAGTCCTGGATGAATCCATTGTAAAGCACCCCCCATTTAAAAGACAGATGTTTAAAGACATTAAGCAAATAGACATCAGCTGTCCTATCAACAGGATGGCTCTGATTGATGATACAAATGCTATAGTGTGCAGTAAATATGGCATGTATCATTAAATGTACTTAATTAGAGGTAGCGTACCATTGGTGAATGTGCCACAACAAGCAGCATATCACAAATGTAACCAAGAACCACAGTGGTCTGTGATGGTGTATCTATAAACATATGTAATTATACATAATAGTGCTATATTATGCTGATAATTTACCATACTTATTGGATATGCAATCCCAGATAGCATCTCACAAGCTATGTTACTATATGCTTGTCTAAACTATATAAGCAACAGGGAATAATAAACATATCCATTTTATGTTCTTTCATTTGTGTATGGTTTTAACTAAAATAATAAAGACGCACAAAACCAAAGGCAGAACATGTCACCACCTCTGCAAGAACGTTGCTGTAGCCCAGCACCACCTGGAGCAGAGGCTGCAGCACGTGGAGGGTGCTTGGGGCTTTTGCTAGACAACACGCAAAGTCTATGCCATTGAAAGCTTCACAGCAGTGAAAGTGGTGATGGATAAACTTCTGGCTTGGGTTTCCCTGGGGCAAGTTTGCACTGCAACCGCAACCAATAAACATTACTGAGCTATCACTTAAGCAAACCAGCTCGGGTAATTTTACCAGTTCAGTGAGTGTGGCATGGGCTTCAGTGACCACAGCCTTTTGCTCAGGCAGCTGAGAGCACCTCCAACTGTCACTGCTGTGGGTACTGTGCTCAGGATCAGTAATTAAAAAAGCAGCAGTGCAACTGACCTACTCAGTCTGTGCTGGCATCTCAGGGCTGTGCCAGGGTCTTGGCCTTGAGAAGCAAAGGCAGTAGTTTCCCCTTTAAAACACTTTGCTTCTTCAGGGTTTTCTGCCTGCACTTTGCATTTCACCCAGCCCGGGATTTGAGCTGGCATGGGACACCCTTCTTTAAGCAGGTGAGCATCTCTGAGCATTTAAGCATTTTTGAGGAATCCTCCCCAAAACATGCCAAGCTGTGGCAGGAACCAAGCAGTGAGCAAATGAAACACCACACACACACCTGGCATTAAAGCATAACCAGAGAAAAAGGATATGATATAGGAAAGACTCTCATTCTTCATCTACAGCTCCAGCTTACGTGGGTCACCCAGAAGTGCCTAGCTCTGGTGGCAGGGCCCAGACAGCAGCTGCCACTTCAGGGGACAGGAATGAAGACTGGAGGGGTGGCACAGTCTGCATCACCCTGCCAAGCCCCATGCTCTTGGCAGGTTTTTCCTCCCTTCATGCCTTCATGCTCCTGCTGCCCCACTGAAAACAAACACTCGCTGTGTCAATAGATACGGTCCTCTACTTTCCACCCTCTAGTTCCTGGTGATGGATGATGCCAGCTTGAGCAAGAAGGAGGATATATTTGTCAAAAGTGCATGGTCAGAAATATCTGAAAGGGGTGCACGGAATCTAGAATTGATGGAGGCATTGATCTCATTTGCTGATGTGAAGCAATGGACATCTTCTGTCTGAGAGAGGATGTCAGAACGCATTGCACAATCCAGAAGTTTTATTCCCTTTGTTTTGAAAGAAGTCATTAGGAACCAGATGGCTCAGGGATTTGGTAACAGAATATGAAACCTCTCATCTCTCCATCGACCATTCAAATATGACCTATTGTATTAGTCACAGAAAATCATGAGATTACTTGCTGGTGTCTTATGCAAAATGAGATAGTTATCCTCTTCTGCAGCCCAGCTGCAGCTGAACAGATTTTCCAGTTGAAATGGTAGGACTTTTTTTCCAGAATTTGGCTTTCAGCTTTTAAGAACTCAGCCTTTCTAAACTGTGAGCTGCAATTAGCCTCTTCCTCCCTTCCTGGGACAGAGCTGAACATAACTGCTCCCTCCTCCCTAATGTTGATGTCTGCCAATGACACAGGGAAGGGACAACTAGGAAATATGTATTTAGGTGTATACACTTCGCGAATGAATGTACTTTATGCAAGATGCTTGGCCAATGCTCAATGCTCCTCAAAGAGAAAAGTGTGCCAGAACAAGTGTGTGGCTTTATCATGACAACTTCTCAAGGAAAACACTACTGAAAGCAACAGAAGTGGTGAAAATGCAGAACAAAGATGTGCTTTGGCAGATTAATCTAGAGGAGAGACCTCAAATGGATCAATTGTGTGAGCAGTAGGAGGTTTGGGATAGGTTTTTCCTGCAGATGGTACTGCCTAGCACAGGGGAGCAGCTTGCATTAGGTGGTAGGAGGCAGTGAAGAAATCCATCAGCACACGGCACAGCAAGCGTGGGAGTTGCTGTTTCACCAGGACTTCAGTAAGTTACCACATTTCAGCTAATTTGGGGTAAGAGCCTACAAGGAGAATCCTGTGTCATGGTAAATGCAAAAGAATCGGAGGTAGCCTCTTAGGACAAAGTACTTTTATCATCCTATGCACTTAGTGGAGATGTTTTGAGATGTCTGCTCTCTGTGTTGCCAGCTGGGGCCTAAGGCAGGAGAGTGGTAAGAGAATATTCTTGACTGGGTGCATGGTTGGATGCACAACCCACACAACAGCTGAACAAAATGTCAAACCAAAGAGGTGCTCTGTTATGGTGAATAAAATGGCAATAGTGTAAATAAACAATAGACACTCATAAGAAAATAACTGTAAATAAACTTTGAAAACACAGGAAAAGAGGAATGAAACAGGAGAGAAAGGCAGAGAGAAATGCATCTTCGATTTGTTCAGCTTTTCCCATCCGTGACAGACCTCTGCTCTGTAAGCACTGGTTTGCAGCTGGGCAGCTGAAGTATTTAAGCTTTTAAAGAATACATATACCCTCCCAATGTCCCTTCCTGGCCACAAGGACAGGATAAGACTTCTGAGTAGTCAGTCAATACTTGGTGGAAGACAGAGTACCTCTGACACTGGAGCATTTCATGACTAATCTGCACAGGCACAAATGCCAGCAAACTTGTAGAATTACTTGCAATCCTTTGCAAAAGTGATGAGCAGTCCCCTCTGTGGATATATTATGAGCCCAGGCATGACACTTGCTGTGCCAGCCATCTTTAGGGGCTTTGGGCAAGGCATAGTCAGTCTATTCTGCAGCAGCTCTCCTGGAAGAGATGGAGCAGGAAAATAGCAGCTACTGGCAGCTCAGAGACACTGTGAGAACTACGAGCTAAGGCTTGCCAGGCCAGGAAAAATAGCTGAGGAGTGTCGGACATTAGAGAAGAACAGAAGGGCTATGCTGGTCTCCTCATTTACAGGAGATGGTTCAAAAGGGAGGCTGCAGTAGTTTGGGCTACAAAGTTGTAACTGCAGGGAACAGCCAGACCGGCTCTCTCAGCTGCGTACTAAAACATATTGCAAAGCAGAAAAAAGCCTGACATGCTTTTAATAGAGACAAAAATTTACTCTCTTGCTCCTCTTCCTGTAAGCCTCAATAATGTAATGTAAAAAAGGAAGAAAAAAACCCCAGTATGATCTCATGCTCGTTGCTTTATCTAAAGTGAGTTGCTGATCTCAGTCCAGCTCTTTAGCTGGCAGATCTAGGCTTGGTGAGCATCTCAACCTTCTGGTGGTTTCAGTGAGAAAGCCATGGCACTGAGGGACCAGGCCTTCCTTGGGCAAGTCACTGGGGTTTTGCTTTTGATTTCGGGGCAGTACAGCTGAAAGGACAGAAAAAAGAGTACTTTTTAT
Organism: Tapera naevia; assembly: GCA_033556795.1. Classification (NCBI taxonomy): domain Eukaryota; kingdom Metazoa; phylum Chordata; class Aves; order Cuculiformes; family Neomorphidae; genus Tapera; species Tapera naevia. The sequence goes on from JAUMJJ010000291.1 coordinate 5,173,277, forward strand.
TTATAGAGATAAGGGATTAAATTTACCAGTGGGGCAGTCTCCCTGTACGGTTTTGTGCCAATGAGGGCTAGAAATCTCCATGCCCATAGAGGCAATGTTTTCTGTAAATCCAAGCTTTACTTAAAAGTGAGAGAAGTAAAAGTGATAAGATGTAATTAACAGGAAAACCAACAAAATAACAGTTGAAAATACATTTCAACCCATCCTAAAAGGGGCTGTACCCTTAGGACTAGTGGGGCCATCTCGAGAAGTCTTGCTTGCACTGACATGACTGTGCTGCTGTTTCATCCTTTTTGTCTTTCACAGAATCACAGGATCACAGAATGGTAGGGGTTGGAAGAAATATCTGGAGATTATCTAGTCTAACCCCCCCTGCTAAAGCAGGTTCACCTAGAGCAAGTTGCGCAGGAATGTGTCCAAGAGGGTTTTGAGTATCTCCAGAGAAGGAGAGTCTACACCCTCCCGGGCAGCCTGTTCCAGTGCTCCATCACCCTCACAGTAAAGAAGCTTTTCCTCATGTTGAGGTGGAACTTCCTGTGTTCTAGTTTGTATTCATTGCCCCTTGTCTTGTTACTGGACAACATTGAGAAGATTCTGGCCCATTCCTTTTGACACCTGTCCTTTATATATTTACAAGCATTGATATGGCCCCCTCTCAGTTTTTTCCTTTCCAGGCTAAACAGACCGAGTGCACTCAGCCTCTGCTCTTAAGAGAGATGCTCCACTCCCCTGATCATCTCTGTGATCTTCCACTGGACTCTTTCTTGATAGAGCCCAGAACTGGACACAATACTCCAGATGAGGACTCGCTAGGGCAGAGAGAGAGAGGATAATCTCCTTTGACCTGCTTGCTACATTCTTCTGCACCCCAGGATACCACTGGCCTTTTTGACCACGAGGGCACATTGCTGGCTCATAGTCAACTTCTTGTCTGCCAGGACTCCCAGGTCCTTCTCTGCAGAGCTGCTTTCCAGCCAATCAACCCCTAACCTGTATTGGTGCCAGGGGTTATTCCTCCTGAGGTACAACACCTTGCCTTTGTTGAACGTTTGTTGAAGGTTCCTCTCTGCCCCAATTTTCCAACCTGTCCAGGTCATGCTGAATGGCAGCACAGCCTCCTCTCAGTTTCATATCATCAGTAAACTTCCTTTGTCTGTTTATCTGCTTTCCATCTGCAAAGCCCTTTGCCAGGGAGGGCAGGAGAGGCAGACACCTTGTTCAGTCGTGGGGCAGAGCGCTGGGGCAAGAGAAGCAGGAAACTGAGAGTGGATGTGGTTTTGCCACATGGAGGTAGATGCCCCTCCGGCTTCTGCTGTGGGATGGGGATCTCCTTGCCCCTGGAGAGGCAGCCAGCTCCTCTCTGCCCTGGCTGTGGCATAGAACATCAATACAGCAAACGTTTCTATCCCTTTGCCATCTTGGCTATGTGCTGTATATTCATCATCTTTATATTTTCTTTACTTTAATCTCCCCCATTTGCAAATACACAGGTCCAAATGATAACAATTACCATAAAACAATTGCATTGTCGCCCTACCAATAAAAATTGCTCTGTTAATCAGGAGACTTTCAGAGGCACCATGCCTGAAAGACCTCATTTTAAGCTGGCAGGCTGAACAGGGCAGCAGATAAATTAGCCTATATATGATTGCATGCTGAAATACATTGATTTAAGATTTTTCCCATTCAGCCTGACAACTTGTCTAAATGGGCTCATGTCTGAAGAAGACAGCTTGCAGACATGATGTGAATGACAGGGCATTGCAAATATAATGCAGCACTGCACAAAGCTAGGGAGCAAAAATATTGCAGAAGCGACTGGTAGGATAAAAGAGAGGGTTAAAACTAAACAGAAGCAGGTACTCTAGGCAGCATAGCTCTCAAATTTCATCCTGATTTTCTTCTTCCATTTCTAATTGCTAAGTCACTACAGGGAGAAAGCAATTACTGATCTGCTATCATTCACCATGTCATCCTTAGGTCCTCATTAGCAATTCCATCAACACTCGTAGCATTTAGCTCCCATCCTGTGATTCTGAATGTCCTAATCACAGCATGATGGTTCAGGGTGTTTGAGAAGCAGAGACCAGTGACCATATCTTCCTCTGTGTTTGGAAAAATGTGGTGTCCTAGGTATGGATCATCAGAAGTGAGTGGTTAAGATGGGCTCTGGTGACTGTCAGTGCTGTGGTCTCTGCCTGTGCTGTTGCCACATATGTTTTTGATCCTGATCAACAACAGAAACACTTGAGAAGGAGTAATTATTTTTTTAAAAAAAGATCCCATGAAGCACCCAGTAAATCAGCCCTATGCCACAAAGGTTTTAACTGTGTAAACTAGAACCCAGTAATTTTCCTCAGCAGCAGCATGCAATGTCAGGAGGATAAAAGTAAGAGCTGACATTACTTGCAGAATTAGAATGGACTCAACATTAGATTAGATATAAAATAATGTGCATATTTTGACACATTGTGTAATACCATCTAGGCCCCAGTGGATTATAAATATTAAATAACTGCTGGATTTTTAGTGTAAGGCAAAGGCAGAGAGATGAAGATTTATGGAGGGACTTCGCTGGAGATCTTACCACAGAGGGGGCTCAAAACGGCTGAGTTTGAGGAAGGCGTCCCAGCCCCCATTTGAGCCTGAGAAAACTGGGCCTGGGAGCCCCTTGGCTGTGCTGGGGCAGATGTGGAGGTGGGCTGCATGAGGCTGTGCTGGCAGAGTGAGTCATGGTTGAAAGTCATGGTTAGGTCCTGTGGACCTAACAAAGCCCTGACAACAAATGTCATTCCTAGGAAGACTGTGGGCTTGGCAACAGAGGAACTGAGAGCAAAGTGGGGGGCTTCCATGTGTACTGGAGCACCAGTGGAAATCCCTTCCCCCTTGCATGCACATATGTCCCAAGGTGGAGCATATGCTTTGCAGAGGCATGGGATCCTTGCCTGAAAATTCGCTTGTGCTCCCCAAGCCAGCATACTCAAATTCAGATCTACCTTACCAACAATGTCCTGCTTCCTTGCTGTGCTGGCTCATAACATAACTGGGCTTCCACTGTCCAGAGACTATGAATTTTCATCTTCAACCAACACGCAGTGATCATAGAATCACAGAATTATTTGGGTTGGAAGGGACCTTAAAGATCATCCAGTTCTAACCTTCTTGCCATGGGCAGAGACACCTCCCACCAGACCAAGCTGCTGAAGACTCCATCCAACCTGGTCTTGAACACTTCCAGGGAGGGGGCATCCACAGCTTTCCTGGGCACCTGCTGTAGTGTCTCACCACTCTCATCGTGAAGAACAGTGATGACCAATGGTAGCTAGGAAAAGCCTATTAAATAACCAACGTGCGCCATTGAGTCCACTGGTGCTCTAACTCATTAAATGTTAGTCACCAGAGAGGTAGGGAGCAATGTTGTGATAAAGAGTTCTGCTTGTGTCCAACAGGATAGGGAACAGCCACTGCAGGTGGCTGGCTGTCAAGAGCATTACTCGAGCTTTCAACACCTGCTTCCTGCTTCTGCTTGGTTATTGTGGTATACTGACATCTGAAGAGGGTGGGGGATCTTGAATGCCTCACTAACACTCTAATTATCATTTATTTGATGGTCCCTCACCTTAGATCCTTATTAAAGTATTTCAGGCATGATGCAGTTTTCTCTAGTGGACCAATAAATTAGGGAGCCATATATTTTTAGAGTAAGCATTTTACTAAACAAACAGTCTAGGAGAAAAAAAAAAAAGAAAATGCCTTGGAATCTGGTATTGGGAAGGTCAGGGAGAAAACAGTCTTTATGTTCTGATCATTGGAAATTGCTTGTGTGCAACCCGTGAGAACAATGTAGCTGCCTGGAAGACAGGGACAGAAGGGGAGGGGCAGGACGCAGAGGGTGCTGCCATGAAGGTGCCCTGCAATCGCTGGGAGGGAAAGGACAGGTCTGCTGCTCTGTAGCATGACAGTGGGCTACTCAGAGGCAACCCTTCTCCATTTTATTTAAAGGTATAATGACAGCACAAAGACACTGTGCAGTCACACTGAGGGATGATCTTCATCCTGAAGTTAGAGCTCAAGGTTTGATACGCGGAATGAAAAGAGTTATACCCTGTGGTTCAGAAAATACCCAGAACCAAGGATTGTGCTTCATTTTCTGGACTGTTGGTCAGTACTGGGTGCCAGGAGGCCCCCCAAAGCTCCACTGCATGATTTTTCCCACCTCTTCCTTGGATTCAGAGCATCTGTGTCCCCTGGAGGACACCCTTCTAATACCTCCTTCATTGCTTTTGCCTGGTATGAATGCATGCTTTTGATGGGACCAGAGGCATGACAGCACTGTAACTCAAATAACATATCTGTCTGCAGTTGCTGGAACCTGGATCTTTTCATCCACCACAGTTCATCTGCATCCTCTTGTATGTGTCCAGCTTGGAATCCACACCTCTTCCTTCAGATGGCTGGTTCAGTCCTGTCAGCCTAAAGTTGTTTTGTTTCTCTGCAGGATTTGCTTGACCTAGGAGTATCCTCCTCTTTCTCTTTGTCCAGGCCATGCATGGTCCACTAATTCTTTCAAATTCTTCTGCTGAGCAATGTAATGTGTTGCACTTTTGCATGACCATTATGTACTGGGGGGTTAGTTTATGATGGTTGTCAACAGGCTGTGAGATTTTACATGCCATTTTTTGCTAGAATCTGACTTTGAACTTCACATAACCCCTTGTGTTAAGCCTTTACCTGCACAATCTTGATTTTTTACTTTGCCCCTTCTGTCAAGACGCTGTCCTCCTCCTTCCATGATTTACCTCTCTTTCTTGACAAGCTTTCATTCTCTGCCATGCATTAATTCTGTACCTTTCTTTAATCTCTCCCAGAAGGTCTGTCCAAACTCTCATTATAACATGATCTTATCGCAGATTTTGCTCCTAAAATCATAAAGATATTTCTGCAGCTCGAGATCACTTATCAACCATTCCTCCCTTGCCTACACATGCAAAAAAGATGTGTGTACATCTTCCTTGTTTTCTATTGACATAACATGCACCAGGTGTTTCCGCAGCTAATCTGAGTTAACTGCAAATGAATAGGAATGCAGCACTTGCTGCAAGGAGTGGAAGAGCTCTTTTTCTGGCACCAATTACTTGTGTGTAGTGCTTGGCTGTAGCTGAGCTGCCTCCAGCTGCTCTCCATGTTTGCAGCGTTTTGGTTCCTGCAGAGATGTTCTGGCTGCATTAATGGGACCCCCCGCTCCTTTCCCAGTTTAAAGCTGTCTTCTGATGTCAGGTCCTAACTCAGGGGCCGGCTGCCAGCAACTTCTCTTTCAGGGGGAAGTGACTGGTGGTTGATACACCACAAGAATGTCCCTTTAGGGACTGTCCTTCCTGCTGTTCCTAAGGCAGCGCAGTGCGCTGGCCTCCCCACCACTCGAGAGGCGAATGGGTCCATCCCTTCTGCATATTCATTAGCGGCAATATAAAGAACAGATGGCACCTTCTCTCTTTAGTGAACTGGAATGAAGTTTGATATTATTCTCTGTTCTTTGTTGCAAGCAGGTTTAAATTACATTAAAGGCTTCAAGATCTGCAGTACACGTCATCCCTTATCACTCAGGGCAGGGAAAATAAACACCGCTGAGCTCGCTAACCAATGACTCATTTGTAGGAGAAATTTTATGTTGGGGGATTGGCTGTTGGTCAGTGCACACCCAAGGGACAGAGCACTTATTTGCTTGCAGAGAAAACTATAAGGTTGATAGGGAAATGCCAAGATAATAGAGTTTTACTTTGGGGAAAATGTTGCTAAAATAGTGGGGAAAAGAAAACCAGATTTCAGGGATATAATTTGTTATTTAGGCAGTTGTATTTTCATGTTCAATCACATAGATAAGGGATTAAAAGCACATTAATCATTGAAAAGTCTCAGGATAAATATTTAGTTACATGAAAATTATTTCCAGATTTCTGTTCCGAGGAAAAATTCTTAAGTGGATATTGAGAAATGGCCAGCACCCGGAACAGTTGTCGAGAAATGAGTAGAAGCTAAAGTTCAATTTTACAAAAGGATCCATGCTGTTAGCCCCATAATTCCTGTGAATAACCCCTGGCTTCAGTGGATTTACAGCCTGACATAAATAGTACTTGGGTTTCTGCACATCCTCTGCACAAGAACACACTTCAGCTTTCTTCATATTCAACAGAGGTATGGAAATTTAGTTTTGCTCTTTTGTTTTCTCACAGAAATTTTGTTTCACCATAAAAGCTTTATCTTTTAGTGAAAATCTATGGAAATACCCATAGCTCCCTTCCCAGAAACATTATACCTGCGCTCCCAATGGGTGCAGATAAAGCGGGGTTTGCTCCTATTTGGCCCTCCATATTCATTTCTCATGGCCCTCATGTTCACTTCTCAGGGCTCCAGGCACCTGGTTTCCCCTGACATTTTTAGTGTCTCAGGAAAAAACAGAGCCCTTTACACATAGATTACATCTTTCAGCCACTTTGTCCAGGTCCTTTAAGTATCACAGCACTCCACGGAGTCAAGCCCATTGATTGGAAAATGACTAGAGAAGTTTGTTTGCATGGTCCAGGAATAAGGAGCATGTCAAACAGAGAAGCGGTAATAAAAGCCACTTGTTCCGAGTCCCAGCCCTCTCGTTTAGGGCACATAACACACCCCCTGCCTTTACCTGGCAGAGGTACCATAGGACCAGTGAAGTCAGGTGTCACACTCCTTCACTTCACTACATTGCTGACCTCAGCTCTAGGCTTTGTCCAAAATCTGAAGCATTTCATGTTTGAATTTCACCATGAACACCACTGGTACCAAACCATAGGCTTCACAGTGTGAGCAACAACACTTTGTCTTTTAACAATATACAATAAAGGCTGCTGTTTTCTTTTTGTTGTTGTTGTTGTTGTTTATCCACTCCTTGCTCGCTGGATTTGAAGTCATTGCTAATCTGGTTAAACCCAAGATGATTTAAAAATGCAGCTAATGAATGAAACTCAGAAACCTGCTAGCCATTCTTGAAATCTACCGTGAAGTTCTAAGTTCCAGCCTGCCCTCACGCATTACTGGAAAACCACCATTTATATTGTTATTCATCCAAAAATCTGCCCCTACAGCCAGGAACAGTTTAAATGCTTCCTTTCCACCATGTGTAACTCCAGTGAGGAGGTGACAATCCCCTGCGGTTTTACAGCGGCATGTAGAGGGCTCGGGATGCCTGAGCAGGGCACAGCTCATGCAGAGGATTTGCCTGTGTGAAATGTGTCTGCCCCTCTGGCTCCCAGAGCCCATCTATCTTCCCCAGTGGTAAGGTGCACTCAGGAAGGGAGAGAAAGTATGGCACTACATAGCTTTCTGTAAAAGGACTATCTTCCTTCTTCCTAAAGCAAAAAGATCTCCAAAGAGATCTACCTCCCACTCCCAAATCTGAATTAGCTCGGTAGTCCCCCCTATCCAGGGCATCTCCTGCAACCAGGACACCAGACTCTCCAGATGGCTTCTCTAGGCATGGGTACATGGTCCACCTCCAAAGAGTCCCCTGCAAGAACTTCTCTCTCTGTCCCTTCATCAGGAGAAGACCAACTAGACCCCTAGCACCGGGAAATTCATCAAGCAGGCTGATTATCCTGTTTCCAGCTCACGATCTGCACGGCCAGGTTCACACTTTTCTTCCTTCGCTGATTTCAATGAAAGGTAAAACTGTTCCTAGTTGCACTTTCTCATTTGTTAGCAGCCACACAACCAGATCTCAGGCTTTTATCAAAAGCTCTGTGGCACTTGATGTGTCATCTAAAGCACTTGCTCTTGGAGATAATGTGGGTTTATGAACATTTCAGCCTTCTTTTGATCACTTCACTTCTTTTTCCTCTTTGCCTTTAAATAGGTTTACTTTAAATCTTATCTTAGAGATTTTACAGACTTGTAAAACATTTAAACATTGTTTTTGTAATGAAGGTACATATTTTTGTAAAAAATATTGCAAGAGTTTTTCCAGATAATGATTTCTCCTGTGATCCCCACATCCGTGTTTTCTGTCTTGTGGTCTCATGATTTTAAGTCTGCTCATTTTTGCTCAAGTTATTGTTTTTCCCCTTTACTGTTAACTCAAACATGTCCTAGAGCTGAACACTTCTCCATCAGCGTTGCTGCCAGGTGATGGTACAGCTTCTTCCTCTTCTGTTTTGCAGGACTTCTTGTAGAAAGAATCAACAGCCTCTCCCTCCTTGCACAAAACCAGGCATATGCATGTTTTCAGCAGCTTCACAGGTTGCCTGGAGCAGCTGCTGCATTATGGAGCTGAGAACAGGCCACACAGGACTTAAATTTGCTCTTTCCTCAGAGGAGGGAGCTCTGCCTTGCAGGATGAAGCTGGGGAATGACAAGCGGAAGCCCTATCACAGAATCATAGAATCATAACATTGTTGAATGTGCCAGAAGTGTGCATCTAGAGTGTAATGATTAACCATTAAAGATCAAGACGTAAATAGAGCTCTCTTGGGGTGGGCTTGGAACCAGCAGAGTTAGTATCCATCCCTATCACCTTCTGTCAGCAACCAGCCAGGGACCCATGCTGGATGTCAGGCAGGTGGGGACCCTTCCCCATGATAGGAAACTCGGGGGCCAGCTGCAGGAGTTTAGCCTGACACACCAGAAGCCTGACACACCTGAAGCCAGCCTGGTTAAGCTGGCTTAAATAAGAAAAATTATACATTCTGCAGAGGCAAAGAGGATGATTCCTAGATGCTAAGTTTACTGCAGCCAAGGAGCCTGCCTCCCCGGCCTTGGAGAAACTCCTCGCAGCCATGCAAGGGACAGCAGGAATTAGGGAGGTCTGTACTCAGGTATGGGAGCTTTACATGTCAGCAGTGCATGATGCAACCAAGTGAATCAGATCAGGTCTTCTGTTGTCTTCATTGACCTTTTATAGACAACAGGTGCTTGCAGGGCATGGCTTAGTTCCTCGGGTACCTTTGACCCCATCCTGTCATGCCTATTCTTCTGCCCCAGGCAGTTGGAGGAGAGAGATAATGTCAGCCTGTGCCCAGCAGCTGGCAGCATTCTTGCCTACACCCCAAACAACCATGACCATGCCCCCCACAGCACACTGGCAGTCCCCATGCACTCCACCACCTCTGTGCTAGGGCATTAAAGTTCTTGGAGCTCACCAGGCTTGCAGCCCCCTACAGAGTACTGGAATTCTGGTCCTCATGGCCCTGCGTTATTAAGAGCATCTTTAGTCTCACAGTGTGATTGCAAATGTACGTGCACACAGCCTAAAGTACTCTCCCATATTTTACGTGTTTTAAAACCACTGGGTGTGAGGGAAGATCAAATAGAAATGCTTGTACCAAAAATTGTGCAATGCATCATCAAGCGTTATGTGTTATAGGGTGAATCGTATTTAGTGTACAAATGTAGCCCAGCCTAGAACAGTAAAATATTTTATAGATAACCATGATATGTAACTAAAACCTAGAGGTACCAGTTAGGACAAAGGGCAGCCAAAGCCATGTTGTGGGCAAGGCATTGGTAAGGACTGAGCAAAGGCAATTTCCATTTTTCCTGCCAGATCAGGATGATGGGAGAGACATGCTGCCCCACCCCTGCTCTCTAAATGTGGCCTGGCAAAAATACAGAGAAGAGTTTGCCAGTCAGCAAAAGGAGGTATAGCAGCAATCACAGCAGGGACCTTTGGACATCCTGGAGAACTTTCTGGAAAGGACTTAGGCAGGGAGGAAGATTGACCTTTTCTCCTCAGCCCTGTCCCACACCTGGCTTTTCTATTCGCTTCTCCTTGTCCTGTTGCCCTTTCCTCCCAATCCCTTTCTTCTGTGAGGGTGCTGACTTGCTTTATTTATGTAAAAGGTCTGAGAGAGAAGAAAGAACTGAATCAACACCACGCTACCCAGACGTCAGGTGGCTTTCCAGCACACACCCCTGCTGTGTCCGGGGACCAGCAGCAATGCTATATTTGGCACTGGAAACATTGGAAACAAAGGGATCTCTCTGGTTGTCCAGACCAGTCACACATTGTCAAGAAAAGCTGTAAGTCCATCAAAAGTGTGCCAAGCTTGTTCTCAAAAATAGGATTTTGTTTTCTTTTCTGCCCCCGAAGTATAACTTGGTGGCATTTTCTTGTCCTGCACAGCATTATTACAACCTTTGAAGGCAGAGGAAGAAGAAGAAAAGAATATAGCAAGGACGAGGCTGAAACACGTTATGGATATGAATGGACCTCAGTGCTAACCATCTTTCCATACAGCTTGTGCTGCAAATCCACTGTCATGCCCCAAAAATAAAAATATGTACAGATTTATCAGCACAGGCATTTTGAGGTGGTAGTTGATCCAACACCGGAAGTTGTTTTATTTTCACCTACCCAGTCATGAGAGGAGAGAGAAGTGGGTTGGATGCAAGGGAGCCCATCATGGACTACTAATTCTAGGTCTAGAGCAAGGCTAGGGGGCTCGGAGGGAAGTGCCTTGATCCACTCCTCTGCTTGCTCCATACCCAAAACTTTGTTTCCAGCAGAGCAGACCTCCCACCCGCCTGGCCAAAGCTGATGGAAACCTCAAGGGCTCATTTGGTCTGGGCTCACTATTAAAGGAGCTCCCCAAATCATGCTCTGCTCCTCACACAGGGTGTGTGCTGGGCAGCTGTGGCTTCTCCACTCGTCCAGCCATGCTGCCCTGGGTTGTAGGTATTTAGCTGTCTCGCAGGGACATTCGGAGCCTACCTCTAGGAAGCCAAATTTGGAAGCTTTTCTCTGCAGAGGCAATTTTTTGGCAGAGAGTTAGTGTAAGCAAGCTGCACTTAATGTCATCAGCAATATCAGTGCTAGAAGAGCCGGGATCTCACACAGGTCTGATCAGTTTATTTTTCATTATATTTTTTCCTTTATTAGCGTATTTTTTGGATCTGTAAGGGAGAGACCAGCTAGTAGGCAGGAACAGACAATATTCTCCCACAAGCTATGTGGAGGCAGGCTGAAGGCAGTCAGTTCAGAGGCTGATGCAACTTTAGCTTCCCATCTCACTCAGTGCCCATCAGGCAGGGTCACCTCACAGCAGGAGCAAGATCTACATGCATATTATTTTTGGTTTGGTTTATTTTTTTAGCATTTCCTAAAAAATTGTTTGAGATGTTTTGTGAAATGAGTGTTTACAGAAATATCAGGATTTTAAGTACAGATACAAAGAGCAATCACTGACCCAGGATAGGTGTTTCTTTCATCCACTGGCTCACATGCCCCATCTGTTCTCATGCCCAGCTCATGAAGTGAACGGCAGAAATCTGTCGCAATCACTGTCAAGCAGTCCCGGTTCTTTAGTTCAAAAGGACAGAGATTAATTAGGTCCCTTTTGAGATCGATCAGCCTTTGGGGCACTGGATCCCACTCAGCCAGCTTTCAGGGTGCCCAGTTCTTAAGCCTGCCGAGATGTGCAGATGGTGCTGGTGCTTGGTCCCCCTTCCCCAGGGGAAATCAGTTGTAGGAAATTATATAGCTGCTGCTACACACACACCCACACCCCGCAGAATCCACCCTTCCATGAAAATGCCAGAGAGATTTAAACAGCTTGCATAATTTCAAGAGGAAGTAGTGAGGGTAGAAATGAACACATTGTAATTGTATAACATGCCTGGGCTGGGAAAACAAATGAAAAACAAACAAACAAAAAAGCTATGTTCACAAAGGTATCCAGATCTGCTGGCAGCTCTTGGAGCCAGGTAGGGCTGGATCTACAGAAAAGCACGGCAGGATAAGTGCCTGCGGTGTCAAGGGAGTGGTGCCACCATGCTACTCTGAGTCCAGCACTACCAGGAGTGCTAATGGCTGCTTCTCTGGTAACAGCCACCATTGCTACCCATTGCTCTAGGTGGCGGCTGACACTTTGGTGGTTTAGCAGAAATTACAATGATTACATGGACAGATAACTTAAAAAATGACTGCTGTGAGATTTTCTGAAACTATTTTGTGTTTTTACCTTGCGAAGTCTGCTTGCATTCTGTTTTAAACTGTTAAATGCTGGTCTGCATGCATTAGCAAGGATGTGGAAATTTTACTTAATAACTAAATAGCTAACAAAATAAAAATCTTTTCCAGACATTTCCAGGGTGAAATGAAGAGCTTTTCTCTCCTGCTTGGGAGGCTTTGTCTCAAGTTACCAGGGGACACATGGAAACACAGTGGCCTCAATTACTCAGAGACCCTTTCCCACAAGTTTGCCCATGTAAGAAGCATCACTTGAGGAGGGAGCTTCCACATGCCCTGCACAGCTGAAATACAGTACTAGGTGTTTTGTGGGATAGAGAAAGACCAAGATCTCTGAGGCTGCAAGAGGGAAAAGCTGTAATGAAATCAGGCAGATGGTGTCCCTGTGGAAGCCAGTACCGTTCCTCTTGTCTCTGGAGAGGCGAGCCCCATTTCCCCTGCAAAGAAAAGGAGTGTCAAACCCAAGAGCTTAAGTGTGGTGATGGCATTCAAGGATAGCAGGCACTAGGAAATTACATACAATGCATTTAAGTGACTTACAGCTCTGTGCATGCACAAGCCCACTGTCAGCTCTGGTCACCTTACAGTCAGCAGCAGCTTCAAACCATTTAAAGATTTCTTTTCTAGCTCACATTTCCATGCATACAAAGTAGAAATGAAAAATAATGAGTCGAGGTTAAAAGGAAACATAATCAAGGAAGAAAATGTACATCACTCCATAAGGTAGAAGAGTCCCTTGGAAGGGAATTCCCCACCGTGACCCAGGTGCTCAGGAACTGATAGAGGGATGCATGGCTGCCCTGGGCAGTGATAGTCCCCTTGAGCCATGTGCAACACCAGCTAGAGAGGCACAAGTGAAATGGATACCATCAGCATATGGGCACTTTCATCCAGGACAGAGAAAATCTGTCTGTTGTTTGCCCCTACTTAGACAAAAGAGAGTCAGTATTAATGTGAATTTATCTGGAGGCAAATAGCAATTCTTAGAAAAGTAGTGGCAAGCGTGAATGAGACAGCTATAGATCCAACGACAGTCAACACAGAAGTCTCGGAGTCGCACATTTTGAGACAAACATGAAATCATTAAATATATTTCTGTTCCTCATTATGTTGTATCATAGGGAACTATAGTATGTCTTTTAATGTGCAAAAATCTTAGTTAAAGTTAAAAATTAACTTTCCTTCTTTATCATCTAAACTAAGCTCAGACTATCACAATGGGCACTTTTCCAATTTCTGTTTACAATTTTGAATCACCCTTCAAATGTCTCTTTTGCTCTCATAGCAAAGACCCAATTTGAACTTTGTGCATTACTGGGACCCATTTCTCTTTAAAAAAAAAAGTCACTAAAACTGAGGTTATTTTACTTCCAATACATTTAATTTTAATTTTTAGTCCCCTTAAGCCTGGTGACTGCCTCCCTGAACTCCAGTTTGGGACCCTTCACAGTATCACACAGTATCACAGTATTACAAGGTTGGAAAGGACCTCTGAGATCATCAAGTCCAACCTATAACCCTACACTAACCCCTTCAAACCCAAGGGGAGCAAATGGGATTTTTCCTGTCCCTATCAATCAACTTTAGCTGAAGTTCTTGTTGTGCATATGATTGAAGCTCTAGAAAGTGTCAGAGTTTACTGCAACTCCTAGGTAAGTTGGAGCAGAGAACTTCATTCACATCTCCTACATATAGTAAGGGATATATCTGTATCTCCTTATAGCTAAAATTTGTCCATAGCTAGACTTTCCAGGAGTTTCCTGTTCTCTCTCCAAGTTCACCAGACTTGGCAGGGAGAAAATGCTCCAAAGAATATATTTACTTTTCAATTTCATTTCTGAGATTCTTAAAGTTTGGTTTTTTTTTTTCCTCTAGAGTGGAACATTGAACATACTCACTGTCAGGGGCTCCAGTCAGTGCCAGGCCTTCTAAATTAATTACAAACATGTAGGAAAAGACAATTGCTACCTCATAGCATGTACAACTGGGACGTCTTCCCTAAACGACTGACACACAGAGAAATAATTAAGCTGATCTAAACTCATACCTCTGTTCTAGGTCAATTGGAAAATGGCCAAAGACGGTTGCAAGATCTCACTATCTCGTTTGTAAACCAATCACTTGTTAGAACTCTGGAGATAGGGTCTAACTGCAGGGAAGATAAAACATCATCAAAGACCACACGATACCCAGAGGCTTGCTTAAAGCTCTCTGGTAAGCATGTGTCTCTGCATCCCTATCAGTCCCTATCATATGGAAGACCTCTACACCTCAAGCTCAGAGACGTGCATGGGCTCCACAACCCACTCCACAGCAAGAACAAACCCCTTCTACAAAACTAAAGGGAACAAATCTGGATCCTTCCCACTCCTCCACCTCCACGTACTTCTCCTCAGCCTCTTCCTCCTGGCAGGGAGTTGGCAATTGAGGAGGCATTACGTGCTACAGCAAAAGCCAGATGTTTGGTCTTGTCGAGCTCAGCATGAAATGAGTTTGAAACAGCATAATAAAAATCACACTTAAGAGAGCACTGCACGAAATTTTTATCTTGTGCAACATTTCTTTTTTGAATTACAGATTAGCGTAAGTACTACCTAAATCATTAAGATTCAATTAATAGCATAGTAAATGCACTCTTTGCCATGCACATAAGTAATTAGTCTTGTATTTTGAATATGGAATATTAATAAATAAAATTTAGCACCTATGTTGTGGCTGTGTTTCAAAATGTTTTTAAAATTAATTCATTCTCACCAGCTTGTGTGAGGCAGAAAAACATTATTAGCCTAGTTTTTACACACTGAGGCAGAAAGTTTTCCCCTTCCTGTAAGCTCCTTGCGCAAAAACATCACCTAGCTCTTTAAACAGCACTTTTAACTGCTGGAGCTCATATTACTTTGCAAAGGAAATTAGTTTCCTTTCCTGGAGATGAAAGGAGTCAGGAGGAGACAAGAGCTGTCAATTCAGAGGTCTAAATGTGTTTCATTTAAATCTCTGGGGCTTGCCAGATCCCCTGACCAGTACCCTAGGCTCCTGACAGGCACCAGGAAAACGAGGAGGTTCTCTCTCAGTGCTTATAGCTGAAACAGGGTGGATGCAGGGCAGGTGCTCTAGGGCCTGCATGGTGTCACCTGGGTCTGCCCAGCAGCAGCCTCATCAACAAGCAGGTTTGTGCGCTGTCAAGTAGCCTTCCACATGGGACCTGCAATTTTAGCAGAAGTTGCTCTACCAGCTTTTCTAGGGTTTTTATCTGATTTCTCTTGGTCAAGATCCTGAAACTTCTGGTCTCAGTGAAAGCGCATCTCTCAGGTCCTGGAGACATAGACCTGAGCTGTGATTTGGGATTGGCGAGCCCTGAAGTCCCTTCCTGGGGCTGGACACTCCAGGACAGGAGGTGTGACAGGTATCCTGGACAGCCATGCAGATCTCCCCCAAGAGGCTGCTTTTTTAATGTTAAAGACCTCCTCTAACTTGCTACACAGCATCAGTGCATGATGAGAGCCCCACCAACCATCCTTGGCCATTATCCTAGCTCTCGTCTGTGCAGTCTTTCTCCAGACAAGCGGCTATGAATGGGGACACCATGCAGCTGACAATGCACACGATCAACTGATTTGTCTGTGGTCAGGATTTAAGATTAAAACATCCACAGACTTCTCCAGGGCTTAGTAAAGCAGTAGGATACCCTAGAGCACATGTGCAGGCACACACACAAGCCGTCTTCATGGAGATTCACTGGAGAGAGGCCAGTACCCAGAGCCAATGTCAGTACAAAAGGCAAGGTCATTCTGGTTCAATTCTGTTTGCTTAAAGTAATTCAATGGAAGAAGTAAAATAAAACAGGCATGTAGAATTGTTGCTGCCAGGTGACAAAGGCCATTCTAAGAAAGGCCCTGATTTGGCCTGGCCTCACCTTGCCTTACTGGGAAGTCTCCCCTCACATCCTATACTCTCATGCCAGCTCTGCCCCTAGACTTCTCTCCGGTTTTCTGGCGTCCCACTTTGCCCTGACCTCTGTCCCATGCCAGTTTCTGCAGTGCTCAGAGCGATGCCCTACAACCAGGTAAGAGAGTAACTGGTCCTCTTTGGTGTTGATAGCAGGTGAAACAGAATGAGTCTTCCTCTGCAGCAGTATCTCAGACAGAGTAAATGGTCCGTGTAAAGCACGGGGGACCCTTCATGACCACAGGTTTGATTTAACTTCTGAGTCAGTCTTGTTGGGGATGGAAAAGCCATCAGAACTATAAATAAAATTTCTGCAGAAATATGCTATTTTATCACCAGGACACAAACACAGCTGTCACCATCCTGGTTTCTGTAGAAGTGCTGGCAGAACTCAGATGTTTGGTACTTGAAAATTGTCAGCCACGTATGACCAGTGCGAGTCAGAAAAGGCCGACCAAATTTCTCAATGTCAGGAGCTGAGGAGGGTTGAGGTACCCTTGCAGCAGTGGGTCATCTTTAAACACCACCTGCGACATGGGATGCAAAGCCAACCCTGCACACTCTCTCTCCCTGACCCTGGTACCCTCTGGTACCCTCCACTGCCCAACTTGCCCATCTGTACCTAACACAGAGAGACACTGAGGATGAGTGGAAGCAGCACAGAGCCTCTGCCTGTGGCTGCTGATCTTGCTGCCACTGCTTGAAGGGGAGATTTTGGCTGCTGCCAGGAGGGGCTTCCCCCTCCTTGAGGTTCTTAGCAGCAACAGGTGATTTCACTGCAGCAACCACACTGAGAGGAACTAATTTACTTCCATTTCAGCTAGAAAAAGGCAACAGGTTGGGACAGTCAGATGTATTTTGTAAAAAAGGGAAATGAAACAAACCAAACAAACAAACATAAAAGGAAACACACACATTTAAAGAAAACAGCAAAGCAAAACCCCTGAAGAATTTTGGTGGTCTTCCTAGCACCTCTAGTGTTTCCTGGGAATCCTGGGCTAGCAGAGCCACATTCTGCATCCTCCCCTACTTGCCAGAGGTTGCACTCATCATGTTTGCACACCACATCTTGATTAACTGGGTCTTAATTTGAGGGAAAAAAACCCCAAAAATACACAAGGCCAGCACAACTTATGTCAAGCAGTTCAAGCATGATGCGAGACAAAGGCTCAGAGGCTGTTGAGAGACAAGATCTAGGGCCTCCTCTCTCTGGGCTCTTCTTCACTTAAGTAACAGGTTTGCTCAGGTTTAACAGCAACAGCGTGTAATAGAGTAGTACCTGCTCCCTTTTCCAAATGATCATTTAGCTTGGGTTTACCAAGCCATTCATTTCATGCTTATTAACCTTTGGAGTATGGTTTCATCCAGACTTTCAGACAAATTAACTTTTAAGAGGGGTCTATATGGATGTCTGTTAGCTCCCATAGACACAACAGAACTCTTAAGGGATATTTAATGAAATGTGTAACAGTCAGTTTATAGCTCTATAAACTAACACATCCATGTTTGTTGGAAGTGCTGTGGATAATTCTCAGGAAAAAGAATGAATCATCTATAGAAACAAGTAAGGAGGAGAGTAGGATGGTCAGAAAACTCCAGAAGATTTATCTACAGAAGTACCTCTTAGTGTGCGGAAAAGATCTACCTTGCTGCAGATTACAAGGATCCTCACATGTAGACTGAGAGCTCATTTCCATTTTCTGCACTTATCAGCCCTCTCCTTCCTGATTATTAAAAAGTTTAGGAGACTCAGTACCCCTACCCAGCCCCTGCCAAACTTCTCTGAGAGGACACCAATATGGAACTTGGATCAATACTGTAAGAAGCAAAACCAAAGTCCACTCTGACCTCTGCTATCACTTTAGAAAGATACATGATGCAAAGGGCAGCATTCCCCTTCTGTGCCGTGCCCTGTACCACATGGACAAATATTCCCTGAGGATATCATGTCCTGGGAAGCTCACAAGGCAAACTGGGTACAATTTCAGGAGCTCCCATAAGCATAACTGCATCTTCTATGAAGCTGACACAAATCGTTTTGAAAAGGCTCTAAAAACCCAATGCAAGACCCCTCACAGTGTACCAAACCCCAAGCATCTGACTGCAGTGAGCTGCAGTGAGAAGGTGGCAGCTTCAGTGGGCTTGGATGACAGTGTCAGCTTAAGTCACTTGGGAGAAGCCCTGTGGAAAGCAAATGCCTAGAAAATAGCCTGGAGCCAAAGATTCTCTCTCACAACATATTTGCACACAGGCCGAGTTTCCTTCTTAAAATACTTTGCCTTTTGTCTTGTTTTCTGGCTTCCAACAACAACCCAAATAAAATGCTGGAAACAATGAACGCATTAAAGGAAAATGTCATGCCTATCAATATGGGCCTTTGTGTCCATGGGAGTGGAGAAGGCCTGATGTCACTGGAGGGAACAGTTTAAAATTTTCCATTGAAAAAAGGGATCTACCTTTAAGATCCCGAAATAAGTGCTGTGCCACCTAATCACATAGGAAAGCACTGAGCTGCAACACAGCACAGGCCAGAAAGCCTATTTAATTCAGAAGATACAGAAGTATTTTGCACTTACTTGCCACAGGGGCATATAGCATCGATGCAGGTGGGACTTAATTCTGGAAGCAAAGACACTGGGATAGCATTCTGCATATATTAAGAAATAAAAACAACCTACCCAGCAAGTTATATGTGAAACGCCGTGGCCGGGTGTGGAGTACATAGCTCTGCAGATGAGCCCTTTGCTGGGTTGTTGAGCTTAACTGTAATGACTTTTCATCGAACCCGATAATCAGTAATCAGAGAAGTTTGCTCCCTCTCATCTGGGATCAAGCAATTGGCTGCTTGATGGACTCCAGTTGGTTTCAAGGGCATGTTAATAGGGTTGAGTCTACTCTTCCAGTCACTGAGATGTTAATTTCCCATGTTAATTTTGGTTCTGAAGTGGGCTGGAAAGAGCAGGCTGGTCCCTTGTGGCTGGGTGGTGGCTCAGAAAGATGCTTCTCATCACCGCCAAGCTCCCATTGTTTAGTTTCTTAGGTATTTTAAGTGCATTAACAGCCTAACTCAGCTTTCTGCCTAGTGGTTCTATGTTGTAAGAGGTATAATGAATTAAGATCAGATAAAAAAAATAATTAGAGAAGGGCCAACACTGTGATGGCAAATTTCTGATCCAGACATCACACTCCCAAAACTCCTGGGCCTGTGGGATCTGAACTTCTGGTTTCAGAAGCTACAGAGGTCCAGAGGCAAGGTGCAGGCTTCAGTTCTGGGCTGGATAAAAGCTGCTGTAACACAGTTTACCACCTCTTTGGGCCGGCTAAAAAATCTGAGACTTCCCCACCTGGGGATAGGAGTGAAAAAGCAGACTCTCAGACAGCAAAGTCCTGTCAAGCATTCTGTTTTTTTCTCTCTGTAGGTACCATTTCTGCTTTTTAAAGGAACAAGTCTAGAGGAAAATTAGAGCAATTTACAATGTTACAGCAAACTTTATAACAAGAATTACTGGCTCCTGGCAATCTATGCTGGGATATATAGCAATACATGGACTTTCATGCAAACACACGATTTTGTTGTTGCTGATGATGAATAGCACCAGTGAGTATGAAACAAGTCAAGGAAACAGCCTGCCTGCCTGCCTTCAAGGTCATCCTCTCTCATTTGAAGCATCACAATTGCTTGCTGGCAAAGAGATCCCCAAGTCACAAACAGAGGAATCAAGTCAGAAGATGCTGATGCTCCAACTAAAGCATCAGCAAGTGCTAAGGTACAGTTTTTTTCTGGGAGAAATGATGCTCTGAAAAGTTCAGCACAGGGCTCGGAGCATCTGTTTGTACTGCAGAGAGCAGCACTGCCTGGATCCAGCCAAGTTGGCCCAGCACAGAAAGGACATGACCAGCTTTGGTGTACCTCTGTAACACATGTTAAGTCTAGCTGACAGAGACCTTCAGCTGGCTGGAGTGCTTGTTCAGACAGAGCTACACCCTGCTCCCCTGTGGCTCTACCTAAAACATGGGGCAAGTGTGCTCCCTGTTTACCATGGTCTTGGTCCTCCGAGCAGACTGACACATTCTGCAGCTGCCGCCTTGCCTGCATACACAGGTTTCCTTGTAAAGTAACGGAGGCCACTGAGGGGACTGTTGTGGCCCTGCATCTTCTCACAGCTTGCAGAGTGTGCTCAGTTCCCACTGCTTAGGTACTGCAAATCCTACCAGGGAACTGACCCTTTCATCAGCATGGATGATTTCTGGCTCACCTACCCAAAAAGTCAACTTGCTACAGCTAGAATTCACTGAATGCTCTTGTTCATAAAGCAAAGGCCAGCACAGCTCACATTTCCAAAGCATAGTTGGATATAGTTTAGAGAAAGAGTAACGAAGTCATAACAACTTATTGTATCATTAAATTCAGCTGGCGCAGTTTGGGCACACTCAGGAAGCCAAACAATTGGGGCCAAAGTTAAACAGGCCCTTTTCAGGGTATATTTGTACCGTAAAATGCTACAGTTCTGGATTGCTAGGGTTCCTTCACAAGGCTCCTGGTCAATGCTAACAAGTGACGGGCCACATCAAATGTCTAACATATGCTGCACAGGCTCAGTCTCCTCTCAAAGTTTCTGTTATATTACGTTTTGAATTTATTCCTTTAAGATTTAATTCTAGGCCGTTGTTGTAAGAAGGAATGTCACCTGCTCAAGTTAAGTTTTGAGGGTTACAGACATAGCTGGGGTTTTTATACTTCCTAATAAACATTCCACCCCTTGTATCTCAAAATAAGGTAGTCATGTTGCTTGTATCCTTGCACTTATCCAAAGTACCTGTGGCTGTGCTGCACAGAGCTAAGGCAACACAAGAATTGTCTGCTTACTTAACAGAAGCATGTAAATGAATGGCACGGCCACCTCTAATGTCACACAAAAGTCAACACAGAAAAATTATATTCCACCAGAAGTCTTGGTCTGCAGGTTACTGTCCCCCTGCCAGCCTCTTCCAGCTATTCCTGGAAAGTTAACAAACCCGACAGGTCACCTCTTCCAGGCGGGTCAACAAATGATACTGTTGAGTTCATTCAGACTTTCTAAAAGCATATTTTTTCAAGCTGGGAAAATATATACTGAGCAAATTTCATTCTTGCTCAGACAAACTCAGCCAAACTACAGTACAAAAGTTTCTGTTTGTTATGTTTCTCCCTAAATGCACTGCAATAAAGACTGATCCACATAGTTAACTCTACCGTGTTCATAACGAACTACATCAGCCAATTCTACGCTTAAGTTTACAATTTTGAGTTCTACACATGCTGAAGAAAGATTAGCTGTCACAATTTGTGGATCACTGTCAGAACCTGCAGCTTTTGAACAGTTTCTTACACAGCTCCTGAGTTTTTGTCAGAGTTGCAATTTCAAGAGATCTATTCTCAGTGAAGTTATCAATTTTAACAACCAAATTAATGCAAACAAAAAGCATCAGGTCAGGTAACTTTCAAAACAAATGCTCGGGAGCCCACTTCAATTCCTATTTGCACAGACAGCTTTTCTTGGAAGTACTCCTGAACAATTCAAAACCACATTATTATTTTTTATTGTAAGGGAGGCAGAGTTGGGCTCAAAAAGATTCAGGCTGAGGAGAATTAAAAGACTAGTTTTTACAGTGGTGTAGTCTGCTTCCTGGCTATATCTGTCCTTAGGTCTCACTAAGGACATGTAGAAAGGGTTATAAGCTCTCATTTGATGTGTAACATAAAGGTTTGGTTCTACGTTTAGTTAACAGTATTCTATTGCTGCTCACGGCCATGGTAACTTTGTCTAGCAAGTTTTAAGATATTTCTGAAGCCACTGAAAAATGGAAATTTTAATATTCCACTTGGGTGTAATAAAAACATGAATACCAGAAGCTCTTGAAGCAGAACTCATCCTTCAACTCAGGGGTAGAAGCAATACCCTCCTTGACTTCATAGCATTGTTAAAAAGTCAATAAACTACCACCTCAACCTCCACATACTCTAGAGAAGGGTGCCAAAAAGGATGAGACTTTAATTTCCCTAAACTTTCCCATTTTATGGGACATGGAGTACAGAGCTTGAGAACCTTGGCTTCAACTAGACATTTGGATGTTCACATCCAGTGAGCACTACACTAACACTCACTAGGAGGATGAAGACATCATCGAGATGTTGGGAGACACAGAGGCACTCCCCAGTCAATCATCACATACTTATTTTTCTTAAGACCACTAAACACACTCAAACTAACTCTAAAATAGTGGATAGATTGCTCAGGTTTTCCTTTACCTTAACCAAAAACAGCAATGAAGAAGACACATTGCAGAGCACTATATGAGAGGAGTGAAGTATTGCTGAACATACATGGACCTGCACCAGCAAGTGTGAAGACAGTGTAAGTTCCTCCCATTAAAGCTGTGCCTTCAGGTTTGCACTGACTTCAAGGGCGAGTAACACACAGCTAGTAGGAAATGGAAGGGAGGAATGAGGAGGGGGCTGAAGGAGGCTGGCTGAAAAGTGTTACCTGGACTTGAAAGCCCATTTAGGATCATGAATAAATCATAATTTATTAGTCCAGCACTAATAGTCTGCACTAGACTCCAGAAAAGTCTTTGATGGGTCAGTACCACATTGATTATTGGTGAGACTGTGCAGTGTTTCCTTTGCTGATCTAAAGCGTAGAAAGAAAGAAGGAATGGAAGGGGGGGGGGGGGGGGGGGAGGAGCAGGATCGGTGTGTCAAGACTTGCAGCATCTCAGCAAATGTTGAGGACAAAGGCACAGTGCATTGCAGAGCTGCCCAACCCCTTCCGTCCTCCAAGCTGTTGTTCGTCTTCCATTCTGGAATATTTGTTAGCCTTTTGAATACCCAGACAGACAGGCCACATGTCAAACATGCTATTTACCAGGAAGCACTTTTATTGATTTTTTTTATGATAAGAGAGCAAAATATTGGCAAAGGTTTATCTTATTCCTTATCACGAACATCAACAGAGAGCAAATTTCATGTATTAATCCCCAACAAAAATGTAGAAATCTTAAACAAATTCATTCAGCTCACAGCAATATTGTTTATAGAATAGCTGCTTTGTAACAGTTATTCAAGTGCTGGAAAGTGAGAGATCAGCAGCCAAACAACACCGGCACTCTGAGGAGATTATTTGGGGCTAGAGAACTGCCCCATGCAGAAACAGGCACTAACAACAATTTGATAAACCGATATGCCCTGTCCCTGCTCTCATTTGCTTCAGCCTGAACAATTCAAAACCATACTGATGCAAAAAGCACATTTTGTCTTCAACAGCTTCACATCTGCTACAAACACCATGAGAAAACAGGGCAAAGCCTTTTCTGCAGTGGGAAAGAAAACCTTAATGGACAGCTCTCTTTCAGCAAGCCTCAGGAAAAAAAAATCACACTCCTAAAAAGGCAGTAAATAAATTGAGATTCAGCCTAAAAGAATGCAGGCTGCTATGTTTTGGAGAGAGGGGGAGGGAGGAAAGGGAGGAGTACAAACTAAGAGGCACTTAAAGTCATGAAAAACACTGAGAATCAATAAATAGACAGAAGAACAGCGAACAAAATGCGCCAGGATTGAAAATGAAACAAAAACCCCTCCAGTCTTGGAATTTGTGCTGCATATAAAGCTGCAATGGCACAGGAAAAGAAAAATTGAGGCACCTAAAACTGTAGATGGCCGCAGCCAAAACACCACATATCTTTATTTCCCAACTTTAAAAAAGACCTGAGAGTTTATTTCCCATATCCTACCTCAAGTCAAGCTCCCTAGGACTTTGATTGAACCTTGAAGAGTCAGGGTAGTTGTTTTCTGCCACTCTCAGGGATTATACCTGTCTGATGGGGTGGGAAGGGACACTAGAAGAAAAGGAGGTTTAGGAATTTGCTTTGGGAAGTTTGTAACCATGGTTTGTACACACAGAATACTCGGCACCACATCAAGTTTTCAAGCATATGTAATAGAATTTATTTATCTGTTTGTATTTTTGTCTTCAAAGGGCATTGCCATAAATGTACTAGGTTTCCTAGAGCTTGGAAACCTGTTTTTGTAAGACACTCTTTTCCTGTTTTGCTTTAAGATCCAGACTGAGCACAGGAAGCTCAGGCAGTGAAGCTACCACTCCAATCAATGCCGGCTATGAAAAATAAGATAATCTCACCAGACTCTGCTCATGTCACAAAAAATGAAGACAAGAAGACAGAGCATGTGGAAAAGCACCTTATCTGAGCAGAAACATCTCCGTCGTTACAGCAGGTTTCCTTCCACAGGTGTACCAGCTGCATCGCCAGTCCGTGGGATGGGGTGATATTTCTTACATTAACAGCCCAACTATTACTGTTTGAGCAGGTCTGGCCCACTCCAGGGGTGGTTTTCCCTATGGAACTCCAGGTATGACTGCAATGAGTGGAAGACAGTGCCTTCCCACTCAAGTGTATTGATCTAGTCCTGGAGGAGTGGAGAACTGGAGCAACACCAAGAGCCTACCCCAAGGCAACAGTCATGCTTACACTTCGGAGTGAGTTTTCCCTAGTCCCAGCTCACTCACCACCTGGATCTTACCCAGCTCACAGCAAGCAGGTCTCAGTGTCGACCCTGGAGGCAATCAGGTAGTCAACCCTCATGTACCAGAAAGCCCCCCAGGTTTGGAAACTGCTTTCTCCTAGTTGTAAGCATGGGGCCAGGACCCCATATGGCCCATGCAGATCACTCTCCCTTGATAGGCAGCCCATTGCTGTCTTCTCTCTCTGGAAAGGATGCCTGATCAAGAACCTTGATTTAATCCTGGTTTCCAGGAAAAAGATCCTGTGATTTTGTTCTGTGCATGAACAAATGCTTAGACCTCCCTTTACCAAGTTTTGAATCCATCAGCCTACCTCACCCAGGTTTGACAAAGGAGTTGGTATTCCCAACTGCATGTGCCTGCTGGGCTAAGTGACATAGAAGATGGCACGCACTGGGGTAACCGGTGAAGTGTGGTGGACCCCTCACACGCATGCTTCCCTCCTCTAGAAACCAGAGCCTGGGGCTGGAGGGGATAGAGGCACTGACATTTGGCTGTGTTTCACCCCCACACAGGGTGGGAGTAAGGCCTTGGGGCTCAGGAATGCAAAGGCTTGTGAAGTTTTGCAGCACAGGCACAGCCAGATATACCCGGCGTCTGCAGGTTTTGTGGGAATAGGCAGCTGAGTATTCGCGCTCTCCCCAGTGCAAAGACTGAAGAACAAGGTCATGCTTTGTCAGCAGGGAACCCACATGCCAGAGAAATCATAATGGAGACAGACCTCGTAGTGCCTCAGCTACAAGAAGAGCTTCAGTTGAAGCTTTCGTTTCCTTAGATGTCAGAGTTAATAAACACCAAGACACAGATCTGTAGCAAACCATCCGGTCATTAGTCCTTCTACTTGCTACTCCTCATCTTCCCAACACAGTCCCCCAACGTGCTCTACCAGCTGGCTCCACTTCAGGGGTAAAATGCTCAAGAGGAAAGTGAGGTCACAGCTAATTTGCATAAAATAATATATTTTATAGTTTGTAATCTTTTTCTCCCCTATGTGCCATAGGCTTTTCTCAAGACCTCAGCTCCACAGCCAGGACTCTCATATCCCCTAGGATGGAAATCTGAAATCACAAAATGATCTCATGCATTTTTCTTTGCTCTGGTTTCAATCTCCCTTCCCTTTTCAAGCGTATTGCCAATATATGAAGCATGCTTCCCAGTGTTCATTTTCAACACTCCTTCTTTTTTATTTCCATTTTAACATATTCCTTCTCCTTGCTCTCTCTTTTTGCCTGACTTTTGTCTACCAGTACTCCTTTCCTTCTTCGGTCTTGTTTCAAAATCTCTCTATGAGCTAAGTCTACTATCTCTGAAGAGTAATGCTGTCAGCTTTAATAAGAGCTGAATTTACTCTCACAGCTTTTATCTTCCCATCATTTTTTCCTGCATCCTCTGTCTGCCCTCCCCATCCCAGTTCCTGTCTCCATATCCATCTTCTCTGCAACTTTCTTGAACTATTCTTTCCATCGCTCACCTCACACCCTTCTACTCCAGCCCCTCCTTGCGTCTTTCCTGCTCTTTTCAATCTATCCTTCTATCCATCTCAATGCAAACAATCTGCCTAATCTACCATCTAGACAGATACTGAGCTTTCCAGTCCACACCCACTACAGTTGTATGTGAGTACCTAATATATATTAAGATTAGGATCTCTCTTGTTCCTTCCCCCTTCATTTCCAAAATATGTTGAAAAGGTTGGTGTGGTTTTTTTTTTTTTCAGTAGTTCTGCCTCTTCCCTCCACGCCGGTCCCTATCTCTCCTGGAGAAACAGAGAGGGTGATGTGGGTTTCACTAAACTGTGGTTACCATTTATCCTGTTAAATACAACAGAACTTTACTGTATCTCTCTCTCTCTCCCAAAAGAGGACGTGTAGCCTGATGTAATGTCATCCAAGTCAACGGAAAAAGACTAAACCCTCCTGGAGCATGAATGGATCCCTGGGAGATAAGAGATTGACAAGGGATGCATGAAAAAAAGAAATGGACATGAGAGAGGACTGTAGAAGATAGATGAATAAAAGGGGGTATCAGAAGAAGTCCATGTTACCTGAAACATGATCTTCTCCCTTATAATCCAGATCTCCCTTGAAATGTGTATTTCACTAAAACAAATTGGCACTCTCCAGGGGGCTTATTCTAGGAAGCCGACCTAAAGAAAGGAGGATCCACCCATCTCGATCTCAGCTATTTCTTTCTCATAGTTCATAAGAAAGTAATTTTCCCACAGCCACTGCTTCTCCTAAACGTCTGTACTATTCTGGGAAATAAAGCAGAAATAGGCAACTTTGTGCTTCACCCAAACTTGATGACAGGAGAGGTACAAGTGGGTCTGGAACGGATTCAGTAGCCTTGACAATAAAAAAGATGAGTGGATCCTGCTCTTCTCTGTCCTCAAAACCAGGAGAATAAGAGAAAGAAAGACCCTCAAGGGAGTCCGTAGTCTTTCCATGGGACCAGGAGAGAGTGGAAATAACAGAAATCAGCAAGACGGATGGAGAGAAATGAACATCTCCTGTCCTCTTCCTAGATGCCAGAGAGAAGAGGAGATGGGAAGTGAGGATGAAAGTCTCTTCTTGGTCTCTTCATGGGCTGTGAATCATCTGTGTGGGAAAGACGGTAACATTTAGGGTAGGGTGCTGGAGGCAGCACGGGAGGCAGAGGACTGAATATAGCCCTGCAGCCTAGAGATTTCTTCAGTTCCGCTGTGGAAGAGGGACAAAAGTGGAGGAAATCTACATAGATGCTGTTTTAGGAAGCATGCTTCCAGCCCTGGAAGACTGGCTAAGACGCTGTGGGCAAGCACTTCTCCAAAACATAGGGGCTAAATACAAAAAATGCAGAGAGGAAAACCACCCCAAGCTGCCAACCAGCTTCTTTAAGAAGGAAAAGGAAAGAGAGAAGAAGAAAGAGAACAGAAGGAAAGAAAAACAGGGTCAGAGAAAATTTAATCTGAAATCTCTTAATACACCAAAATTCAAATCGGGTATGTTACAAAACATAATTTGTGCTAGTAAGATAGAACTGCCTTGACTTGTCTTATCTAGCTACTACAGCTATTTAAGTGCATCAGCAGTAAATTATGTGTATTTGCTATGATGTTTTCGTAATCAAAATTAGGATTCTGCAGGTTTCAGTTCTCTTTCTTTTCTATAGCAGGAGCTGAGATAGAAATAATGAACAACTCTACTCATAGGCTACTCACAGTCTTCTCTCCTGATTAGTCAAGCATTGTACTCCAGGTGGTGTAGTTAACAACTCTTTCTGCCATGTCGAGGCATTGCAGCAGGTACAACATAACCAGCTGCATGTCCTAATCTCAGTTCATAATAGTGACTTAATATAGTCTGATTTTCCACAGACTTCCATAAATTCAGAGAAATATCTGCAGGAAGGAAAAGACAATACTTCTATGTCCATTAAGATGAATTACAACCCAAAAATAATAGCTGGAAACTTGTTTGCAAAAATCAGTTGACTTGAAAAACAGCAATGTGTAGTTTGGAAAGAAAGATAATCATGTTGATGTGCGCAAGAAGGAAAAGGATTGCAGTATGAATAATGCAAGAGGGAATGAAGAAGGGAGAGACAAAAAGAACACATTATTGGTAAAAATCAATACCAATCACCATACAGTTTTTATGCAAACCTATCCTCCTTGAATAGGTGAATGCATAGGAGTGTACCTCAGTAGCCTAAAAATCAGAATGTTAAAGAGAAGTAAAGCAGACCATGTTTTTACCACTTGTCAAATAAAATGCAACATATTTCTGAGTAGCTAAGGCAGTATGTCTGCTGGCAAAGTAGCAGTGTATCATACTGTCATCTGCATATTGGGGGAATTCAGATCTGCCAATTCAGAGAAAGTGTGGTTTCTTAGAAATTAGTAATTTCATCTGGTTAGTAGTGAAAGGACTTTTTTTTCTCTTTCCCAAAAGAGCATCTCCCATTTTTGGATCAGTTTCTTGGGGATCTCCACATATCAGACTTCAAGATCTTGTGCCTAACACAGTTCTGTAGACTGACTGCATCAGAGAGCACAGTTTAGAGGACATCCTCAGGAAAGCCGTTATCTGATAAACGCCTCAGGTGGCGTAGGGAGTAACTTTTTCCCCAGAACCCACAAACTGCCTTTCCCTGATGCAGTGTGCTGAAGAGACCCCAGCAGAAGTGACAGAGCATGCATCATGTCCTTGGTGCACCTTAGGGTGCTTTTATTCTCCTCCATAAGAGCATCTTAATTTCCTAGTGGAAACTGAAGGATACTTATCCATCTTCCTATGTCCTTGCCACTCACAAATAATAGAAGAGGCTTTAAAAACGCATTTGTATTTCCTCTGCAGAGCAAACCAAGAGGACTGAGGTCAAAGAAAACTCACTATTTCTCCAACATTAATAGCACCTATACTGATCTTTGCTCCACATACTTTTGTATTCTCTCTCCTAACCACTTATGTTTGCTACCCGGAGGCTGGATCATAGGTGGCACACTCACTTTTTTTAAAAAAATTTAGAAAAGGGAAACAAAGAAAAGTGAAGACATCACTCTATAGCTAAAAGTATTACTTGGGAGCAGATGCTCAGACGGCATAAGTCACACTGCTTTTCTAGGAAGGGGTTCTTAACATGCACTGGAGAAACACCATATTACGTTTTTTTTACTCAAAATACTGCCACATAAACCACTCACTGACCCAGCACATGACATTCAGGGTAACTGAATGGAAAAAACACAGCATATAGCTTCGCCAACAAACACTGAACAATCAATCATCAAAGGTAGTCACACTGTGTTCCCCACAATATGCTCTGACAGTCCACAGACAGCTGGTTGGTCATACGGTGCCAGTCTCTCTTCCTTGCTTCTAGCTGCTACATGATATTAAAAGGAGCGGGAAGGAAGGGAAATCCCTTCTTAAAATCGTGTATACAAACAACAGTTGTGTCAATGCAGTTGGAAAGGGATCCTGTCCAAAACACACAGTCAAAAGCAATAAGAGCTTCAGAGTCTCTACTGAGCCTATATTTTGTGGGGAAATTCATTGCATCCAGAGATGTCCCCTGGCCACCAAGTCACGGGAGGAGGAGGAGTGAGCTAGTGTGGTAGTCTGAAGCCCAGACTTTGCTGCAGAGGGCAGGCTCCCACCACCATCAACATTATCAATATCTTCACCCTGCTTGGTTCAGCCCACAGGCCAGGGCACTTAGTAAGTCATATTTCTGATGGGAACTCTTCTCCAGGATTTTCTGGGTAAGTCATTATGTACATCCAGAGCAAAAGGGCGCTGTTATCATCAAGGTGTCTTCTTTGCCCTACATACTGACTCAATGTCAGATAAAGGCCTGGTGAACAACATCCTCCCCTGCCTCACATTCTCATATGAAGAAAATCCGGGCAGGAAGGCTGACCAGGGTCACATAGCCCTGCACAGCAGCTCCCTGGCCTGTGCAACAGCTCCTGGGGACCTGCAGGCACATCAGGCCTCAAAACATCCATCTAGGCACTGCTCCAGGTCAGAGATATCTGGTAAATTATGCAAAGACAGAATAAAAACATTTAATTTCAAAATACAAATATTTTTGTGCTATTCTCTTCATCCACCAAACCAGGACAGTGCAAAGAAACAAAGTTACCTGTGCTTTCATATGAAAGCTCTCAGCTCTCTAATATGTTTCGAGCCTGACAGAGTACTTTATTCTTGCAAGCACTGAACTGCTCAGCATCTCTTTCAGAAAGAGTTCACATACTAGGCAAGGCTGACTTCGGGACCTGGGAGACAGAAATCAGGTTGGAAGAGCACTGTGGATCAGAATCCTTGTTTTTCTACTACAGAACCTTCCTTTCTGCTCTACCTTTCTACAAAAGTAGCATCGCCAGGCAAACCTTCCTCCTCTTTCCTAATGGTACAGGTTCCTGCCTACACTCTCCTATGCTTTCCAGGTGGCTGCTCTAATAGTAGGGAGGGAAAAGAGGAGGAGAAGTATAGTGGGGCATGGCAAGACTTCAGTGCCACAGGGAGGGAACAAGAGTGAGACTGGCTGGGAAAGCCATTGCCACACAGTGCTGCATACCCAGCAGGCAAAATTCGCTGGGAGAGGCTGCCTCCCTCAGCTCTCCACCGATGCTGGTTGCCACAGCAGCAACAGAAAACTTTACCTTACACAACGATGTGAAAGCAAGAGAAGAAGCCTCGTTGTTCCTGTAGCACAGCTAGATCCTGGCTACTGCAGAATGTGAGCTGATGAGCCACAAGAGAGAATCATGCAGAAAACTGCGCTCCTCTAAATCACAGCCCCCAAGAGAAATGGTTTCAGCCTTATCAGTGGTCTTGGAGCATGTCTGCCGAGAAAGACTCACCACAAAATACTCTGCCTTTTTATCTAGCAGCAGCTTTGAGGGCAAGCAGAGACCTAATTTTCAATCCTCTGAGTGGCTTCAGGGTCACCTCTCAAAGTTACTTGAAGAGTGGTTCCAGTCCTTTCAGGAGAAACCTGCTCTCCTGGCTCACAGCCCTCCAGTCACAGCCTTGTTTTGCATGGCATCCTTTAATTAGAGGACAAGAGAGACCTTGTTCTTCAGGGTGCTCTCAAGGAGGGTAACTCCTGGGCTGCCGTCCCTGTGTCAGGGCTTGGGACTTGGTGTATGTCGTTGCCTGCACACAAGATGAACCCAGTGTTCCTGTTGCTCTTTCCTCTTTCCCTCCCATGCAGTTCATAAATACTAAAGCCTTCCTGATCAAGCAAAATTGCTACCATGGTGTACTCAGCATCACTGTCCAGGAACCTGGGACATAGCACTTCACACTGGTCTTCCCTTGCTGGGAAGCCATCCAGCAGTTGCAGCAGGGCAGCGGCATCGCTGTTGGCTGTGCTTTGAAGGAGCTGAATATCTCTCTCTTAAAGACCACGTGGAAGTGTCTTCTCTTCGTTACAGCCACCACAAGGAGACAGAGGCACCTGAGTGCCAGAGGGCTGAGGAGAAACCAGCCCTGTCTCCTCAGCACTTGCACCAAGTGGTTTGTGGTGCCTTGCTGAGTCTCACTCCTAGTTGCATGGGAGGATGGCACAGGGAGCCCGTGCTGCCTCCTTAAGGACTGCAGGCTCTGGCACAAGGAGCCAGCACCTGGGAGCAAGGTGGAACATCAGTGCATGCTGCTGTGTCAAGTTCTGCTCAGGATCTCAGCCTGAGTAGCTGCCAGTTTCAGTGATACTCAAGCTCATCAGTATACACGTCTCTTTTGAAGATGAAACTCAGTGACACTTTCACAACCTGCTTAATCTGATCTACACGAAAGTGGCTGCCAAGAAGGAAGGTCCCACTCTACCTTCTGGTAGAGTGTTTGCAACCCTTCCTCCACACTGGTCCTGCAGCTAATACAGCTGCCCCTTCTGCTGAATGAGGGAATTAGTACAGCTGAAAACTTTTTTCCTCTCCTAAATTTCAGCTGGATCAGCTCCCTGCTCTGGTAACCCCATTTCTGCAGGAGTGCTGGTGCCAGCACAATGGAAACTGAGAGTTTGCAGGGCTAGGGACTGGGGACAGAGGATAAGATGGGACCAGCCCTCTTGGCATTGCATAGGCTTAAGCAAGTCAAGAAACAGCCATTTCAGGGTCTTAAAATACATAGTCCTTCAAAAACATTGCATCTGTCTGGTTTTAAAAATAAGACTTACATGCCTGCATTCACCTAGGTGAGGAATTATTGCAGTCTTTGCTAAATATCGTACTAACAACAGCAGTGAGAGCTGAAAGAAACGCACTCTCTGTTGCATTAAAACCAGACTTAAAATGAGGCATTTTTTTGCATTATGCTGAGCTTGAATACAAAACCCAGCAACATAAATCCAAAGGCCATGATCTACCAGCTCCCTTGTTCTTCCTTGACACTGTACAGGCTCACTATAGGGTCTATTTTCCTCTCAGTGTGAGTGTGACGCTACAATTAATACTAATGGCAATTATTAGGGCACATCAAAAGATGAGCACAGCACACATTAGCAATAGAAATGAGCTTTCTGCATTGTTGGCTCTGCCTTTAGCACAGCTATTTAGGCACTCTGATATTTTTCAAAGTATGGATTGGTGATCAGCCATCACTATTAAAAGATTTTCAAAAAGGCAGTGCCTCCACATGAAAAATAATAGGTTAATAAAAGAAGCCAGTTTTAATTACATGATTCAAATAAGGAAAAAAACATGGAATCACCTAATAAGCTGTTATCACCAATTACAGTTCAGTTCAAAACTGAGATCTGTCTGGGTGATGAAATGAGCTTGGTTTACGAGAAATTTCAGAGAGGAAAAGTCTTGGAGAGATGGGAAAGGAAATTGTGAAGAACACAGAGACAAGTCCATAGGAGAAACAGCCTTCAGGGAATAAAGAGAATACATGAGGAAAAGGAGATGGACAGCACAGATGGGAAAGCAAGAAGCAAGGCAGGTGTTTTGAGGGGTCTTGAGTATTACACACTGGTGGTTACTCAGATAAAAAAAACTGTGTGAAGTCCGTAGATGTTTGGCTCAAAGAAAGGTTGTGGCATTCTCCCCGTGTGGATTGTTCACAGCTGCAGGAATAGGCTCCGCTGTGGTTGATAACTATTGAGTTAATGGCTTTGTTGGCTTCTAGCTTCAGCAGTCCAATGGGAAAGTTTGTAACTAGCCCTGTAAAAAAGCCAAATATCACTGTACCTGTCAGTATATTCTAACTAGTATATGTCTGCCTAGCTCTTCTGTCACTGGCATACAATCAGGCTCAAGAAGTATGTACCACGAGAAGCACATACTTTCCTATTTCCAAACGGTCTGATAATAAGGATGAAAAGTGAACTAAATTGGTGAGGAGCACAGGAAGTTCTGTAGGTTGTTTATCTCAGCTGAAAACTCAGCAAAATCAGATATCAGTTCCAGGGGAGGATGCTCACTCCCCTCTTTGTGATGATGACAATTCTGGGGAAGCCATTTCTAATGTGGGTAAGATAAAATACAATATCTCAGAAGCCCAGGTATTAAAACTTGACGGAAGTGCTTTTATTTAGGTACTTCTAATTAAGACCTCGTGTCTCCTTGGATCTGCATTTAGATCGTCTACCTGCAGAGGAGATAAGGGTAGTAGAATGTGACACGGAAATATTTCAGAAGTAAAACTATTTCTTTGCATACAAAAATAATCGCTTTCAGATTCCAGTAAAATCTCCTTTGAGTGTGGTATAAGTGAGACGAGCTGGCTGGTCAGGCTTCATGAAAGAAAAATGGGAAGAGCATAGTGTATCTAACTTACCTAGTCTCTGCACTGAAATAGCCTCCATCCATGCAACATCTGCTTGTTGGCAGACAAGTACTGACTCAAGTCTTTAATTTGTCAACTCCCAGGTGTATTGATAAAGCATGGACGCTGTCAACTTGGAAGCCAAATAAATCTTTTTTTGCCCCCAGTGTTGTGGAAAGCTTTTGTGTATGAGCACCAGCACTCCAGCTTGGGAGGGCTGAAGGTATCCTCCAGTATTTCCCTTTCTTTGCTGCCAGGGAAAAAACATGTTGGTTATGGAGTAAGAAACTTCCCATTGCCTTTCTCCCTCCCCACCACAGTATGATCCAGTGGAAATCTCTAAAAGAAGGCTTCACTTTGCATCCCTATCCTCTCTCCAGCACATATACCAATGACTGAACAGCAATTCCACAGCAAGGGGGTTGCTGTGCTGCTGTGCTACACTCTGAATCATGGCTTTAGGTGCTCTGTCCAGCTTCTTAGTTCAAATACAGATGAAGAGGGAGATGCACTTCAAAGGTCTCAACTAATCTTAAGTAGCGCGTCTGTGCTTGTGGGACATCAACACTGTTGTTTGTAACCCAAAGTCGATGAGGTAAAACAAGACAGAACAAAAAGAAAGAATATTAGAAGAGGAGGCTGAGGGGAGACCTCATCACTGTTTACAACTACTTGAAAAGAGGTTGTGACGCAGTGGGTGCTGGTCTCTTCTTGCAAGTGACAAGCAACAGGATGAGAGAGAACAGCCGCAAGGTGCGCCAGGGCAGGTTTAGACTGGACATTAGGAAAAATTTCTTCACTGAGAGAGTGGTCAGGTATTGGAACAGGTTGCCCAGGGAGGTGGTGGAGTCTCCATCCCTGGAGGTGTTTAAAAGATGGGTAGATGCGTTTCTTAGGGACATTGTTTAGTAGGGAGCCAGGCACGGCTGGACTCGATCTCAGAGGTCTCTTCCAACCTTATGATTCTATGATAAGTGTATGTAGATATGTGTGATAAAAAGATACAATACTTTAATTGGTACTATGACAAACCTTACAAATGTCACAAGGCAAGCTCATTTACTGCTTTGTAATTTAATACAGAGGCATCTGTTTAGTCTCTAAGCATTCCAAGCCTTTTCTCTTCCAGAACAAAATTCAGAAGCACAAAAACTAGAAGATGTTTTCCTCATTCCATCACCCCAGGTCAAATAAGTATGAATGTGTTTGAATGGGGAAGGCATATTTCTTTTTATATAGCGTCAATTCTGGCAGCTGGCTACCAACAAAAAATACACAGTTGATGCACTCCTATTTGCAAACTTCCTTTTGGAAAGGAGATTATAACTTCATTCCCTAAAACTAACTTCGACCCAAACTTGTCATCCAAGTCTGTGGTCTGGAAGGCAAATGATTTTACACATTAGAACTAAAGCTATTGGGTATTTCTGCTTGTTTAGAGGTGACAATAACAAATAATAGAAAAATGCATGCAAAGCTGGAACTGCTTTTCAATGTTCACCTTGCTTCCACTCTCCTTAGATTTTATGGCAGATTATAACCCATCATGCTCTTATTTTTTCCCTGTGTATATTATCAACTAAGATCTTTGAGCTCTTTGGAATATAGTACCTAGCACACTGTTATCAATATATAAATAATAAAAATATATAAAGTTTAAATATACAAATAATAAAAAGCTGTACTTCCAGACAATCCCCTCCCTTACTCAGTACTTCAGAGAATTAAGTCTGTGGGAGAAAAGGTCTGCAGACTTCCACAAAGAGATAAACAGTGTACCAAACCCATAAGCACAACAAAGAGAAGGTTTCTATACCTTTCTTTTCACTTTTTTTTTTCTTTTCTTTTTTCCTTGTAGAACAGGGTGCAGAGCTTTAGTTCACAAAAATGAGAAGCTAATATAAACTTCTATCTGGTCACTAACAGTAGTGTTTCTTTCAGTGAAGCCAGTCCACTGATGACTCGTGTCTTGGTGCAAGAGTTGGGGGAGAACAAACCACAAAATGCAGATATTGCCATCTATTTAAAACCTTTAAAAAGCTTTCAGAGGGAAAGTAAGAAGATGACAGCCTAGCCTGACTCAGCTTCATCTGCTCCCTACAACCAAACGCTGACAAGGGCAGGTACTTTGCAGCAGCAGAAGGGGCTTGTGCACTGTGGGGGAATCCAAGGAGAAAAGCAACCCATTCAGCACAAGCGACTGCAGCAGGTGGATCTAGTCCAAGTGGCTTTTAATCTGCTCCAGGACAGAAAAAGATATGTTGGCCCACTTCTGGAGAGGAAATGAAGAAAATATTACAGTGTCAGAGGCAGGTATGACTCCTGAAATGTGCACATAATCCAGCACAGACCTGCCATCCATTCAGGACAGCACTTAGCACCCTTTGAAAGGATGTTCTTCCCATGGAACTCACACTCATCCTCTATGCCATTATTTTTATACACATATATATACAAGTCTTGCAACAAAACCTTGGCTCCCCACCTCCATTTCCCCTCCCGTTCTTTTGTACACAAAAAAAACAAGAGTTAACTCATAAACTATAATGATATGCACTGGGCACTTATATATAAACTGATGCACACCTGAGCAATATCCTTGAGACTTCTTGGCTGTAACATACCTTCTGCTGTAATCCATTTGTAAGGGCAAACTGTTCTGAAACTTATTTATTACTCTTCTAATGTCTGCCTTACTGTATACTGAGTCTATTTCACTTAAGCAAGCTAAAAATGACAACTGCTTCTCACAGTGCATGAGTATTTTCCCCTGGTTTGTGCTTGGTTGTGGTAATTTGGCAAGTTGTCTTTCTGTTCACATGTGGCTTGGAGATAAGCCACTTACAGAGTATTTGACATCATAAAAATACTTTTGCATGAGACTGATATCATTTCTCATTATCACAAGTATCAGAATCACATTACCAAAACAGACTAAACGTTTGCTGAACTTGGTATCCAATCAGGGGCACTTAAAATGATCCAGTCCTTTAGGAGAAAACCTAACTTCTAAACCTAATTGCATTATACAGCACCACTCATGGAGATTTTTACCAATTCAGCATCTAACACGCAAAGTCTGTGAGTTAAGACTCTGCAATCTCATCTTTGCTTACTGCAATGTCAGGAGGTAGCATTTACATAATTGCCTGACCACCCCAATTTTCGGCCAAGTTGTTTTCCATAGCAGCCAACAAATCCATCCCTTTTCCATTGCATAAGAAATACATCCCTGGCTGTATCTGCTGGTTTCCCTCCCTGCACCACAAGATCACTTCTTGATCCTAGAGCCTTGAACCTCTCCCATGACCTTGAAAAATGGGAACTCTGAAGCAGCTCCCAGGTGGGAGGTGACGGCATCACTTCTGCTGGTGAGTGTCTCAGCAGGTTTTGCTGCAGCTGAACTGGGATTACCCTGGCTGCTGGCAGCCATGCAGCCAGGCCTCCACATGGGAGCCATGTGCAGCTCAGCAACTGCGGGTTAGTCACTGAGGCAAGGCAAAGCGTTGAGTCACAGTATCATCCTCCCTCCTCTTTACCCAAAGCTTTACTTGTAAAGAAATGCTACCTTTGCTACTAAATAGCACTGGTTCCTTTGCTGCTTTTTCACCAAAACTTTTCTGATCTTTTTTTTTAGATGCAAATGAAAGGGATGTAGTCTTCATGGTGATACTGCACTAATGTAATACTATTTTTCTAATGTTACTCATGGTCTAAATCAGCACCACATCATCTCTCGTGCAACATTTAAAAAGTATTGCCTAAATCCAGACCAGAACTTACCGGGGCTTCAAACGGAGCGCTGTTGAAACTGCATGAGCTGCTTTTGTCTGAGGTTTTACCAGCACTCTGGGAGCAGAGATTGTAATGCAGTTTTCAGCCAGCGGAGCACAAGGCAGAAGGGAGCCAAACAGCAGAACAGGTTTTCCCTCTCACTCTCACCTTCAGAAGAACAAAACTTTACTGATCAGCGTAAGGCATCACATCTTTTTCCTAACATTAGTTAAGACTGCAGCAAGATTGTTTGTGAGCTGATATGTTAGGAAACCAGGGTAATCCCTTTCCTTGTTCCTGACTTTTTTCCTGGCATCTTCCCAAGGGGGGAGGGGAAGAGAAGTTAAAAACATTACGGAAAGAACAGCATTGCCAAGTGAAAAATCATGCAGCCTAACAAAGTTCTTCTTTACCCTAGAAGGGAAAAACCTCCTAAAATATGTATTTTAAAACATACATGTAGGCTGATTGTTTTAATTACACAAACATCTGCCATCCTGTACCACATCTACAGTAATCATGCTTTACTACAGTGTTCTAACAGTTGGCCTGAAAAACAAATGGCTAGGGAGTATCTGAATTTAAGCAAAAACATCCTCAAACCTGAGTGAAAAATTCTATTTTTAAAAATAAAAACCACCACCAAACAAGCTTAAAATTTCATGGCAATAGAAGTGAAATATCAGTGTAAAGAGATGTCTATAAACTTAGCAATTCAGTGCCTGAGAAGAAAACTACATACATTGTGGAAGGACACATATATTTATTAAATGGTTATCCTGTGTGATACACACACATCTAATCATAATCAGTAAATACAGTTTTAGTATTAGAACATGATATAGACACCCAATTCCAAGGCACATTATTTAAGCAAATGAAGAAAAAAACCCCAACAATGCAGAGAGAAAGAAATCACTACAATTTGGATAATATAAACCAAATTAATTCCTAGTATCCAAGGAGGGTTACATAGGAAAGAAACTAATCCATGAGATGGGGAAGCCAAGTATACCAGACCTATTCAGAGGGAGGAAAAAAGAGCTCCCTACAGTGCATTAAGATACTTCCAGAAAAAAAAGCAAGTCATTCCTAGGCTTTGCTCCAAGCTCCATGACTGGATCTTCTCGGCTTTTGTTAAAGAGGCACTGACCTTCATGCCAGCATTCACACAGAGCAACTGGATTGTCTGGTTGAGAACAGCTTACCAAAACTCAGGCCATGTATGGTGTAGTTAATACAACCATTCATCCATTTTAGACATGCCGAGTTATCATCACTACCTAATTGCTCCCTTTGGGGGAAAAAAAGCTGCCACAAAACCCCTCTCGCACATGAAGAGATTTGTCTTGTAAGGCAGCTCTGGAAAGAACATAAAACAACAGAATTCCAGATGTTAAAAGTATCATTTAATTAAAAGACATGTATATCATACCAAAAAGTTTTAAGTCACTTTTAGTTAATACATTTGCATTTATTTTAGAATATACTCTACATCTGAATAAAAAAAGTTTTAAATAAACTCCAGCACATGTACAACCGTGGGACCTGTCATCCGTCCCGCGACAAGAGGCACGCTCCTTGCCCACTTGGGTCCCCTCCCAGGTAAAAGAAGCAATTTTACGCCAGTTTTGTTAAGTTCATCGGCTTGCGCTGAGCCTCCTTATCTGTCAGCTCCACCACCACCTCTTCACACAGCACGGGTTCCCGGGGAGCAACGGTGGCAGCCGCTTGCCCCAGACCGTACAATAAAAAAAAAAAAAAGTAGGGGACAAAAAGAATTAATAAACTAGTATTGATTAATTTACACCTCTCTCTCGCTTGTGCGTTGGTAGAAAACCGGCTGCAGTCCCGGAGGGTGCAGGGAAGCCTCAGCGCCCGGCAGGGGCACCGGGCGCCCCTTCCCCTTCTCCCCGCCCCGGCGCTCACTGGCCCCAGCTGCTGAAGCCGATCTCCTGCTTGTATCTGTTGGTGAGGACGTTGGCCTTGCGGGTGAGCTTGGAGAGCACCGA
Organism: Tapera naevia; assembly: GCA_033556795.1. Classification (NCBI taxonomy): domain Eukaryota; kingdom Metazoa; phylum Chordata; class Aves; order Cuculiformes; family Neomorphidae; genus Tapera; species Tapera naevia. The sequence goes on from JAUMJJ010000291.1 coordinate 5,212,842, forward strand.
GTGCAGTCCGCTGAGGTGGTAGTGGAACTGCTTCTCCAGGTCCTCCTCGCCCTCGCCCTCCTCGGCAGCGGTGCCGCCGCCCAGCTTGTCCTTCTTGCGGGCCGCCTCGTCGCCCGCCGCGGGCTGCACGACGCCCCACTCGATGTCGTTGCGGATGGACTTGAGCAGCATGTAGTGGCTGTACATGTCCCTGCGGGAGAAGTAGGCGCCGGGATCGGCGGGCGGCAGGGCCGGCTCCCGCTGCGGACACACGGCCCCCGCCGCGTCCAGCTCCTCCAGCAGCAGCGGCACGTCCCGCAGCAGGCTGGGCACCATCACCGTCTGGTCCATGTTGTTCACGGCGCCGATGAAGCGGTTCATGGCGTTGAAGAGGGAGTACTTGTGGCAGTAGGAGTCGCAGATCTGCATCATGCCGGCGGGGTGAGCTCGCCGGGGCTCCTCCGAGCGCCGACCTCCTCCTCTCTGCCCTGGGATGGGCTCGGCGGCTGCTGGCGAGCAGAGTCCTGCTGGGAGCGGGGGTGGCGAGCGCCGGGGTTAGGGGCTGCTGGCCCGCCCTCCCGGCCCGTCCCCTCCTCCCCCACCGCAGCCGCCCTGCCCGCGGCCCCGTCTCCTTTCCCTAGGGTAGCTTGGGTTGGAAGGGACCTTAAAGCCCATCCAGTTCCGACCCCCCTGCCATGGGCAGGGACACCTTTCCACCAGACCAGGCTGCTCAAAGCCTCATCCAACCTTTCCTTCAACACCTCCAGAGAGCCCTTTTTCAGGCTTCCCCTCCCTTCTCCTAGCCTTTCCACCCCATCCCGCCTTCCGCCGGCGCCATCCCCTCCTCCCCCATCGCCACCGCCTTTTCCCGTGGCCCCATCTCCTTTTTTTTTTTTAATCAGGCTTCCCTCCTTTCTCTTTGCCCTTCCACCCACCTTCTGCTGGTGCCCGGTGCAGGCGCCGGGGCTTCTTATGTCGCTTCCCTCCATATACAAAGAGGCAAAATGCGCGAGTCCCCTCCCTTCCCCCATTCCGAGCATTTCCCCCCGCCCAGCATCTCCTCCGCGTGGCGCGGCGCTACGAGCAGCCGAGGGGAAGGCATCACCAATAAAATATTAAAAAATTAAAATCTAAGGGCTCCCAGCCGGGATGACCCGGCCATGGCCACCCCCAGGGGGATGGGGGGAGAGGATGTGGTGTAAAAAGCACCCACCGTGCTCCGCTCCGCTGTCCCGCCGCGCTGTCAGCCCGCTGCCACCCGTGCCCGCGCTCCCATCCCCGGCGCCGTATTTATAGCGCGTGTCTCCCAGCAAGGTGTTCCCCAGTGCCAGCCCCGCGCCGCCGCCTCTGATAAAGGCGGTGGCCACACCGGCTCCGCCTCTCGCCCAGCACCGGGGGAGGGTACGGCGGCACAGCCCGATCCCCAGGCATCGCTCTCTCCGTGCACCCGAGCATCCCCCTTCCCGGGACATGCTCCCCCAGGCATCACCCTTCCCCCGAGCAACCCCCCCGTCCGGAGCAATCACCTTCCCGAGCATCCCTCCTCCCTGGGCATACCCTCTCCCCGAGCATCCCACTTATCCCCGGGCACCACTCCCCTTCCCCAGGCATCCCCCCCCCCCCGCCTCCCGCTCTCCCCGGCGGCGTGGGTTTGGCATTCTCGGTGCAAACTGCGGCGCTGGAGAGCCGGGGTCTCCTCCGGTCACTCCAGCGGCACCCCCGCACTCGCACCTGGGAGAAGGGACCGGCGACTGCAGACCCCCTCCCCCGCCCTCCCGAGCGCCGGTAACGTCCTAGCGGGGACGGCGGCGAGGAGCGCGGCGCCGCGACCGATAAGTGCTTCAACATCGCCCCTTTAACGCCAGGGCGAGCGGCCTCAGGACACCCGGTGGTGCCGCCTCCCCCCTCCATTGTCGGGCCGCTGCGGCCGGGTGGGGGCGGCGGGGGGGGCGGTGCCTACGGCGGGCAGGGACCCCGTGATTGGCACGGCAGGCAGCAGGGACACGCGGGCCGCGCGTGTTGCGCGCGTTCGCCCTGGCCGCTCATTGGCTGCCGGGCGCGCGGCGAGCGTGGAGCCCCGCCGTGCACTCCGCGTGCCCCAGCGGCGACTAGAGCGGGCGGCTGGGCAGGGAGGGAGGGCACTGGGGCCGCGCAGGCTCTCCTCACCGAGGAGCCGCGGCTCCCCGCTGTCCCTCCCCGTGGCAGCCCGGGGGCGCGGGAGAAGGGGGAAGAGGCGCGACCCTTCCCGGGCGGCCTTTGTCTATCAGCCAGGGCTGCGCAGAGCCACCGGCCAGCAGCCATCACCCCACGGCCTCACCTCCGGGCACAACCAATCAGCGGGCAGGCCCCGCCGCCCCCTGCCAATCAGCGAGGCTCGGACAGCAGCCAATGGGAAACAATAACACCCTCCCCCCGCTCCCCCCCCCCCTCCCATCCCCCCCCGCGTCCGCTGGCTCGTGCGGCCCCGGTAACAGGCGAGGGGGCTGTAACAGCCGCCGTGGGTCACGTGGGACAGCACGGCTCGCGGGGCGGGAGTGGGGTGGCGAGCTCGTTGCCAGAGCAACGGATCAACCAATAGCACGAGGCGCCGGGGGGAAGCCCGTGGAGGGAGGGGTACGGCGGCGGGCGGAGCGTGGCTGACCTGGCTGTCCGCAGCATCTTTGGCTGCACAGACGTTTCAGGCTTGGGAAACCGTTTGTGTGCAAGACGAGGTGGCGGATGGGAACCCTTCCTGAGCTGCAGCCGCGTGCGGTTAAGCAGCAGCGAGAGATCGGGGCTGGAATAAAGTTCTGATCTGCTCTCAGCTGGTGTAAAGTCATGATCTTCTCGCAGATAATTCACTACGGAAAGAAAAAGAACAATCTCACCAGGACAGAAAATTGCCCACGACATGTATTTGCATCTTTGTATAGATGCAGTGTGTCATTAATACACCGTTAACAGTTTTGCTGTCTTAGTTGACATGCAGTGCGTTCAGAACATTCAATAAATTGCAAAAAAAAGAGAGATAAATCTTTAGAGGAATTGCCTTACTGTCCAGCTTTCCTGTCCAAGTTAAAACAAATAAGCATTCGAACCAATTAAAAATGAAGACTTTAGCTGTGGTTAACCGGCTGAGGATGAGAAAATGTTGGCAGAAATGGCCCAGCTTCAAGCTGCAAACAGGGGAAGTATGTGGTCACTGCAAAACCACCACACAAGAAACACTGTGTCTTCAGTGCGATGGTACTATACAAATTCTGGCATGAGTACCATATCATTTTCACCCCCACTTACCCTTTTTGTTTCCCAAAATGTAAAGCCACATGGTCCGCTTCCACTGTAAATGGCACCTCTACCTTTTGACTGTGTTACCCCATTTTAGTGTAGCGCTAAAAACAGTGCTGTAGCCTGTGCAGGCGTGTGTCAAACCCATTTGGCTGTGATAGGCCATACCCAAGTCAAACTTCACAGCATAAGGCAATCGGTTCGTTTTTTTAACTTCCTTATGTTCTGATCGATTTTGATATGCAGTGTAAATGTCTCTTGTATGTATAATGTATATCATTATCACAAGCCTGAGTGGGTTTGATTGCTCTGTGGTTAGAATGAAATAAAGAAGCATGTATTTCTAACTTTGGTGGTATGTGATTGTGGTGGCTATGTGCACAAGAGAAAAAGAAATGGCACTTCTCTTTTTCCCCTCCTGTTAAGAAAAGATGATCCCATTTGTGGCACAAACTTTTATATGCAAGGGACATTCGTTTAAAATATTTGCTTTTCAGAATGATCAGATCATCCTGGCCATGCAGCGCCTGTCAGGGGAACCCCTTATCTCATGTCCTGAGCTATGAGGAAGCTTGCACATCCACTAACTGGCAGTCCAAGAAGGTGTTAAACGCTTATGTTTACCCAGCACTGGGTCCTGGATAAGGAACACAAAATGACGACACGTAAACGTAGTCTTTATCAAGTACCTCAACTGGGTGGAGTGCTCCTGATGTACGAGCCCAGCAATGTGGGGATGAAAACAGCTTTGTGCTAGAACAGTTTTGGTACCACTATGCAGGAAAGGAGGAGTCACGTATAAGTTACTATATTAGCTAAACCCCTTTAATTTTCCCAGAAGTGAATGAGAGCTGGTGGTGTTCAGCTCTTTGTGGATGAAAGTCTTCTTTCTGTGGCTGACTCCTGAAGAAGGAGAGGGATGAACTATCGCTGTTACTGTTCACCTACTACTGTTACTGAGCCATTACTAGTATTAACTAGTTAACTTAGCTGTACAACAGTACTTAGCCACAGCCACTAAGGTTAGTGCTACAAAGACTAGCTGTAGGAACAATGCTGCTAGTTGCCTGTCTCCTCTGGCAACATTAGCAGCTGTGCAGTATTTTTCAAAAAAAGACAGATGATTCTGTCTGCTTGCATGGGTTTTCATAACATTTGCAAGGGCTATTTAAATTTTTTTCTTCAATGGCAACAGGATAACAAACTGTCTTTGTTACCTGTTTTCCCAGGACGCATGCTGGCACAAAACAGGTGCCACTGGCACGATGCAGTCCAGTGATGACCACACTTTGGCGTTTAGGAAGTTGTTCTGCTGCACAGTGTTTGCAAAATAAGACAAGATCTTGTGTGGGTGAAAAGTGATAAGTATGTGCAAATGTTTAGTGTTGCATTCTGAAACCTGGGAACTCCATTTGGGCTGGCCTTGTAAGAGCAACATCTCTTGGGAATTTCACATCCTCTCATAATTTGTTGTTGATGTGACATGGCAGATTATAGTTCAGCCTCAGGAACTGCGAGTTGTTTCTTTCTATTCCTGTTTGACATACATTTTTGCTCAAACTTGTGAACTGCTTCCACCATTTTGGGTGGCAGTACAGATGCGTGCATATAACACTTCTCTCTCCTCTTTTCTCTCTCTGAAACCAAGTCCACTTCTAACAAACTCTGAACCGAGGAAACCCACCATTTCTCATCCAGAAGGAATGTATGTAAATTTATCGTCTTAATTGATGCTTCTCCATGAGTTTCGTATAATGAGCCCTTGTAGCTTAATGTGCTAATGATCAGGGTAAGTAGAAATCTAATACGTTAAAGGAATGTAGACCAATTTGTCTGAGTCCTGCTGAGATCTGCAGTGTAACTTTTGCAAAGATTTACTCATCTCTCTTCTGTCTTTCACTTAGCTGCCTTTTAATCCTGTTTCTGTTGGTCTTCTGCAAGCAGAGTGATTCTCCAACGCGGATGGAAACCTTTGGGAAGGCGTGCAGAGAGGTCAGGAAGAGAATGTTTGGAGAAGGAAGCAGTGATCATAAATCCCCTTTCCCTCTGGCACACATGCAAATCTGAGCAAGACTGCCTGCTGCCAGAAGCAGCACAAGGGCTCCACGGCATCACGACTCGGCGCAGAGGAGCAGTACTTTGTGTGCATGGTGAAAAGCCTGGGAAAAGCGGCAGCTCTGCTGGGAGCAGGAGCAGGGAGCAGTGCTGGGTGGGAAGGCTGCCATCTCAGGCGGCTCCTGTGAAGCCCCTCCGAGCCACGAGCCCTGTAGTTTGCACCTGGGTCTCTCAAGGCCTGCCAAGTCCTTGCTTCCTTGGAAGCTTTCCTGGAAATTATCGCAAGTTCGGCTTCAATCTATTCACCGATCACCACGCATTTTCAGGGCCTGGGATCCCTACTAAGCAGTGCTTGGCTAGCACCAAGGGGTCAAAACAGACTGGAAACCTCCCCTGAAGGAACTGATGGCATAAATGCTGCCACAGCATTGTTTGCATAGCATTTGCTTAGCATCCCTCTTCCCCTACCTTTTGCCAGCCTCATCCATTTCCCCTGGAGTATGGTCAGAGCAGGCAGTGTGGTGTGCAGCGCCCAGGACAACGGCGACCCTTTTCAAATGGCTCCTTAGTGCTGCCATAATAAGCCTGATAAATAAAACATGGCTTGCAGACATGGATTTACTGGAGAGGGCTAAGGGGGCTGTAGCTCCCTCATTAGTATCTCCTGGTACAACGTGTGTGCTTCTCATTATGTGGCACAGTGGCGGCTGTCTAGTCATCCACGATAAGGCTGCAGCCACTCCAAGGATGCGCTAGGGATCGCAGGGATAATTTTCTTCTCCTGTGTTAATAATAAGAATTCACAAGAAAAAAAAAACTTTGAAATGAAAACAATGAAGGGGGAAAGACTGCAACTGAGTCTGATTTTCTCTCCCTTGCATCTCTGTAAGTCAGCAGCAAATGCAAATAAATCCATGTAGACGTGCTAATATGGAGCTGGTGCGACCAAGACCTCTGAACTGCATGAACTCCTATTTTGGGGAGCCTTGTTTCCCTTCAGTCTAAAATGCTTCATGTAAACTCGTGGCCGAAGTATAAATTTTATCCTCTCCCTCCCATTTTTCTTCTTCTGTTCAAGTGAAAAGAATCAATTTGGCTGATTTCAAGTCCCTCAAAGCTGGGGACTTGGGAATCTGGGTTAATCTGAACAAGGTTTGTGGAGGTTTGATCCAGCTTTTCTTTCCAACCACCATTTAAATCCCTCGTACCTCCTGCATACAAGCTGCAACTGCATCATCATCGTAGTAACCCTGTGACCGAGAGGCATGAGAGTCTCCTCTGAGACTGTAATCTCACTCTAAACAGCTCTCTGGCGGGTGCTCGTGAGTGGTGATACATCATGCAATTTTTCTCCTTTAGAGGCTTGCGGTGTCATCTCCACCGTGATCCCTGCCCTGCCTGGCTAGTGCTGGTAAGCTAGAGCCTGGGGCTGGCCCGGGAGCAGGTTCCCGCTGCAGCACCACATGGCTAGAGCATGTGTTGGGTCATAAATGGCATTAGCAAAATCTGCCCCTTCCTCTTTGCAGCCCTGCCCATGGTCTCAATGAAAAGATACCTGTTAAGGATGGCAGGAGACTTTATTGGCATAGAAAAATAATCCTCAATAAACTTGCGCCTTTCTGTAACAGTATTTAATATGCATATAACCAAACGAATGCCACTATGATAGATTTTTATGGACAAATATTATATATTAAGCCCTGATTTATACATTTGAGCATAATACCTGGGGCTCTAAGGAGGGCTTTTAATCTCTGTCAGCGAGGCAGCACGCATGCTAAAACGCCGAGTAAATCTGCACAGGAGCGGTGAACCGAGCGCAGCATATATCAGAGTTCTTCCGCCTGATAAAATTAAATACACAAGAGCACCTTTCTGTGACATTAACGGTTTGATACACAGGGGCTGACATCGGGATACACCAATCTGCGCTTCCCACTCTGACCATAACCTGCAGCGTTCCTGGTGTTTCTGCTGTCCCCATCCCACCAAGCAGGAAGGGTGCCACATTAAACTCTCAGGAGAACTTCCATGGTGAAGGAAGGTCACTGCCTGGAGCTTGGCCCCTCACCTCCCCTCACCCTGCAGCAGCTGGCCTTCATTGTTGACTTGGGTGCAGCTGGGGGGGATGCCAGTGCCCTATTTCTACTTCATCAGCACGTATAGGTAAGGTGAGCATTGTCTCAGCATGGGGTTCTGCCTTTAATAATCTCACCAGCTCAACTGTTTTTATCTGAATCTCCCTTCTGAACTGATAAATCTAAATTGCACATTTTCTAAACCGCTTAGCTTAGGGGTAAATCTTGCAGGTATCCTCAAATGACTAGCTGGTGTCTTCTGCACCTGACTAGCACCATCTACTGTAGCTTTTTTATACTGTTTTCCTTTCCCTTCACATCTGCAGGCTTGTGAATCCTGCAGGAGCTGCCTTCAACCGGAGGAGTTCCTGGAAGAACAGGAGCTCTGGTTTTGTTTGAAAGGCCTGGGGCTGGGGCAAAGGTGAAACAAATACAGTAGACCTCAATCCTATAGCTTGTCTTTCCTAATTTTAAACCAGTGACCTGATTTTCCGTGCCTAGCTTGCTCTTGATGAATTTTGCAATCTTCTCAGTGCTCAGAAAGAGAAGAAGATGGAGCAGAACAAAGGTGGGTTACCTTCACTGAAGCTTTCTATGCCAGCTGATGGAGAAAGTGTTAGGGATGTGGCAAAACAAGGGTCTGGAACAGAGCTTTGTGTGGGTAGAAGAGGGCCTGCATGGCAACAAATCTTTGAGATGCTGCCCAAATATGCCAAGAGGGGAGACATCAGCTTGGATTTCTACCATCTGATGGGGAGTTACAGAGTAGGACTAGAAGCAGCAGGATTTTCCTGCTAACATCCCATATTTCCTCTTGTTACATTCAGTATTAAAAGCGAAACCGCTCTGAAAGAATCTCCTACTTTTCCCAGCTCGGCAGTTCAGAGCTGGCACGGAGGCGTTATGTGTCCTTATTATATGCACTCCTATTACAATGTGGTTTTGACTGGAGGATGTATGCTTAAAGACAACTATTGCAACCAAAAATAGAACCAGAGCTTTCTGACTGCTATGACTTTTATGGATTTCTATGATTAATATTTAGTTGCTTTACAAAAAGCACTGAAAGCTGGAAGTCAAAATCAGAACTAAGTTGTGCTAAGAATTACATACAGGTTTGGGGGATTTTTTTTGATAAATCTGTTCATAATGAGTATTTCTGTAGGTGACAGATTAACATAAAAATAGTGCCAGTCTGTTCCAGGGTTGTAAAACACAAAACAAGGTACATCATACATTTTTTTTTTTTACTGATACTCAGATTATCTGTTTGAAACCAACTTGTTTCAATGGCAAGTAATATCGTTTTCCACAGTCCTTGTGAAAACTGGGAATGAGGCAGATTTGGCAGTTCAGCCTATTAATTTCTGTGGCAAATCTGCAAACCGAAAGACCACAGGGTTTTGTCCTGGCTTTGTTTCTTGATGAAGTTTTGAAAAGAGCTAAATTAAATCCATGCTCTAGCCATATGTGTAATTTTGTTCTGTTGGAATAGCTTATAGCTGTCAGTGAATTTCTTCATCCTCCCTGCATTGTGCAAGGGATGATACAAAAGCCTGAAGATTACTCTCCCCTGTAGTACCATGCGTTCCCGAGCTTAAAGTTATTACAACAGCATTTTTTTTCATTTGCATGGTTGGAGAGAATCTGTTTTTTCAGTAAATTTGTGTTTCAAAGCATTCTATGTCCGTCATTATTGGTGGTTTACAAGATTTCTCCCTCCTCTCCCCCCGATTTGGGGATGTGGGAGCAAATGAAATAAACCCGTCATAAAAAATAATTTTGTCCAGGTGGAACATAAATCAACCAAAAAAATATTATTCTACATGGCAAATAAAAAGCATATGCTGTATTATTTAAAGCACAGCCTCCATATTCACATACAAAATTAATGCTACAGTGGGAGGTAAAACTGATGGAGGCAGACAATGAAAATATTAGGAGTAAAACATGATGCCAGGAACAATTCAAGCAGAGCCACTTGCAGGGTCATGGCCATATTCCATTTCAAATGGGCATGGAAATACGTTGTGGGTTATTCTTCTCCAGAGAAGCACAGATAATAAGCACCTGCTCCCCACGTCTACCCTTCCCTTTTAACTGTTGATTTATTGGATGTTTCTGAAAGCTGTGGTCAGGCTTGTGAAGGATATATAACGTAGTGCCTGCAGGAAGAAATGGGAGTGGGCAGACAAGCTGCCAGACTCCCCGTCACTACGGTGGGGTGAAGGGCTGAACAGAGTTCAGAAAAAAAGTTAGCTCCTCTTTGCCTTCCAAGTAAAAGGTAAATCAGCAGTCTCCTTGTACTCATCATGCCTGGGTTGCACCTAAGGAAAGTTAGTAAAAATCCTGAACTATATTCCTTGCCTCAGACAAGGCAAAGTGGTTTCAGAGGAGAGTCAGACAGCGTTCGGCAATCTAAGCCACAGAAAGGAATCTCTTCCATCAATGGGTATTTGAATTCCCACAGCATCAAGGAAACTACATATATATATATATCAATATATCAGCATATTATTGCATGTATTTTAAGGTCATTTTCAGAACAGCATTAGGAATCCAACCTTCTTACGTGTATAAGAAAGTTCATACTACATACTATTACTCTGTACTACATTGGAGACAATACTACTGGCAAATTTTTTATACTCATCCTAGTTCTCCCAGGCTCACGGCAAGTTTCACTCTGTTCTCGCCCTAAACCAACAAACAGCCTCACTAAATAAGAGATGAACATAATCTTCAGATAATGTTGAAGCTGGGTCACTGCTAAGAGACTTTGAATTGATGGTTTTCTATGTAATTTATTAAAAAGCATAACTGCACAGAGAGCTTTCTTGCTGTAAGTTATGCTCTTTCACTGTTCTCTGGTATTTTCTTTTCTGCAGCAAGAGTCAAGCTGTGCAGCTACAAGGTCTTCAGATGTTCCAGTTGTGGAGGTCTGTGAGATTTAAACAACACTGCATGCCCATTCAGAAACAAGAAACAAAATGCTGTTTAATTAAGAATGTGAATCCGGAAATGTAGGGCTATTGAGAATCATTCTGAACTGCAAGTTTCACATATATGGCAAAGAAAAAGGTCCACTGTAGCAACTGGAGTGGTGCATGGTTCGATTCCTTTATGATTTTGATCAGTTTATTTAGAACTACAAAATCATTCAAAAATGACTTTCGGTGGTCCCCAACTTCTGACATAAATCCCCAGTGTAAGGAAACTGAGAGGGTGGGCACACAGCCTTCCACTGAGTCCTGCTGAGTCTTTAAACAACAGCAGGAGGGGTGTACCAGGAGGCAGATTGGAAAGAGCAGTGTGGAAGCAAGAAACTCCTGCATCTTAACCCTGGCTCTGACTCCCACTATGGTCCTGAGTCCTTGGTAACCTCAGGTGTTAAGCATTCACCATGAAGGCCAGGCTTTAAACAGAGCTCCCTGTGCTTGTTCCTGAGCTCTGTGGACCTGACTTATGCACCCAAAAGAGCACTGAGGTGTTTAAAAATCAAGTACTGGTGGTGCACGCTGGCGTCTTTTGAAATAAGATCCTTAAGGTCTGATCTTGCAAGTTTGCAATGGGGTTGTGAGCACACCTCACTTACAGCTCTACCCTTGCTATCTCTTGAGCAAGGATTTACTCATTTTTCTCCACTGCAAGAGAAAGCAACCTTGGACACTGCATTTGCTTCAAGGACCTGTAGGGGCCTTCTTGCAGGAGCTGGGCCCACAGGACCTGCCTCCTTGGTTGGACTGGCATGTCAGTGTAATGGAGAGCAGCCCATCTGCATTGGTAGGGAGCTTTGCCCATCTCCTAGGGATGGTAAAAGCATCTGTGCTAGGAGGGCTTGACTGCTTTCAAGGTGCAAGCTCGTGTCTCTGCATGGTGCTACACTACACTGCACAGAGGTGCCAGCTTGCCTGGGGCTAGCTCAGGGACTTCTGCACCACACTCTCCATCCCATGCTGTTGATGTGCACTCTCTCTATTTGGTATCTAGGGTTTTTTCAAAATGAAGTTACTGAGTTTCAGGCAGTACACCTGATGGCGCTGCCTCCCAGTAGGTTTTACAGCCCAACAGCTGTATTTCGTTTCGCATAAAGCTCTGACTTCTCTCTTACTCAGTATCTCGTGAAATATATCCTTGACCATCATGTATGTGCCAGACCTTAACCGAAGGTCTAATCTGAAAAACACAAAATTACTCACGGGAACATTAACGCAGAAAAAGATCATCTTGTCCCACAAAGGCTTCCTGACTTGGGTCCTGATTCATCAGTGCCTGCATTTTAAATCCTCCAGAGATGAACCTGCCCAATGTAATGTAACTGGAAGGCAATGCTGTCCTCCTCCACCATCACTGCTCACTGCAGATTGCTGCTGGCCAGGGTTTCCAGGTGGGCTGCTGGCCAGATAGGTGCATGGGCAGAAAGGAAATCAGGTAGGCCTTACTGCTTGCCTAGTAAAGAGGCTGATGATGACAACCTTACCTAGTCATCAGAGGATTTTTGTCTCCAAGTGAATATTTTTGTTTGACAGACCAGTTTCAAGGAAAATATGTTTCCTACCCTGACCTGCACGCATACATCATGTCTGTTCCACCATGTAACTGGAAAGGAGATTGGGACACATGTCTGGCAGAAAGCGCAGCCGAAGTACAAAGGAAGCACACCTCCCCAAATGGGGGAAAGTAAATTTACTCTCTGGTGTCTTTCAGACCTAGTAACCTCGACCATTCCAGTAATTTCAGTTGGTATAAATAACACTGCAAATGTTCTCCAGCAGAAGCATTATCTGTTAGCTGATGGCGTCCCTTTAAGTACTAAGACACTGTTGTGCTAGGTTTTTTTTCTGTAGCCAAAAGGGACTAGATTGAAATCAATAGCCCCATTTCACCTGTCACTTACTTAAGCTTGATTGGAACCTATGTTTGTAAAGCTGAAAGGCTTTTCTAGTCCGTTGTTATTGTGCCTCCCATGGCCAGCCCACCTGTGACAATTTCACATTCCTACCTTTTGAAAAGAAATATGATGGACAATGAAAATAAATGTTTGTTTTATTTTAATGTGTTTGACTCAGCACTTCTTCTGTTATTAACGCTGGGCTAACATGAGACTGCTTAGAAAGGACACACATCTGCTCAGAGTAGGGACTTCCATGACTCATTCAGAGTTATTGGTATTACATACAATATTAGTGATAAAAATTGATTATCCATTCCCTCTTGCTTCACGATCCATAGTTGTTTTTTTCATTCATATTACAAGTTGTTTTATACAGAGTGAGACAGTGTTATTTAAATAGCCAAGGATGAGCACAGTACTTGCGATAAGCCCACACCAGCAGAAAGTAGTTTTTTTTCGTGTTAGCCCTGTCCTGTGCTGAAGGTAGAAATTATCCAGACTTAGCAACTGTTATGACTCCTTTCAACTCTGAAGAGAGAACAGCCTTCGGTTACTGTGTGTGCACTGTTACTGCTGCCTTTTTATCCCCAAGTGAAAAGTTTTATGGGAATTTACATGACTGCACCGTTTGATGAACAGCTATGCTGTGCTTCTTAGGGAAAGGTCATTTGGGGACTGTCTGACCAGCACCTAATAGAAGGCAGGGGAGAGGAGGAAGGAGTGAATATTTTGAGAACAGAGAGAGAAATTAAAGGGAGGGACATAGCTGAAAGCTTCTGCAAAACTTTCTCAGTGAAAGCTCTGTTTTGAGAGGCATGCTTTAGCAATGTGGGCTCACCTGCTCCCAAGGAAAGGGATCACACATAAGACATCTCCAAGGGGGTCACATCATGAGCATTAGCATCCAGAGCCTTATCTTGCAGCTGTAGAAGAGAGGAACACTGTTTGTGCCATCAGCTCCCTTGAGTTCCCAGTTATTAAAAGAACAGAGAAGTTTGGGTATTGCCTTCAGGAGAAAGTGTGAGAGTTGCAATCTCCAAGTTAAATTGGTTCTTTGACTCCAACATTTAGGTATGGTATAGGAGCAGAAGTTACCCCTGAAATGGGATAAACAATAGTATTGCAGTTGTGAGGAGGAGTTTCTTGACATGACCAATAACCTTAAGACCCTTAAAAAAAAAAAAAAAATAGAAAGGTAACTTATTTGCCTGCCCTGAGATCAATGTTTTCTTTGACTTAAGCCTAGAAGATTTTGGTTACTCGATCCAAAACTTGATCCTAGGCATCCCAACTTTTCCTCTGCAACTCCTTTTAACATAAACAGGTATTATCTGCACCTGAGGAAAGGGAGAACAGACTCCTAATAAAAATGCCTTGCAACTTAACTGCATAGGTGGTAGCTTCCCTAACATAGTAAAACAGCCAATGCGTAGACTGACATAAAATTGAAAGGAGAGGTGTTTCCCTGTGGGACTATTAGATGTAAATCTCTTTTTGTTCAATAAGCAGATGAGACAAGTTTTTCCACCCAGTTACTGGGTAATCTCTTTTGGAGTGAGAATTGTTTGTCTTGTATGGGATCTAGAGCTCCTGAGGGTAATTGCAGAGCAAATATCTAATGCCTGCAACAGCAATAAGAAAAAAAATAGCCTCCTATACATCCATACCAGTCTTTATGGTTTCCTCGCCTGCAAGATTGAAAAGCCGTATCCGATCTTTAAGGCATCATCTCTGCGGTCACAGGTGACACCTGTGCCCTGAAGGCGGGGGAGAGGTCAGGCGGTAGGGCAGGGGGTGCACAGCATCCCTTCCGCAGGATGCCCAGGGACAGGCTGTGCCCGCAGGGACCCGCTTTGGGGATCCGGGAGCCGCAGCGCAGGATACGCTGACAAAACTGACGCTGTTTTGCCATCTAGTGCCGCGGGTCCAGATTGCAAGAGCCCATCGCACCACTCCCGAATGCCAGGCTTTCAAAGGAAAACAGTTTTATGGCCCAGCTAGAATTACAGGAGCTTCAACTTTTTCTCTTTTTTTTTCCCTAAACATTAATTTGCATCAATATTTTATGTGCCATAATGGCTGAATAACCCCGGCTCAAAGAGGCGGTATTTTGTGTTTGTCGATAGCAATGGGAAGGGGATAAATGGCTGGTGGCTGCAGGAGCTATCAGTGGCTCACTGGGAAACCCTTCTCTGGCCGATTAGCTATTGCCTAAAAGTAGATATTTAATGTCATTCGAATCTCCTGATTTAGGGCTGAAACTGTGACTGAGCTGAAGCCATTAGCTGAGCGCTGCTGCCACCGCTCAACTTGTTTGGCAAATGAGGCTCCTTCAGGTTGCGAGGGATGTGATTTACAGAGGGAGACTTGGGAGCTGAGCCAGGTGAATTGCTTTCCGTGACAGTGAGTAATGAATCTGATCAATTTTGCGAGCCCTCCCCCTCTGCTGGTAATTGTCCATGAGTAGGTCATGATTTTCTCACGTTTATTCTTTCCTCTAAATTATTTGGTGAATAATTTCAGCAAATGTAGGGCGTTCTTAAAGGATATGCAGGCAGTTTATTGGGGGAGTCATGGAGTCAAAGGGATTTTAGCTGGATGGCTGTAAGTGCAGAAACACTGTACTAAGCCTTTTGGTCAAGACACACAGGGGTTTCTCACGTGTGTGAATTTATGGTTTACTTTCTGAAATAACTCTCCCTGTTCATCTAGAGTGTGCTGTGTCTACAAACTTTGGGTCTGTGACATTTTTAAGACTATAACTAGATATGAAAAAGTGCCCGCAATGCAGTCCAACCTCATTTCCTATAAAATACAAATTAATATTTGCTGAGGCTTTTTGTTTTACTTTGAATTTCAGCAAATGCTAGTCATCTGCGGAATGGAGAGGGCAGAGAGAAGTTAGTTTTGATGCCCTGTGATCAGTTCCAAGCACATAAAACTGAAAAGTCTCATGCTTCATGAACTAATATTAGGCGGGGGAAGGCGAGGGAGAGAGGGGATGAAGAGAGGCAGATTTCAGTTTTGACCAGCATTTCTTTGGGAAAAAATCTTTTTGTTGGTAACAAATTTCAAGAGGAGCTTTAGAAATAATTTCTATTTTTGTTATGTAAAAAATCTTTCTGCAGTAGCATCCACACATCTGTCTTCACAGGGATGAGAACTTGTCATTGGGAGGGAGTCAGATCTGCTTGGGAAAAGAATAATAACATAAATCACATGCCAAGCACTTTAAAAAGCAGGGCACTTTAAAAAACAATGGGGCAAAGCAAAAAAGAAACTGGCTTGGGCTGGGTACTGAGAGGTAGCCCCAAAAAGAGTGATGACGACAATAATAAACAATAAGGTCTATTCAGAATTCTCTGCCACTGCACAGGGAAACAGGACAACAGCCATGGCACCACGAGGAAAACTTGACAACTTTAAAGTAAAACCATACCATACCTTATAGGCTTGGTGAGATATGAGTAATACCAAAGTTTAATTTTACATGCTAGCACTGTCATGCTATACTGTCATCTACAATTAAAATCTTTACTTAGGAGTTTATTGGGTTTGCTGTCAAGAGAGAATAGCAAAGAAGTGTTTGAAGACAAGATCCAGTGAGACCTGCGTTTCTACAGATTCATGGCTACAGATTCATGGCTTAATTGAGTACCTAAGAGGAATTTGTACTGTAATAGCAGGTATGCTAACACTACATAATTTCCATCAGCTGAGAAGGTTAATAAGGTCTTTTCCATCCACCTTTCTGCTTTCACACAACTCACAGGAAATTTCTGTCTTTGGATATCTTTGGCCCTATGTCACAGTTGGTTAAATTGGCCGGTGAATTTAAAAACTGTTGAGGTTACCTGGGCTGAAAATCAAACAATGGCTTGAGTTAGTCTTGCTTTCTTAGCAAACTCAAAGTTAATTAACAGAGAGTTGGAGGGATGAAGACTTCAGCCTTCAAAATCGGATTGAATCACAGCAGAAAGGATGACTTTTTTGAAGTATTTTCATCATTACCAACAATAATGACTAATGAAGTAATAATGATAACGGTTGACATTTTATGTAATAGCTTACATCTCAAAGTGCTTTTCAAGCTTCTTTTTATGATTTTAGAGAAATTTTCTCAAAAAAACCCTACAGTTTTGCAGTGTTTCTGAAGTCCAGTCCCTCCTTGGACAGGACAAAGGCAATCACGTGTTATAACACATTGTACATCACTGGGAGGAAGAGGAAATTTTAGACAAAGACATTCGGATAGATACCTGCTCCAACAAAAAATATCAAGGTTTCTTTCATATTGAAGCAAGGAAACTGCAACTTGAATAGTAGACATCTAATTTGGTGTTTTCTTGGCTAGACTAGGCAAACTGTGAGCATTATTGTAGATGAGACACCCCAAAGCCAATCTCCCATCAATACAAGGAGCTGAGTGTGGGTTGAAGTGGTGCTGTGAATGCGTAAGCACAGCCGAGATGATTTTATGAGATGTGCAGTGATTGCCATTGCACAGAGCCTAAAAGATACAGAGCATGCACCAGATAATGCCTCAGACCCAAATGTAATTGTAAATACCCCTCTTCCAAGGACTTGAGTACCAAAGAAGTGTTCAAAGGCAGAGAAGTGGCCATGAAAAAACCTTTGAAAGTATTAATACTGAGCTGCAATTCAGTGTAATTTTGGGAGAAGGGTGGGTAATATTTTTTTCTATTTTTACAGAAATATTATGTATGAAGTCTGTGCATGTATGAGAATATATATGCAAAGAGATAGAGAGAAATAACTACTGAATGATTTATATATTACTACATACACATTCTAAAGTTGATGGTAGTTATAAGTTGAGAGGTGTCTGAGCCCTCATTACACACCTATCATCGGCACACAGACATGAGTGCTTCCTCTGCAGTTTAGCAAACACATAGAAAGGGTACTGTAACACATACTAATTAGTTTGCCTTTAGAGTTTTTCATTAAAGTATTATTATTATTGTTGTTGTTGTTATTGTTACTATTTTTCTCCCAGTGAGTGTGCATGGAGAATGACTAAATAATTTGGACAGACACAGCATGATTGGGAAAGAAAAGGGTTTCTAAGCACTTCATTTTCCTACATCCCATTCCCTCCAGCAAGAAGAATAAAATCCTGTGGTTTTCATGCAGAACCTTGTGCGGGAGACCGGCAGCAAATAATTAAGCATTTCTTTCTGGCAGCGCAGCTTAGGTCTTGTCTGCAAACACGCAGATAATGCCACTGCAGAAAGAAGGCATTAATGGCTGTGTTAGTTTACCAATATGCCTGCAAGTGTAGAAGGGGGTGCATGCAGTCAGCGCTTGCTCTCTGGCCTGATCTGTGTCAGAGGGTCAATGCCAAGCACACCTAAAGCCTGACAGATGGGCGTAAATAGCAAAGCATAGAGGGTTTGTGTATGTGTCAGCACCTGGGTAAACTCTACAAGGATTAGAAGGAGAAAAGAGTGGTGCTTCTTCAGCTTACTCTGGGTTTGTATGAAAGTAAGTTAATGACATAACCCCTGTCCATCTCCCTGAGTTAGACACAAGGACAGCTAGGAGATGCAGCTTCAGACACAGTAAGCCTGCACCAGCCACTGCTGTTAATGCCTGAGCGAGAAGGTGATGGGGCAACGTGCTGACTAGCCAGCTCTCCCTCCAAATATTCCCTGCTGCTAAAGGAAACTTGGATGGCTTTTTTTAAAGCTCCTTAATACTGCAGAAGCCCAGTTATTCTTTTGGAAGGGCATAGGATAAAATAATGGATGCAGCTGAAAGTGGAATTGAGATGATAGAAGGATAAACTAGACTGAGGCTTCCTCCTGTACTTTGTTGATGCAAGCACCAGAGATAGCTCAACTGATGTGTAGGTCTTCAGGGAGACAAAAACAGACAACGAAAAGGCTGAAGCACTTTTCTGAAGGGCTGAAACACTTTTCCATGTTAGTAATGCTGTGTCAGGAATACTCTCCCATTTTTTTTTCCCCAAAATAACAATATGTGAAGTTGTATGAAGAATGTTTGATATGAAATGCTAATTGCGTGTAAAGCTACTTCTGAAAGTTCTGTAAATGACCTTTCCAAGAAGCTTACAGTGGTGAGAGTTCAATTTTCATTAAATTTCAATGGGATTTATGCATCTGTTTTTTCAGTCTTGAACAAAGTTCTAGAACTGCTGGTTTTCACAGTGGCAATACTTAACTGCTTTCTTCATGCTGTAGTAAAAGCCATCAAAGTCCCTTAACTACAAATCAATACAATGGAAAAAAAATACCATTTGAAAATTGTAGGCTACTATATTCATTTAAAGAAAACATTCTTAGTCTTGCTAATCCCTATTCAAATAAATCCAACAATGACTTTAAGAGACATGCAATCATCTAATCTACTCAGCCAGCTCTGTGTCTCCTTGAATAATTCAAGGGGAGAAACCAAAACAAAATGAAATGAAACGAACCAAAACTCCATCCAGTTGTCACATGGTAATATGGCACAACTTAGTAAATTAAGATGGGAGACAGGTGGAGGCCCTTTCAGAAGTCAGGTTTTGGTAGTTAAAAAGGATGGTGATAGTCAGGCTGTGATAAAATCCCAGCTACCAATCACCCAGGGCAGAGTGGACCTTAAAAAGCCATGGGTATACAGGAGTCACAGCCTTACATTAGAAGTATGTAAATAGTTCAGTTAAATCCACAGCTCTCCTGTGCTTGAGATACAAGTTATTTACCTTGGAGCATTACTATGGCACTTTGGCATGAACATTGCAGGAGTACTTGAGATGCCACAAGAAGAAGCAGGGATTTAACATGACTAATCTGAGCCCCTCAGTCAGCTGCTACAGGGTGAAGAGCCCGGACTTGACTGCCTTTCAGGGTAGGAAAAATGGTTCGTCTCACTGTTCATCCTGGAACTTTTGGCTCTTATCTCTCCATTTCAGCGTCAGTTTGTGGAGTCATTGCAAAACACTTTCCCACAATCTCGCTTCCATGCTTTCCTTTTCAGCATCTTGGGAAATACCATGACCACACTTTTAATGAATATTCCCTAAATGACTGGAAGTTCATGTTTGGAACATGTAGCGGGATTGATTACACCATTCTTTACTTTAAGTATTTGTTGCTTGTTACAGTATTTCCTCTTTTTGGTTGTTTCTTTTCCCAACTCTCCGCTTTATGCTGAAGGTACTGTGCCGTAGGCTTTATTGTATTCACATGGGAGGCTTCTGCTTTGTGCAAATCAGTTGACTATATCTCATCTAGCTAAACACACTGACAATTATGAGGTGGCACACTCGCTGCTCTTTTGAATTAACATTTTTCTTTTTCCAGACTTTCAACCTGCTTCCAAAGGTACTTGTGGTTACCTGACAGGGTGCTGCTCCTCACCTTTTCCTTTTCTATGGCAATATGGTAGTTTAGGAATGTGCTGCAGAGCAAGGGAATGATCATCAAAAAAACTACACAGTGACCTGCATGGCCTGGCACATCTTTCCATACTGGTTCCTTGTCCTTATGCCTCCTGTAAAGCTCACTTCAGGGTACAGCTTCTCAAGTTTCTACTTCTGGGGTGACACACTACCTCTGTTTTCTTTAGCTCTCCTTGCAGACATCTTACTTTCTTTCAATTACTTCTTTTTTTTTCAGGTTAGCAGCATTCCAAAAGCAGAGAAACTTGATCATCATTTCAGCTTCACGAAGCATGTTAAGTCCATGCTGCACATCGATAAAAGTCACACTTTTTGAATGATTACAGTTTAATAGTAAAAACAAGGTCATCCTAATGAAATAGACACTTGTGAAGGTGTGAATCAGAGACCATGGAACATTTTACAGTCATTGCTATAGCTTGGTGAAGTCCTATTATTTATTTACAGCTGCATTTTGGCCTGTAACATGAGCCTGATTGCAGTGGTTAAAGAGGAAGGAGTAGGAAATAGTAAGGGGTGATGTTGGTAAATGCTTCAGATCCTGGATATCCCCCTTTTCATCGTCACCTGCTCTAGCTGTCATACTTCTTCTGCATGTGAGCAATGTAGTTTCTTTAGTAAGTGTTTTGAGTTACATCTCTGGGTGTGAACACACTGACCTAATTCAACCTCCTTTGCAATTTCTAAATTTCTCTGTTTACCTCTTTCATTCTCAGCTTGTTCACTGTTGCTTATAATCAACAGGCTTTACTGCCTTTGTGGTTGGTTTCTACAAACGTAATTAAATTGTCTGGGATTGACATCTGGCTCTGCTGAGGTTTGGGTTTTATCTTCTTGGCTGTCTCAATGTCCTCCTTGAATTTGGATTCTGATCACTCCCTACCCCCACATGGCACATCATCAATGAATGCTTTCAGTCCTGCAAGACTTTATTGTGCCTACAATAACTCTGTGGAGTGTTTCTGGCTCTCAATGCACTCCGGAAGGTTATTTCAAGACTTAGTCTCAGCTGTGATGCCTCTTGTGCATGCTGGAGCCTCCAGCAGGACCGCATTAAGCTGCAACACTTTATACAGGTCCCTTTCCCCTTGCAGAAGGGCTGTGAGGTCTCCAGGGCTGAAGTCTTCACCTTCATAACCAAACAGAGCTCTGGTTGAAGTGTCTCTTGGTCCTTCGGCAGCTCATAAAATCCTGATAAAACAGTTGACTTGTGGAAGAATCGGGCCTCTTCCTGCTGTATGTGATCTTGCCTAAGGGTCAAAACAATACCTGGTACCCCTTCTGCCCCTTTTCCTCTCCCTCACTGTTATGAAGGCTTCTCTTGTTTCATGTGGTACGACCTACACTATCTGTTCTCTTCTGCAATACTTATTTTAGTCCTTTAATTTCAGGTTTTTGAATTGTTGCAGGTGGTAACAAGAATAGGGCTTGTCTTTTCCACTACATACCCTTATGACCCTGGGTGACAGCCTTGTGCCTTTCTTGAGGATCCAGTTGGTGCTCCTTGCTCCTGGGAAAGCTTTTTGCTAGTCATTTTTGTACCTTTTGGTGATGTGCACCCTCTTGGTCTCAGGCTTAACAGTTCAGGTATGCTCAATCTCATGACCTATTGTTTTTCCTTGTCAAGTTCATTAACTTTAGTGCATTTAGTGACTAATACCCAACCTAGAAATGTCCCTCATTGGGAAGTTTAACACTACAAGTCTTAGTCTTCATATTAAATTTTCTGAGTTTTCTGGTCCCATGCTTGCTTGTGTGGTCATGATTAGCTATGACCATTGCTATACATTTTCACTAGTGAGAACCTTAGAAGTCAGCAGATTGTCTTCTCGCTACACTTGAGCTTGCTCCTATCTTTCCTGTAAAGACCCTTCACATTCTGTAAAAAGACCCTCCACACTGGTGGATGAGAAGCTCAACATGAGCTGGCAATGCACATTTGCAGGCCAGAAAGCCAACCGTATCCTGGGCTGCATCAAAAGGAGTGTGACCAAGGAGGTCCAAGGAGGTGATTCTCCCCCTCTGTTCTCATGAGACCTCACCTGGAGTACTGTGTTCAGTTCTGGAGTCCTCAGCACAGGAAAGATATGGATCTGTTAGAGTGAGTCCAGAGCAGGGCCATAAAGATGCTCAGAGGGCTGGAACACCTCCCATACTCCTACAGGTTGAGAGAGTTTGGCTTGTTTAGTTTAGAGAAGAGAAGGCACTGGAGAGACCTTATAGTGGCCTTCCAGTACGTAGAGGGAGTTCACAAGAAAGCTGAAGAGGGGCTTTTTATCAGGGATTGCAGTGACAGGACAAGGAGTAATGGTTTTAAGCTTAAAGAGGGGAGATTTAGCTTAGATATTAGGAAAAATTTTTTTACTGTGAGGTTGGTGAGGCACTGGAACAGGTTGCCCAGAGAAGTCACGGATGCCCCATCCCTGGAGGTGTTCAAGGCTGGGTTGGATGAGGCTTTGAGCAACTTAATCTAGTCGAAGGTGTCCCTACCCATGGCCAGGAGGTTGGAACTGGATGATCTTTAGGATCTTTTCCAGCCTAAACCATTCTATGATTCTACCTTTACTTCCCAGGTTTTCCAACTCTGAACTTTTTGTGATTGTTTCCTGTTGAAAACTCTTTAAAATATACATCTAATCTGTCTTATTATCACTCCTTGTAGAAAAGGTTTCCCCTTTTCCCTTGGATTTTGTGTGCACTTTATCTGCTTTACTCCAGCATTCCCAGCCACATGCTTTTTGACACTTTCCAGACATCATGTTACAGTTGTGCTTATTAATTTCTGTTGCAGGCACGTTGCTTTGCCCAGTGTGATCTTTGCACCCATGCAGAGGCTGCCATGTATCTTTGTTTTTTATAAGACAAATAAGGAGACATTCTGCATGCTTACAGAGTGCTAAATGAAGATTTGTCAGGTGCTGATCAGTTTGCATTTATGGAGTTTCTTTAATATGCTAGATTAACAAGGCTGGTCATTTCTTTTAAGTCTGTTTTAAATATGTAGGACTTTTTTTTTCTTTCTGAGTTCTTGTGGAGAATGTTGATCTTTGGTAGATCATTTATGTAAGTGTGCCATCTCTGAAGTCATGTTCTTCCCTTCTTACCCTCACTCTCAGCTCCAAATCCTCTAAAATCAACAAAAAGTTCCACGGATTGTGTTGTTTTCCATTTTCCTTCCAAGAGGCAGGCCTTTATCTGATTTTTTTTTACAGTACCCTTCCATGTTCTCTATATTTAATCTTTTAAGCCTGGCATCTGATCTATAGTAAGATTTCTAAAGTTAGCAAAGCAAACTTTTACAGCAAACAGTCCTCCAAAGCTACCATTCTCTAGTCTGGCTTTATTCTGGTGCTGCTCCCTAGCTGTGTTTTTGAGGTGCTGTTAGTGTTAGTTGGAAACTTGGTGCCACAAAGCCACCCACTAGGAAATGCAGTTACTTCAGTTTTGCTGGTGAAGTTAACACTTTAGTGGAGATTACCTCTGTGTGCAGAGACTCAGCCTTGCATTATGCAAGCTCTTCCAACTTGCACTAAATGAGATGTCCTTTATCTGTGGCAAAGTGGGAAATTGTATTATTTGCAAGATTAGTTGATCTGATCTCAAGCAGGAGGGTAATCAATTAATTGTACCCTTCCTTGATTAAGTAGTCTTCTCCCAAGCACCTGAGCTGCATGAAAGTTCAGGTCCTGCAGAGAGAGCCCTTAAGGAGCTTGGGCTGTGCAGCGTGATACGCAGAGCTCTTCCTGGCAAAGGCTGGAGCTGCTCTGTGCTTCAGACACGGGTGAACAAGCTTGTTTAACAGGAGGAATATGTAAAATCTTGTTTAACTGGAGGAATATGTAAAATCTTGTTTAACTGGAGGAATATATAGACCTGTGGTCTTGTGCCTATATAATATATAATGAGACATCTTTTTCTATTTTTCTTTTAAGCCTGCAGTTTTGGTGCTGAAATCTTGGGGTTTAGTCCTCCAGGATGATCAGAGTGTCTAATTGTGTGTTTCAGCTGTACCTCATTTATACCTGGGCTCATTAGTAAGAGTGAGGTTTACAGAAACAACCACTGCCAGAGAGAGGGGGCTCCTCTCTTCCTGCATTTACCTCCCTAGCTCTTAAATGAAAGTGCTCCTGGGTTGGAGGGTGTGGATCCACAAATATTTGGCATCCAGCATAACTCTTTCCCCCCAGTAGTGTTGGCGGATCTGTCAGCAGAAACTAAATCGAGACCAGTTTCAGGTGACTGCCCTTTGTTTCCCATTGATTTCAGAGCTGCCTCTGTGACAGGCTAATGAGGGCTGCTAGGTGCCAGGTGCTGCCAGGAGTGCCATCCTTCCCTGTGATTGAATTGCCACCGTATCACAAAGCAGTGAGAACAACTTTGATACAGTAAGGAGGTGAAATGGCAAGTACAACCGTGAAGCTTGAAAGGGAAGCAGCAGAAAGCAGAGTACAAGCTACTGCTTGTCATTTAGCTCAGAAAAACGTGAGTGCAACCAAAACAACAGCATTACCAATTAGCAAGAACCTGCAACTCGACAGAGAGCAGATCTGCAAAGACAGGGGATCTGTCAGCTGTCGTTGCAACACCACCATGAATGCCACAATACATTAAGTGGGAATAAAGCGTGGTGGTGTAACAGGTGTAATTGCAATAGTGCTGAAAGGGACACTGTCAGAGCTTGCAGACCTGCAATTAGATCTCACGATCTCCTGTGTGGGTGTTTGGGAGATGCAATGTTATATTGCACTGAGGCTCTGCCTAATGGCTTCATTGTGGCATCCAAGGATGTAACAACCCTGCACTCAGCCACAGAGCTCGTGAAACTCAACATTTTCTTTTCTTGTGGTCCAGAACAAGCAGAAGACTTGCTGTGACTGGTTCTGCCTCCAAGAAAGTGCCTGGTATGCCTATGCCTGGGACTGCTCTGGTCACCTACTAAATATCTCTCTGCTGCCCTGGCAAGCTACCTCTCAGAGACATATATCAGCTTTAAAAGCACTCAGTCACTTGTAACTTGTCCTTCCCTTGCCACATAGTCTCCATTCCCATAAGGCAAAAGATGAATGATTCTATGATAAGGTAAACAGGTACATTATACAACAACGATGATGATGATGATAATGATGATGATGATACATAGCACAATAGCTGTCTTCTACACACATACACTGATGTGAGTACCACTACACTCTTGCTTTACAGAAAATACTCAGTGTATGAAATGGCACCTAAGCATTTATCTAAGGTTTATCTAATCATATTTCTTCCCTTAAGAATAAGCAGTAAAAATAGAGAACATAGATAAATCAGAAAGCCCATATAGGGTTTTTCATGGCTAGGTATTCTTCTGCTCATAAAACTACACAAAACAAAGAAGGTATGGTTCACATGAAGGCCAAGTATATCATGCCCATCTTCCACTTTAAAGATTTTACAGGACAATTCATTAGGCTACTACTAATGTACTCAATTTAATCAAACAGCCCCTCAGTTGTTGTCTTGGGACCATGCCTTAGATGCAGAATTGTGCACCCTCACTAGTACTTTCACCACGTGGCACAGACATGCATTTTCCTCAAGGAATCAAAACATGCAGAATGTTAATTGGTGGAGAAAAATCAAAAAGCTTGGTCTTTGAATGTGGTATTGAAAATTGCATCAGTGGTAGCAACATGGGGCTGGAAGGGGCTGCTAGGACCGAGAAATGCAGCTCTTTTAGACCACTGCAGACAGGCCTGTGGATCATACCCTCCACAGCATGACTCAGGATTAGTTATTTAGACCAGACTAACTCCAGCATGGCAGAAAAGCCAGGCCCTTTGCTATTTGCTCCTCTGCCATTTTGGCAGACTTGCCGCAGAAGGGCTGGATTTCCAAATGTTAATGTTTCCCATAAAACTGTCAGGTGAAGCCTTGCTCTTCACGAGTCTGTGTGTTTACCAGGGAAGGGCTGGAGACTCCTGTGGGGTGGAACATGGATCCTCCTTGGACATTTATCAGCAGCTCCCTGGCCTACCAGTACCAGAGTGAGCAGCACATCCTGGGGTGAGGTAGGGGTATTGCACTCTGTGCCATGCACCGTGACCCTTTACAGTATCACAGTATCACAAGGTTGGAAAGGACCTCTGAGATCATCAAGTCCAACCTATAACCCAACACTAACACCAACACTAACACCAACCATCATCTAAACCATGGCACTCAGTGCCTCATCCAGTCTCCCCTTAAACACCTCCAGGGTCGGCGACTCCACCACCTCCCTGGGCAGCGCATTCCAATGACCAATCACCCTTTCAGTGAAGAACTTTTTCCTCACATCAAGCCTAAACTTTCCCTGACGAAGCTTGAGTCCATGCCCTCTAGTTCTGTCACTGGTCACCTGAGAGAAGAGACCAATCCCTGCCCGACTACAACCTCCTTTTAGGTAGTTGTAGAGAGCAATGAGGTCTCTCCTGAGCCTCCTCTTCTCTAGACTAAACAGCCCCAACTCCCTCAGTCGGTCCTCATAGGGCTTGTGCTCCAGCCCCCTCACCATCTTCGTTGTCCTCCTCTGAACACATTCCAGTATCCTAACATCTTTCCCAAACTGGGGGGCCCAGAACTGGACACAATATTCAAGATGAGGCCTGGCCAGTGCCGAGTACAGGGGGACGATAACTTCTCTGGTCCTGCTTACTACACTATTCCTGATGCAGGCCAGGATGCCATTGGCCTTCTTGGCCACCTGGGCACACTGCTGGCTCATGTTGAGCTTCTGTCAACCAGCACTCCCAGGTCCTTTTCTGCCTGACTACTCTCCAGCCACTCTGTTCCCAGTCTGTAGCTCTGCATGGGATTGTTGTGTCCAAAATGAAGTACCCGACATTTGGACTTATTAAACATCATCCCATTAGAATCAGCCCAGCTCTCCAATCTGTCCAGGTCCCTCTGTAGGGCCATCCTACCCTCTAGCAGATCAACCCTTCCTCCCAGCTTGGTATCATCTGCAAATTTGCTGATGATGGACTCAATCCCCTCATCCAGATCATCAATAAAGATATTAAACAGGACGGGACCCAATACAGATCCCTGGGGGACACCACTGGTGACCGGCCGCCAACTGGATGAGACACCATTGACCACCACTCTCTGGGCTCGGCCATGCAGCCAATTCCTAACCCAGCACAGAGTGCTCCCATCTAAGCCACGGGCTGCCAGCTTCCCTAGGAGTCTACTGTGGGAGACAGTGTCAAAGGCCTTACTGAAGTCCAGGTATACCACATCCACAGCCTTCCTCTCATCCACCAGGCGAGTCACATGGTCATAAAAGGAGATCAGGTTGGTCAGGCAGGAACTACTCCTCCTAAACTCATGCTGGCTGGGCCTGATCTCATGACCGTTCTGCAAGTGCCGCATGATTTCACCCAGGATTATCTGTTCCATGATTTTACGTGGGACCGAGGTCAGGCTGACAGGTCTGTAATTACCTGGATCATTCTTACGGCCCTTCTTATGGATGGGCGTCACATTGGCCAGCTTCCAGTCTTCCAGGACCTCTCCAGTGAGCCAGGACTGCTGAAAGATGATGGAGAGCGGCTTAGCAAGCTCATCCGCCACCTCTCTCATCACTCTAGGATGGATCCCATCCGGCCCCATAGACTTATGAGGGTCCAAGCGGCTCAGCAGGTCTCTAACTTCCTCCTCATGGATTGCAGGAGGGCCATATTTCACCCTGCCCCCATCTACCACTTTGGCACAGCCTGGTGAAGTGGCCTTGACAGAAGATAAATGAGACCCTAGATATGGAAGGGCCTCCTTATTCACCTGCTAAATCTACCCTTCCCTTCTTCAGGCAACAACAAAGCCCTACGTATAGTGCCTTGTTACAGTCTGTGTCTTAAAAGTGGCTTATTTTTTCCCCGGACTGATGACAGAGTTTGCTGTGAGTTTTTGGGCACCTGTGCACAGAGCATGCCTTCCTTGACCACAAGCAGAGGACTAGCTTGGCCTTGGAAAAAATCCTGTTATAAGGAAAAGGGGCTCTAATTATTCCTATGTACAAGACACTGGTTTGCAAGAGAGAATTAGGGAGGCTGAGAAACAGTTAACAGCCATAGCTTGTCCAGTCTGGGAATAAGCCAACAGCAAACACAATAGCTCATTTGTCCTACAGATTAAAATTGCCTCCTGACATTGTAACTGTGTGGGGTGTTCATTTTTGAAACTCTCCTGGGACAGGCAGCTATGTGCAACCACTTTCAATGCTACAGGCAAGTTTATTGCAGGTATCAATGCAGGTGAGAACATTGGCGATGATCTGGATGCTGGTTGGACAGGTTGAGCTTCGGCCTCCTGATGGACTGTCACATTGCTGTCACTTCAGGTTGAGAGACCAAGTTCATGCCATTTCCAGCATTCATTTTAAACATAACTGTTCTTTGAATGTCCAGCCATAGGCTGCTTAGGGTGAAAGCAAGAGTTTAGCCAAGAGTGGGGACTAGAGTCCACAGCTCAACCAGCAGCACTGCTGCTGCAGCCACTGCCTTGATGTGAACCAGCTGGTTGGTTCTTGTTTGGATAGGAATTTCAGTGCCTTTGCAGAAACGCAATCTGCCTCTAGAAAAGAGGTATTATTAATCATCTCAGTCATCTAAAGAGAGACACATTTGCCATTATTTAAAAAGCATCAGTTGATCCACTAGGAAATAATGAAAATAAAACCAGCAGCAGAACAGTTCAGGCTCAGAAGTTACTATAATGTGGGTATTTTGTTGTTGTTTTCCTTTTTTGAGGGAGACTGCAATTCTGTAGCTAGAAGGAGCTGAGCTCCTTACTCCAGTGGCCCAGAGGCAGCCTGTGTTTCTGAGCATCTCCCACTCTACCATCACTACATCCCTTTGTAATAGGAAAACTTGGGCACATTGCATTCACTTGAAGAAAGCTATTGAAAGACTCAAGACAGAATGCAAAGAAGAGCAAAACTCTCCATCTTCTTTTTCGGTTAGCCTGTGCTCTTCAGTTGCTGCTGTACATGGCTGTCCTTTAGGAAGGAAGTCCTGCAAAACCTTCCAGATGGGCAGCCAGGGGGAAGAGGAGGTGCTGGTCAGGCTACTGCACAGTGATGGCAGCATCCTGGGAAGGACCATGACTACCCCGTAGGCTGCCAGGGGCTGACAAACCTGACCCAGGGACTGGTGATGGACAGCTCATAGGTAACAGCCATCCAGGCTTTACATCTGCTGTGCATATCTGGGACAGGTTCCATAAGTGCTATATTAATGGGAGTTTCGCAGGGCAGGTAATTTACAGGGAGGGTTTATGAGCATTTCCCACTTCATTAAGTGCACTTGTGTA
This sequence comes from Tapera naevia, assembly GCA_033556795.1. Taxonomy (NCBI): domain Eukaryota; kingdom Metazoa; phylum Chordata; class Aves; order Cuculiformes; family Neomorphidae; genus Tapera; species Tapera naevia. The sequence goes on from JAUMJJ010000291.1 coordinate 5,241,880, forward strand.
CAGGGTCACAGCTTCTACTGAACCAAAACATACTCTGTAACTCCTCTGTGCCTCCAGTGCTCACACATTGACCCCAGGGCTTGCAGCACCATGTCTCAGCAGTCCTTGTCCCTACAATGGTGTGGAAGTTCCCTGCTCCCCAGGAGGGTGCAGGGAGGACTGGAAAGGAGAGGCTTCAGGCCTTGAGGTGGGAACAGGCCCCAAAGCAAAAAAGTATGAGGTGGCAGGTGGAGAACTGGGCAATGAAGATCTTATCTGTAAATTTGCTGCTGGCCTCCTTAATTAGACCTCGCATTGCCTATTGTCTTTCTACCACTTTCTAATTTGGCAGCCCAGCTTGGAGGTGAGCTTGATTCAGCTCTTCACTTGAATCCTCAGGTTTGTAAATGTGATGGGGAAGCTTTTAAAGCCTGGCATCAGGAAGCTATGTCAGCAGTGCCCCCAAGTCCGCAGCAGCAGCCTGGGTCCTCACTGGACCTAGGCTGAGCAAGAGCCATGTGGGACACATGGATCAGAGAGGAGTGCTGCCCCAGGGAGTGGCAAGGATGCTCCCAGGGCAGGGGAAGGGAAATTGTCATCCATCTCTTCACTTTTTGAGGGCTTTCTTCTGAGAGGGTGTACCTGCCTGCACCATGCCTTACCATCCTGAGGAGAACCAGGCAACTGTGATGGCCACAGGTGGGCTGCCAGAGCAAGACAGTCTGTGCGGGTTTTGCATCCATACCAATGCAAATGTCCCTTAAAATGCCAGCAACCAAATAGGAGCAAGAGGGAACAGTGAAGGAGAGACAGCAGGGATGCACAACCCTCTGCCACTTGTCTGCCGAACACCTCCTATGCAGTAAAATCGCCATGTCCAGACAACCATGCAGCCAAGTCTTATTCCACCCTGTCAGGCTCTGCAGACATCTTCTGCAAAAGGTAGTAGCCAGCACCATCTCCACTGGCGTCCTAAGCTTTGCACCCAGGGACAAATGAAGCACTAGTCTTTTCGTATGCTTTGCTTCATTTCCTTAATGAGTAAGAAGTTGACCATATTGCACTAATCCAAGAAAATTATTAATGGCTTTCCATTCCAAAGCAACCCATTCCAATGTTCACCAGAGGAGGACTGCCTCCTGTTTGTGATCGTCCTTCTGCCTGCATTGTCAAAAACAGAGTCGTTTTAGAACAACATTCATCTGAAGTGGATTATTATTGGGTTGACTACCCCCTGGGGTGTAATTAAAAGCCTTCATTAATTCTCAGGGCAGGAAGGCTAATTACTATTTTATAAAAAACTGTGCTAATTGCCAATAACTTTTTTATTGAATGGGTCTCATAGAGATGATTTTGATTGGCTTTTTGATTTCCCTTTCACACTGTAGCACTTAAAATAGATAGATAGTCCAAACAAACAGGGAGGACCTAGGTTATCTGGATAAGCACTGGGAAGAAACCTCACAAAGACCAGTGGACTATGCCAGTCTATGCTCAGTTCAGTGCTCCAGCTCACTGTGGTGCCAGCGGGGGTTTCCGACACTCCTACCTCGACACTGCCTCATGCTTCCACACAGCAGGCAGAGATCTGCTTTCCAAATGCCTCCCAAGGCACAGTATTGATTTTGGCAGGCTGCCAGCATGAGCATGCAGAGGGGGTGAGTGCACAGGGCTCAGGCCTATAGAGGGATGAACTCCTCCTGGCCTGAAGGGAGGATGCATCCACAGCCCTGCAAGTAGCAAGATTGCATGGAGGTAAACAGACTAGCACACAGCAATAACCCACGGAAACAATGTGCCAGCTTTTGTACCTAGGAGAAGGACTAACTCATCTGGCATTTGGGTCAAAGGGTGAAGAAAATTCTGGGCAATTTTTTGTTGGCTTTCAATTACAAATAACTACAGGGCTGAGGATACCAAATAATCAATATAAACAGCAACTTCTTTTGAGCAAGCAATGACTTAAGAAATACAACATTACAGATAAATCCCACAGAAGCACTGTAAGACCGTGAGAGCCAGTGTAGGAAACTACCAACCTCAAACTGCTTCTGCAAAGCTCAGGTAATGTCACAGATTGATGCTGGCTATGAATTTCATTGCATGTGCACCGCAGTTATTAGCAGTCTGATGTGTTTCTTTTTTGTTCTTTTCTCTCCACCTATCCAGTTCCTCTTTTCTCACATCATGTTTTCTGATTCTCTACTCAATAAGATAAAACACACAAACTATGGCTTCTAAGTTTCTGCAAGCCAGAAAGCTGTCCTTGCTTCCTCTCTGGAAATAATTTTAATTATAAAAAAGTATTCATGTGTTTTACTTAGATGAATAGTCTCCATTATAAGCATAGATAGGGCTTTCAAAAATGACTTTTTGCTTCTGTGTGTCCTGAGAGGTTTTGAAAGGGCTAGATTCCTGAAAGGTAGGTCACTCAGCACTTTCTGAAAGCTAAAGCATTTTAAAAATACCTCGTGGGGGTTGCCAAAAATCTAGCACTCCTGAAAGTGTTGGACAAGACACTGTGTTATATGGGTATGGTGAATAAAAAAATAGCATTCTGGTGATTCAGTAGTTGCATTGGGAATGTACATCACATTACGAGTTATACTTCTGTAGTGCTCCAGGGATGTTACATATTTGTGTGTGTATATATATGTGTGTGTGTGTATATATATATATATACACACCTCAGTTATTGATTACAAGGAAGGACTGCAATCTAAAATAAGTACTTGGTGTGTCCTATGGATAGCTTCAGCAGATACCAAAAATAGCCGCGCTGCAGTTACTGCAGAGGAGAACAAGTCTCTAGAACTTGTCTAGCTGCTGGCTCGACATGGCTTGCTTTTAATGAGCTCACGCATACCAAATATTTCCAGTCACATCAGGCAAAAATGAGCCCCCCCCCTCTTTGAGTAAAATGCTTCCTGGGTGCAACAGGAACAGGTGCAATGACAAGCAAAAGGCAATAGCTTTTTTCTTCAAAATTAGGGCAAGCTGATAAAAGAAGACTGCAGAAGATTGACTAGATTTTCACACATTTGGGGGCAAAACACTTTTACTTACAAAAGAAGTAGGAGTGTCATTTGTACATTGAATCATGAAGACTTCTATTTTTATTATACAGGCTCATACTAGAGCAGCCGTGATGGCAGCCTGGTATCCCAATAATCCTGCCCCTCCAGTGGGATGCCGGTTATTTTATACAGCATTGACTAAATTGTACGTGGAGCTTGGCTGCCAGCAAGTTAATTTGCTAATTTTAAAATTTTAAATGGTAATGAACCATTAAAGCCAAGGGAAAGAGTCAGAGAAGATAAAATTTTACTAGCCCCTGCCTTGTGTCCTCCAAGGAGTAACAGGCTGGATCCCGTAAGCAGCCCTGCAAAGTCAGTCTCCTCCCCAGCAATGCTCCTCCAAGGGTGGCAGCAGCCAGTAAGGCCCTCCAGCATGGCCGCTTGCTCCCAGAGGCATGGTTTGATGCTAGTGTGAAAAATCACTTTCACGGCAATGTTATCCTCTGGGAAGTGCTCTGGGATGTCCTTCTCAGCAGAAGCAAGCCCTGAGATGCAGCTCAGGATGGAGTGTACATGCCAGCTAAGGCTGCTGGTCCACCTTGCAGCAAAACCAAGCTAGCAGCCCACTGGGACAAAAATGAGATGGCCTCAATGCCCCTTCTTCTTCCTCCCACAATCCCACTCCATCTTGCACTCCCTCAGTGCCCCGAGCCCCATTCCTCTTATCCCTCCTGGGACTCTTCCAGTCGCCCCATCATCCCCTTAGGCACCCAAACCTGCCTACCCTTCTTTTTACCAGCTCGGGTCTGGTGATTGCAGTGAATGCAATTTGCTTGAGATCAGGCAGCCAGAGCCACCCCCTTCCACCACTAATTGAGTTCATGCCAGATCTCAGCCCTTGAGGCAAATCCCCCTGGTACCCTGTGGCAGATTCATCTCAGGAGGGAAAAATCCCTTACATTTGCACCCAGTTGACATTACCCATGGTTGGCAGCTCCAGCTTTGTTTCCTTTCCATTGACTCACTTTTCTCCCCAGGAGGGAGGCACGGCAGCCCAGGGATGCTGTGTGTAGGGCAAGGGACGCTACGGTGCCAGCTAGCACAACCCTCCCTACTGGAGCTGCTGTGTGGCCCCAGCCTGAGCCAGGGGGATTTCTCTGGAGAAGCCCTTGGCAGGTCCTTCAGCAGCCTGATCCTCTCCACAGAAGCTGTGGAGAGCCCGATTAACGCACCTACCCCATAGAAGCGAGTGCTGCTGGGTGGAGGGAAACAATTGAGCACGCACTGAAGGGCTTTGCTGAATAGATTTAATTCACTGCTTATGGCTTAAAGCTGAACACATGCTTTACTGAATGGGGACAGGCAAGCTGGAGCAGTGTGGGGGCCTGCTGACCTGTCAGCCAACATCAGCATCTTCAAAAGAAACAGCTCTTGGCACAAACAACTCCTTCTTTCAGGAAAAAGGGGAAAAAAAATACGAAGAGGAGAAACTGGTGCTTTCCTGCTCCGGAAGATTGCTGGTGGCTTCTGAGGGAGAAGGCAGCAGTCTCACCCCCCTTCCCTCTCCTCTGTGGGGCGGGGGAGACCTGCCTGGTGATGAATAGGGGAGGGAAACTGGGGCAGCGCATGGACCAGTTTTTTCTGGTGTGGAAAAACTTTTCCTTGTGAACTTCCTGCGCCTGGAGAAGGGCATTGCTCCAGCATCATGTAGCCCCAGCAACCGAACGAGCGGCTGCGACTGATTTTAAGCCTTCAGATAGGACTGCAAATGTGAGTGCTGTGATCCGTGGCTTTGTCCCCAGGAAAGTACACGCAGACTGCCCAGCATTTATGCAGGACTTGTGTCAGTGTTCTCCACATTTAAAGAAGTCCCACTCCTTCATGCTAGGTGCTTTATTGAGGGCAGATTTAAATTTGTGGACTAGCCTCCTCTTCCCTCATTAACAAATTTCTGTTCAAATTAGTTTTGAACCCCAAGGACAGGCTATGGGGGGGAAGAAAGGGAAGGGGAGAGACACGGACAACTTGCCTTTGTGAGTGCTTCATTTGCTCCAAGATAAAGTCATTTACTTGGTAGGGGAAAAAAAATCAATTAAATTACTTCCACACTTCCATAGGACAAGAGCTATGAACTTCACTACATCCTATTCATTTGCAGTGGTAGAGGAACATCTCAGACAGAAGATCTGATGAGGTCTTCAACTAGAAGTCAGTGCATCCCCAGCCATAGCAGTATCCTGCCACAAAAGACGCTTCAGACTCCCCAGGACCTTAACATCTCTCTTGCACAATAGACTAAAGGCTTTTTGTCCCCATTGCTAACAGCTTATAATAGGAAAAACATAAGGGATGAAGAAAATACAAGTTGCTCATGTTTTTCATGGAAAAAGCAGGCCTGTGGAATGGCATTACAGCAAACCTGGCCATCAGCACAGCCAGAGCTTTGGCTCCTGGGCACCACAGGAACACAACCTGCTGAAAACCCATATGGTGGGGTTGAGTATTTCAGAGCTGGGCTGAAAAGTGCAAACTGTGACCGAAGCCAAATGAGGCTCTAAGCTGCAATCAAATACAGAAGCAGAGACTGAGCAGCAAATTGCAGCTTTTTTTTTTTTTGGCAGTGGATCAAATCTATAAAAAACATTACCTGTGTTTGAAGAGCAACACACAGTATGGATTTTCCATCCCCCTGGCAAAGCAACCAGGGTCCCACCCCTCCCTGCTCTGGAAGTGCTTTCTGAATAAAGCCAAATGCGCCACTGGGGTTTTTAAGACATACTGCCTCGGCATATGCTGACTGGTTTTTGCCCGTGCGGCTGCAAGCTCTTTTAGCTGTGGGTGAGAGCACACCAACCATGCCAGCAATGCTCAAAGGTTCATTGGGAGCTGACACCAGAGGCACCATGCAGGGCAGCCCCCACCCCAGGTGGAGGGTCGCAGTAACCGGGTAGGTGGCACTACGGATGGACAGAGGGATGGAGGATGGGCTGGGACTCCGGCAGCTTTACAGGCTGCACGGACACAGGTGCTGCACAGCGCCGCCACAGCTGGAAGGCTACAGGGCTTCCCTCCTCAAGTCTTCTCTCTGTTCTCATTGCCAGCATAAGGGCTTGGTCCAAAACGTCCAGCTTGAACTTTTCATGGGCTTTCCATCAGTTCTTCAACACTTCATATACTCAAATGAGAAAAGAGATAAATGCCTGCCTTTCCATGAACGCAGCAAAGATGGCCATTACCCATCCCTCTCAACCCCACATTCCTCTGCTCCGCACCAAAAATCAGACAAAAATGCTTAATGCCAAAATCATGTGCATCACTAAGGACGGGATAATAAAACACTGCAGATCCTTATCAGTCACAAGCAGAAAGACTGCAAAGTAGAGGGTATCTTACTCGTCACATGGTGAAACCAGGTGTGGAAGGTTTTTCTAGGATATTTGACACAATTCCAGCTCTTTCTCTTTTTTTTTTTTTCCCACCTTAGTCATATTTCTGTCACAAGCAGGTTTGTTGTTAAAATATGCATAAAAGACATGTCACTCCAAGCTGTGCACTTATGTTTCATGTTCACTTTCCTCCCTGAAAGAGTTTTGTTATGACTAAAGAACAAAAAGGAAGCATCTAGAAATCTGTAATGGTTCCATTTATTAATACGTATATCACAAATACTCACAATATCAATGCATTCTCGTTGGCATGCTAGACAGAGGCATTATTAAAAAAGTCCTATTTTTTTAAAAAGGTTTTAAACTCTTGCTTTCCCCCAAAAATATTTCATATGCCTGTTTTTTGTGATTTTTCTTTTTGTGTGTGTGTGAGTGTTTTATTTCATTTTGATTCAACAATGTATTTGGCGGCTGCAACCTCAATTCAAAAAGAAAGAAAAAGAAAGAACAGGAAAAAAGTATGAAGGCCGCAATACAGCACAGTTCAATTAGTTCATAACTACCTAATAAAAATAAAGGAAGCAAAATTCCTGCCTTCACAGTAAGCAACAACACAGCTTAATAACAGTATTACACAGGATCAGGTTGAGAGGCAAAATGCACTAGACAAAGCCTACTGGGATACGCACTAGGCATACAACACTGAGTAAGAATCAAAGATGTAGAAGAACATCAGGAATAATGGTTCCCTTCAAGCACAACATTTTAACATCATTTTCAAGTATCTTTATGTTATGGTACTGATTCCTTTGTTTTTAGGGAAGGGGGGCAGGCGCAGGGAAGGGGGAAAGGATGAAAACCTTAGTAAAGCAATAAACAAAACAAGAAATTAAGATAAAACCAAAAGAATATATATTTCATATACCGGTTTATATGAACGTGTGCAACACATTAACCATGGTGAAAGGCTAATTATGCCCTCCAGTCACTACATGCACAGCCCAATCAATGTTGTTAATGAATTACCTTTGTTAACTTACGATGCAACTACTGTGTGACCAAGAACATACATACAGCGCCGTCCTACGCCCAGCAACAGGGATGGGGTCTGGGTCCGGAGGCTGAGGGGACTTGGCTGCTCTCGGTGGCACCGCGGTACTTCACAGAATGGTACACTACGCATGGGACAGAGTTCAGGAGGTGGGGTGCGAGTGTGCGCGCGCACGTGCTTGCTTGTTGGGGTGTGGGTGTGCGTGCGTGCGAGAGACAGTGTGTGCTATAACATTCGTTTCAGTCTTTCTCCAGTTCTGCAGCTCCTGATCTTCAGATGGGCTCTGGACTTCACATTTCCGAAAGACTGGAGAGTCGGGGGGGAGGGGGGAATAAAAAGAAAAAAAAAAAGTGGGTTGTTTTGGTTTCTGACAGCATTCACGGCAGGTATTTTGCCCTCTCTTTTCAAGAAAAAAAAATAAAATGGTAAAACATTAAACAGTACATTTTCCCCTTCATTTTTTTTCCCACCAGACAGAATATTGGGATGAAAATCCCAAAGCAAAGAATCAAAGCAAAAAAGAAAGGGAAGAACTTAATTCTCAATTAATACGTTGAGCATCTAAGGCTTGCCCGCTGTCTTCAGCAGAAGCAGCATGGCCATGGCAAAATACTGGGGAGTATATAGCATACCACATGGGAAACAGGGAAAGCTCACCTTGTTACACCATCTCGTACTGGTTAGCAGTAATAAACCGGGACAGACAACATGCCAGCAGCATTCCAATCAACTGTTTGGACAAGAATAGAAGTAGAACAGAAGCTAAATTAAAAGAATGCAGAGTGAAAGAGAGGCCATAGTGAGCAAAGATGTCATGTTCTGGAGTTATTATGCACAATGTGTTTATGCTCTATTTTAAGGACTACTCTAATCAAGAAAAAAACAGCATTAAAATCTCCTGTCTTTGTCAGATCTTCCTATTGATTTTTATCAGAGTATAAATTTTGACCGACAGCATGCCTTTTTACTACTTTTCAATGCTGTTGGCACTGCCTCGCCAAGTCAGATGTGGATGGGTAAACTGGCAGGGATATCACCACGCTACTGGCTGCGTTTCACTCACAAGCTCCACCTGGGTCCCTTGCCGCCATCCACTGCCACTGAGGAATGACAGCCCCCTTAATTTTGTTAACAGTGTGCTGGGGAAAAGCGTCCTAATGCCCCACAGTGGTTACGCTTTCTTTACAAATGATGCAGCACCGGAGAAATGAGCGTTATAAATCTGGAAATAAATTTTAAAAAGAGCCTTTCACTAGTCCCTTGGCTGTCACTCAGATTATTGAAAACAGATCCCTGGCTTCCACTCGTCAATAAGCACTCAGTCATTTCAAGGCTTTGCCTATTGCAGTTTGTTAGCATTTCCTGCATATGCCAAGAGTCTTAATACACTATAAATAATTCAACCTCGCTTTTCTCATTTGGACTGGCCAATTAATTAACTCATGAGCATATCCAGATTGTTACAGCTCATCCCTGGCTATGGGAGTGAGGTGAGAGAGCTGTCTCTGCAGCTGGACCAGCCTTCCCTGGACCTGGTTCCAAGCAACGGCTGCCACAGCTGCTCCAGCTGTCTCACCTGTGCCTCTGGGGCACCACCTCTGCCCATCTCCTTCTGCTGTGGGCAGAGAGCATCACAAAGGAGCCATGCTTAAGAAGAGGAATCATAACCTTTTGGCAATAGTGGAGCTCCCTCCCCCCACAGACCAAGCATAGACAATGCTTGGCTGATTGCTTGTCCAAACTGGCTCTTCCTATTTCACGCTTGGGACTGCATATCCTTTCCCTTATATCGTCAGTGCTCCCTGTTAACATGATCATCATCAAAATATACATCTTCTCCACCAGCCAACTGCTTGATTTGGGCTGACATCACCCCAGAGCAAGACCCAGCCAGGGTACCTCAGCTCTAGATAAACTGTTTTCTGCCTCTAAGATGTCCCATTTCTGGTCAGGTCATGCTTCATGTGACAGAAATTTTCTCCCTCTGATGTTTCACTGTCCACCAGAACGGTTCTGGGCATCTCAAAAAGGCACAGAGTCACCCATAAAAGCAGGTTGAACCCCCACTGTCACCTACATCCACTCCTCAGTTTTTGGTACCAAAGATCAAGGATCACATTGCCTTGGCTATAACTGGACGTGGGACACAGATAATGCCTTCTGACCAACCCCAAGCAAAAACCTAAGATGCTAGGATTTGGGGGCTGTATTTTCACAGTTGTCAAAAGAGATGTGGGTGCTGAAAACCTTCCTCAGCTTCTGAAAATCTCACTTGATACCAGGAAGACATTTTAGCCATCTGATTGCCTTTTCTACTAAAATTCTCTAGACAGATGATCCAGCAGGAAACTTATTTGGTAGCTGGAGTGCTCACACACTCGCCCAGAAGTCTGTAGACTGGCAACGTTCAGGATGCCAGCATATTCTGACTGGGTTTTGGATTGCCATGCTTAAATACTGCAGTCACTGGGAGGATGATTTTCTCAATTTGGCCATTTGGGAAGTGTTGCTGATAACCCACCACATTGTATGGGTTTACTGAAGAGGCTTTGACACTCCTTCTGCTTATTCATGTGATGTTTCTTTAGCTCAGTTCAGTTTTGGAGAATGAGATTTCCTACAGCACACCCCTAGTATGTATTTCTCTTTGCTTTAGAACAGAGTAGGTACCTCTGGGTGGCCCTGTCCCATCCACTTTGCTATCCCTTACTGTGTTTGTGGCACCTTCCAGCCTTCTCTCACCTTCCTCAGACAGTCTCAGAGGTTACTTCTCTGCCTTACTGCATTTTTTATTAAGATGAACTTCACAGAGTATTTCATCCTATTTATTTTCATTGAACGAATTCCATCCCAGGCCTAAATCATTTCCTCCCTCATCCTAGAATGGCCAATAGCGTATATACATTCAAGTTTAATTTTACTTTTAAAATGCCTGTGCCTGTTACATCCCATCAACAGCACCCAGATTATGGTCATCATTGTTCCCAGCCACAATCTACTGCTTGTATCAGGTGAAAGATGCTGCGGCCCATACAAATAGGAAGCCATGAGCCTTTTTTTCCTCTTTCAGCTGTAGCTGACTCTTCAGAGTACCTCTAATGAGGGATTTTTCTGTTTCACACAGGCTGTAACTCTAATAATCAGTGTATCTAACCTTTGTAGCATTTGCAGGCATGTGACAATGTTTTGATTTACTCAAGCCACTCTTAAGATGAATGTAAGGTTACACGTGAATGTATTTTTCTCATCTTTGACCTACTTATTATTTCTTGGTTCTGACTATGTGCTGGTTTATACATTTAAGTGGTTAAAGTACCACAGCATTAATCTTCTACATTTTAGAAATAATGGCATGCATATTGAGACATTTTATATGCATTTCATACATCATTTCTAGCTGTACAGGACAAACCAGGACATAGCAGAACTCAAATAAATATCTCAGAAGTACTCTGAGCACATATAAACCCATGTATTTTCCAAGGTGTGTAGATTTTCACATTTTAACCACAAGAGTAGTGTCCCTCCTGTAGCCTAGAGGCAGTACTGTATTAAATTGCTGAAATTTCCTCACAGTGCTCTTTCATTAGTCATAACTACAGCCCTTTGTATTTAAATTAGGCCAGAGGCTTCCAGTCTGCAAACCACAAATGAGCACTTTCCACCCTGACTTGCTTTCTGTATTTGCTTGATCACTTGCAACCTCTGCTCTTCAGATAGGAGGAAGCCCCTTATCCTGTTGTGCAGGGGATCCCCACAGCTCCTTTGAAAAAACAGAGGAATCAGCATAAAAGGATTCCTGCAAAGAAACTAACTGCTAGAAGTTGCATTCATTTCCTTTCGCTCCCATTGTCTCTCAAATGCCCAATCTCAACTTTCATCCACTTACTAATATTTTAAATTTTATTTTACAGTCCCAGTTTTTTGAGTACTAAGATGCAAGACCTTGGAACCTCTGGTCTTGTCACAGGAAACTGGAAAATGCTGACTTTTTTTTTTTATTTAGAGCCCTGAGAAACACACAACCCTCACGTGCATCTCCTTTACTACCACCCTGTTGGCCAAAGCCCATTCCAGAGAGCACAGTGCAGTGTGTGCGTTTTTCATCTCTCCATGGTTTCTAGCATTCATCTCAGGCATGCCTCAGTTCTGACCATTAAAATCCATCCACAGCAACTTCCCAGCAGTCTTATCTCCTATCACAAACAGGCTTTTTATTACGGCTATTTTGCTCAAGTTAACACTGTAAGCTGTCCTGCATGACACCTTTATTACATCTTATTATACTGAAGAGAAACTGAAGTGCAGTTTGAATTTCCATTTTATTTTGGATCTTGGTTCTTCACTACTTCTCATTCTTTGAGAGAATTCCTACAAATAGAAATGTGTTGAACTAGGTCAGGGTTCATGAGTGGATCAAGTAAGCTAAAACTGTTTTTTCATCCAACGGGAATAATCGTTTACTTGAATGATTTACCTTGCCATATTCTCAATAGGCAGAGCTTCCAGAATCCAGGTCTCCTGGGTCTATTTTAGAAGGCAGCACATATTCTACATCATATGTCATTTACCTGAGTCAGCCTTCTGTGCCATGGTGTGCCTCTGGCACAGGTCCTATCTCCATGCTGAATCCACAGTGATTAGTCTTCAGAATCAACCCAGTCTTACGTTAGATTTCAAGTCAAATAATGGATCCCAATATGGATCCCACTCCCTAACCCTGATGCAAGGGGTGACTGAGGTGTAATCCTGTGCTAGGGCCAAGACTCAACCTCACTATATTCAGACAGGAGTTGCAGCAGACCAGGTAGATGGTATCTGCACCAGAACTGCTTTCACAGTCAGGCAGAGCTACTCACATCAACAGTACAGAGGACAGGTAGATGCTGCACTGTAGAGAGGGACTATAGCTGCATGGGAACGTATCTTCAAATGACAGAAATTGTGCATGCTCAACAACTGGTTTTGAGCACAGGGAGAGCACCTGACTTCCATTCCTTCAGTACATACGGAATAATTTGGCCTTAACACTGCACCAAGACTTCCCTACTTGAGAACGCTACCGTAACCACTGCCTATAAACCCTGCCAAAGTCTGCCTCTTGCACCCTTTAAGCCAACGTCTGCAGTGTAGTTTTATCTAGGCAAAACTCTTCATCATCTGTGCTGCTTGCATAATTTTGTTCTCTGTTGGGAACAACACAGCGATCATTTTGCTGCTCTGAAGGGCACCTGCTAAACTACAATTATTCCAGCTGGAAGTCAGCATTGGCATCTGATTCCAAAAACAATCAAATTGTATTTTATTATTATTTCAAACTTGAGGAGCAGTGCCTGCTTCTCGACGTGCAGACAATGTCAGCAAAACAGTAGGTTTTTTTAAATCTCTGCCTCAGATTGGGAGGTCTGTGCCAGGCCTGTAAGATACGCAATGCCATTTCATCAACTTTCCCTATTTCCAGGACTCAGCACATTCCCCATGCTAGTAAACACCTAACAAATCATGTGAAGGAAAGGCCCTTGAGCATGCTTTACTGTAGAAGAGCAACATGATCTAATTTGTCTTTTATTTAGATTAAAACTATTCTCAGTAGGAGCAGCAAAACCTCGCCTCCAGCTGGAGCAGTGCCTGGCATTACTGCCAGCCATGGTTAACCTGAAATCAATTTGTAAACACTGTCTCCGTAATTGGGTCCAGCAAAACAGATTAGGCAGTAAATGATAACTGGCTGCCTTCGTATTCTTCACACCCCGGGAGAGCTGCCTCCCCTTGCTTCTCCTTTTTATGCATTCGCAAACACCCCAAGCAGCTGGGTATCTGCTCGGAGAGCCAGAGCCTTGTGCTTATGCAGGGAAGCGACATCCCCAGCTGGCAGCAGGGCACACACTGCCATCAGGCAGCACAAACTGCCAGTGCTACAACAAAACACACTTGGGTTCTCACTCGGAGCCGCAGCGAAGTGCCTTCCCACCCGTGCTGCTTGCAGCCTGTCACCTCCCCTCGGGCCACCGGGGCTCCCTGCGCCAGGACCACGCTCTGCACGCACTGACCACTCGCCTTCCTGTGTTGAGCTTACAAACAACTGATGACCTGGAGTAAACATCCAGACATGTGCCAGAATACTATCAATTCCAGCTGCACTCTTCCTACAGTCTCCCTCCCAGTTGCAAACAACTTTCAGGCAAGAAAAGACAATGCTTTGCCTATCACAAGGATGATATACTGATTAAAGGCTTTCAGGTAGCATTGGTCCTCACCGAGGCATTTGCCCCAGCAGCATATGGATTGTAAAATTCCCATTTTTCTTTTGGATAGTTTTGCACGAAGCATTTCAAAAAATGCTTTATAGCCTTCTGGCTGTCTAGAAAACAAATTGAAATAAGACCTCAGAGTCCTATAGCGGGAACAAATTCATAATCAAGTTGGAGAAGAGTATCAAGACAACCATGACCACTCAACAACAACCAGAATAGCCTATTAAAACAACAAACCAACAAAATAGAACTCCTCCCTGCCTCAACAGCTCCAGAGCAGTAGTTTCACCACTTCTGGATCCTGAACACCCACGGCACATTTTTTGGGTGGCTGGTGGTAAGATGAACCAACATTTATGCCCACATGAAACAGATTGACAGAACAGATTATGGGCTTCTCACATCTAACACCTACTTTAGAAGGCATTGGGTTTCCAGATATGGCCACGGCAAGGCAGTCAGCTGCTCTGAGCCCAGACAATTTCAGGACTCCCTTGGGTTGTGCGTACATAACAAAGAGGATGCGGTGGCCATTTTCCACATGGCTTGAGACTGTTACTTTGAAGAACATGGAGGTCATTGTAACTGCTGAGCAAATTAAACCCTAGAGAGATATAACTAAAACACTGTGCAGTCAAACATGAACTGACCACACGGGGCAGCAGGGGCAAGAGGGCAACCACAGCCCTCCCCTTTATCCACTTGTCCATCACTAGCAACAGCACTGGCAAATAATTGGTTTCCAGTGAAGCATAGCATAAACAAACTGTCTGATAACTGAATTAATGAGTTTTAAGAAGTTAAATAATTTTCTCTAGCACCCCATTTTTTTCCAACCATTGATTAAACGTAGGTCATCCAACAGATACATTAATATTTTCCTGTTGCCTCAGGATTAGAGTTTAAATATTGTGTGAATGAAGCAAATAAAAGTTGTTTAGTTTTTGAATACAACATTTGCAGTTGTACTATGTTCTCTCTGCAGAGAGAAGGCAGATTGCCTCTCAGGTAAAGGTAGTTCAGGCATCACACACATCACTGTGCATTTTGCTGAACCATTCTGCAAGCACTTTTGCATTGCCTGTGTTTCCCTTTTTCTCATTTTTGCACGTTTCCAGGAAAGTACTTGCCATCACACAAGAAGTGACTAGTATAAAGGAGCACCTTGTTGAAAGACACAGGTGTTTTCCTGCCCCTTCTCATTCAGAAGATTCTGACCAGACCTTTAGTTTTCCCAGTGCCTGTCTATGGAAAGGCAGTCTGAATATCAGGGAGAAGCAGATGCCAAACTCTTTCTATTGCAGGCAAGGAGTTGGTTTTATAATCTGATTTTGGCAGATCTCTGCTCAGTATTCAGTGTTGAAAGGAAAAAGAAATAAATAAAATGGGTCACCAAAACTAGGTGCCCCCTCCAGGCTCCAGTTCCAGGAAGGAGAGGCCTGCAAGCATGCTTTTATTTGGATTCTAGACCCCTTAAAAATAAGAATGCTTAGAAGATAGAAGCCTATCCAAACAATAGATAAGCTATTTGTCTTCTTAGCTGTTTATGCTCCATTTAAACCAATGTTTTATTGGGTTAACCTCTATTTGACCCAGTGGAGGGGCAAGCTGTTTTCCTTGAGCTAGTCATTAGCTCAACCGTAACTGATATTCCCAAGGAGAAACTTCATTTAAGGTAAAAAAAAAAAAGAAAATCAATGAACAGATGACCTCAGGACTAATGAGCATGCTGAGTTCAGTCCCTTTCCATAATCCTTCCTTCCTTGAAGTTCAGGTAAAGAGAAAGAGAGAGGGGGGAAAAAAGGGGGGGCAAGGGAACTGTTTATGCACTTACCTGTGAGAACGCAATCCCAAAAGCCACTCCAGCTATGATTCCCATATTTGTCTCCATAAAACTGGTCACCAAATCATAACAGCCCTGGAAAATAAACATAATCATTCATTGTATTGACCTTCCCTGCCACAAATGCTTACATTCAAATCTCTCATTTAAAATGGACTTGGGCTAGACAAAATTTTCACTGTCATTTCCAACAATGTTATCTTTCTATTTAATAGAAATTCCGAGTGAGTGATGGAAAGTGGTGGCAAAACAAATTTTCGAGAAACAAATGTATTTCAGTACCTTTAAAACCTGAATGTGATGTTGCACTCGTTTTTATTTGAAGTGACTTTAAAGAAAGCCAGTTCACATTGTTTTAAAAAACAGCAATATAGCTTTGACCTGAAACCACCCCAGTGACAATATAATGTAATGTTATAATAAAATATAGGTGTCATAAGTGAATAAATGATGCTGATCTCCTAATACTTCTGATATTTAATACAAACATGCTTCAGGTGTCCAGTAAAGCACTCTGCTTTCCTCTTCCTGTCAAAGGACACCAGGCAAGGTACTGAGTAGTGTATAACTTTAAACCATATAACAAAGTTATCAAGGGTTTTGAATAAAGTTTCTTGGTTCATTTGCTCTTGCCCTGTCCTGCTCCCCAAACCCAATTTCTCTCTCTAGCTCAGGTCCTGGCTCCATCAGTTGACTTGGTTCCTTCATAGACATTTCTGCCTTTCTTTTGAATAGGCTTTTTTCGAGATGCCCCCTCAATATGATAATTTTCACCAAGTGTCTCCTCTCAACTGCTCTACCCCTCAAAAAAGCCTTTAAAATTAGCTTTCCTAGTTTGTGGTGTCTAAATGAATCTAAATGAGTGATGCAAAACTTGAAGGAAAAAAAGAAACATGACATCTATTTTTTCTTTCATCACTAACCCATTTGTCCACACAATACAAAGCCACCTCTCAGCCCCTTTTGCCACAATTTCTCAAAGGACCAACACCACTCTCAGCTTAAGGCCAGTCCAAAGGCATTTTATTTAATGTTACAAATTTATATATTTTTTCAGAAGTTGGAAAACACAGAAATAATAGTTAGTTCCCTTTCCCAGTTTGGACTCCCATTCTGTAAGAGAGAAGTGTCACCATATTTCATTTTCATTCACACACACTTCCATGACTTCATGAACTAAATTGTATCATTTCTTTAACACCTTTTATTTAATCCTGAGAGAAATAGTGTGTTAAACCTATTAGTAGCTGAGGACCAGCATAGCTGTAACTCATTTCTGAAATGTTTAAGTATACATATTTACTCTTAATTATGTCTTACAACACTATACAGTATGTACTCTTCAATCTTGTTAATTTAACACATCAAGTAGCCATAGTTGTGTGTGTATTACATGTTATGAAATGAGATTAGATTTCTCTAAGCAGTGCTTTCATTCTGTTTGTCATGGCTCCCAGTTCTTCTGAAATCTGTTCTGTTCAACAGCCTTCGAGAGATGCAACATCTAACAGCAATGGTAACTTAAGAGAGACAGAAGATCTCGTTAAAAAACATACAAGTGAGAGAGTTTTGATTGGTCTGCTCAACCGAAGACTGTTTTCTCAAATTACAATCATCTGTTCCCTGAAGTATACTGCATAAATACAGCTTAATTGCTCAGTCTTCATGGAGTGAGAATGCAAGAAGCACCACAGAGCTGCATATATAGTCCAGAAGTAAGTGAAGCACGGTGTGTGCACACCTAGGGGCTGACTCAGAGGACAGAAGTGACAATTCAGCAAGTGTTCGATCATTCTTGGCTCCACGCATATGTTCCTTTATTAAGATTTCAGAGCAAAGTAATTCTTTAGGTTTGTTGGTAATGAGCTCTGAAGATTAAAAGCACTATATGAACATTAATTAGCTAATTCTAATGACAACACTTAAAGTTAGGTATTAGCCACAACTGAGATGAAGAAACAGACAGAGAGACTAAATAATTTACCCAAGGTCACTAAGCAATTCAGTGTCAGAGTTGACAAAGAAAATGCAGGAATGTTGTCTTTCAGTCCAGCAATTAGATCATTAGATTAATCTTCTTTGGATAATTCATTATTAGTCCTCATAAACTGCTAGTCATCTGAATAGCTCATCAAGAACTTGTCTTACTGGTAATTTTGCAAGATACACTGAGAAGAGGTGTTCCTATTATACTATCCACAGAAACAGTAACAAGGGTCTTCCACAACCCAGACAATATGTATTTTCCTTTTTCTCCAACTCACACAGAGAGCTGAGTGCCTATTTACAAGATAAGCAAGGGGCTTGGGACAGAGGCAGTGGCATTTGCTTTGTGTCTGAAGTGAGAGTATAGGGCTGCACAGTATTTCTTCCTGTTTGCCTTTTATTTTCATGCCCTTGCACAGATTTCCTACCTTGCTCAAACCTTTGGAACGACTCTGAGATCTCATAAACTGCTAAACAGAAATCTTTACAACCTTTGATTAAAAATGGCTATCTAAAAAATGGGGCACAATTTTTCAGATGTTGCAGGACATTCAAACTTCCCCTAGACAGTTAAATCAAGTAATTAAGTTAACCACTTTCCGAGGAATTAGCATTCATCTTCTGTCAGGCAAGTGGTACACTTGCAGCAGAAATACTTCAAAGTAAGCAAGAGGAGATCTTATAGCAACCTTTCAGTACAAAAACGGGGCCTACAGGAAGTGTAGTGATAGCACAAGGGGTCGTGGTTTTAAGCTGAAAGAGGGAGATTTAGATGAGATATCAGGAAGATATTTTTTACTGTGAGGATGGTGAGGCACTGGAACAGGTTGCCCAGAGAAGTAATGGATGCCCCATCCCTGGAGGTGTTCAAGGCCGGGTTGGATGGGGCCTTGAGCAGCCTAGTCTAGTGGGAGGTGTCCCTGCCCACGGTGGGAGGGCTGGAACTGGATGATCTTTAAGGTCTCTTCCAACCCAAACCATTCTATGATTCTATGACTAGTACAAGCCCATTCAGCCCTCAGCTGCTTCCCACAATTTTGCATGCATCCTGTGCCGAGGAACTTGCAAGTGGACAGTGATTTCTGTCTGCATGTAGAGCACGCAGAGCAAGTCCTGCACTTTCAGGAAACAGCAGATCATTGCTTGGAATGCAAATGCACCTGCTCAGCCATGCAGTCAAGAAAGGTTCAGAGTGCATAACCATTCTGAACTGGAAAGGTGAAACCTGCTGAAACCAGTCACACTAGAAAGCTTTCCTGCTAGGAAGGTGGTAAGAAGCAGGGGCTTCAGATGGGCTGCCCAGAAGGCATGCTGCCTGCAGTGGGTGCTGGCTGCACTGCACAATCCCTAGATCCACGCCTCCCTCTCATCTTCTTCCCACTTCTACAAAACCAGAAAGTTTTTGCACAAGTTCACAAAGTGCAACTTAAATGAAGTGGTTCATCCTTCATATCCATGCAACCCAGCAAGATTTACTTTGCTGGTGGTGACTGTGAGTTTCATAACAGATGGGTGTCACTAATGTTCCACATATGTCTGCAACAAGTGGCTCTCATTAAACTGCTACAGAAAAGAAAGGCTTAGTGGAAAATAATCCTCTAGTATCTTTTTTTTAATACATGCTAGGAAATGTTGTCCACTTGACCAGTTTTCAAAGAAAGATGTTTCAGGCTGTGCTCAGCCACCACTCGAACCTCCTGATTCACAGGTTACTGAGGTGAAAACGACAGAAAAAGAAGACAGAAAGGCTTTTTCGTATTTCCCCTGTTATCCACTCAGGACTTTTATTTATTTTTTTAAATTAAACTCTGAAAACAAAACCAGAAATGAAAATAATCCTTAACTCTGACTTAGCTGTTCTGCAACTTATGATTAAGCCACAATATACCTTTTAACAACAAACTATCTGTTGCCTCTCTTGCAAATCTCAAGAGAGAAAGAAAGAATTGATGATGCTCTAGCATTTAAAGCAGTAACTTGAGTTATATTTCTGCAGTGCAGAAAGCTTAAAATACACTGCATTATTTTCTCTTTATTCCTCTCTTTTTTTTTTGTAGCTTTCTGTGATTTCGTTCTCCAACTATACCTTTTCTTCCTTATTTCCTAACCCTGTTCTGTTTTCCAAGCCTATTCCTTCAGGCGGTCCAGGGAGGGGTCACTTTGACTGCACTATGCTTGCAGCAGCACACATTCAAAGGCTTTCTTAAGAATCACTGTAAGTGTATCAGACAACAGCAATGTTTGTTGTCCATCACCCATGACTTCCAAGTTTGGGATGACAGACTCCAGCACTGAAATCACTATTAGAACATAAGAGTAAAACCTGTCCTTCTCTCCACCTTACTACACCTTTGTCCTCAACAAAAACCCATTGCTTCCAACAGAATCGAGCAGAGAAACAGGGAAGTGCTGACTGACCTAATCCTCAAGGGCCTCAAGTGCATGTGCTGCTCATCGTCCCGTACCTGGCCAACACTGCCTCTGTGTGCAGTGCTGCATTTCACCCTCTGCTGTGAGGAAGTGGAAGAAATCCCCTCCTCATCAGAAACATAATTTGAGAAAGGCCTGATTAAAGAATTTGAAAGCAAGTGGGGGGCAAAGCCCATCCTTACCATCACTCCAGCCCAATACAAGTTATCAACCAGCCATTTGAAATGAAATAAAATTGTAAGCAGCCATACACTCCACTGGTGTACTGCAGAGTTTCATAACAACTGTCTCTGACACAACGTTACTGGTACCTTCTGGTTTACTTTAGTGGCAGCCACAGTCATGTTGCGCAGATCCTGAGTATTACAGTCACTGGAGTTCATGCAACAGCTTGTAGGGATGCCGTGTTTGAAGAAGTAAGGGCTGGTGCTCCAGTTGGTGTAGCTCTGAATGCCGCAGCAGCTCAGCTATGGTGAATAAGAGACAGATTTAAAACAAACTGATCGGAATTAAAATTAGTGCAGAATCATCACTGCTCACTTAATAAGCTCATCATAAAAATGGAGACAGGGTACCTCCAGTTTTGAAAAGTAAATACCACCCTCCAATCCATTAATTATAAAAGTATCAAGAATGTCACTTACATAAGATGGGTCCAGCCATAAAGTCATCTTTTTTAGTTGAAAGTCTGAGGTTTGGGGCTTTTTTAAGGACAAAGCCTCACAATGTGGCCAAAAAAATGGCCTTAGAACACCCAGAGCATTCCACAGAATTATATGTAACACGGAGAATGTCAAACTAGTACAAATTGCTAAGGTGAAGCAACGCTCTCTAACCCACCAAAATAATTTCTAGGAAAACTCACTGAGCCATGAATAGAAGGACACCATATGTTCATAGAGTGTGTCTATGAAATCAGCTGAAAAAACATAAGTTGGGAAGGATCTTCTGCTCTAGATGCTAAACTAGAAGACAGCGACTCAAAAGATATGGACTATGTGCTGAACATTCTGCGTTAAAAGGGCTTATAAATACAGTTCCTGTAAAAACAGAACTACAAATGAAATGAACATTTTGCTATGACAGAAACATGGAACAGTTACTCAAAACTACTTCATTTAGCCAACTCCAAGAAATCAGAATTTCAAAATGCAGGGTAATGTTAGGCAAATAGACAGTCTGATGGCAGAATATAGTCAGTTTAGAGCAGTGCAGTTACCTGCTAACCCGGAGAAGCCAGGTTAGAGGCACAGTTTCAAACACGTTGAGGGGTCGCCAACATAATAGTTGTAATTTCCAAAGAAGACGTTAGTAGTCATCAATATTTAAATTTCAGCCGTCCAGCAGGTCACAATCAAATGAAAAGCAAATTGGCTCACAGAACGTACTGTGAACTGAAGGGATAGTTTATTGCTATGGTACAGTTTCCAGGAGGAATTTAAATGTGAATTCTTACACTCTGCATTGCAGTTTGGGACTTGGTCCCTCATGGTGGGCATCTCCAACTAGTTTCGTTGTGTTGTGGCATTTGATCATGCCCTGTGCCCTGGTGGAAGGCAAGGTAACCTTCCATTGCCCTTTTACTGCTCCTGTGGGTCAAAAAAGGGTCTTCCACCAAACACCTAATGCATCTCTCCAGCACTGCTAGAGAACAGCTTTCACTGCTGACTTCAGCAGCACATTTGCCCATCCCCATATACTCCATCTCTTCCCTTAACTGAGTAGGTCTCCCTGCCAGCCTCTCACTGTACTTGTGAGGACAACTGTTGCAGTTTACAAGTGATACAAGATGCTATCTTATAAAATCCTGTCTCATCCAGCTCAATTTTAAGATATTTCTTAATCCCTTGCTCTTAAGGGATAAAACTGGCTCCTAAATCCTATTCAAGATCTGGGACCAACAATAAGCAAGTGGGACACGCCCTGTCTTTATCAGACAGCTTATTCATTAAAACTTAGGCAACTTGAACAATCAGTTCAAGATACCAGTTGAAATACTTTTTCTTTAGATCAGCTTTGCTCGCTTCTAATTTTGCTTGCAATATACATTTTGCAGATTGAGCTATCCAAAATTCATGTTCTGTGATCAAGTCTGAATGTACGCTTTGTCTCTATTTATTAATTTTTAATATCCAGTTTTAGACTTACACTTTCCTGTACGTTATCCACTGCATGGCTCCGCTCATCGTTCTTGTTGTAATTCTGGATTGCTTCAGTATATGTCCTAAGGAAAGTATCCTTGATCTGTAGGGGCAAGGAAATAAACAGCCCATGTGAGCAGCAGCGAAAACTGTAACATATGAACCAGTTTTCACAGGAAGCAAACGCATTTCCAAACCTAACAAGGCAACCAAGCTAGCCCTTCCCACACATTTTAAAATGTGTTTTCAGAGCTAGCAGAGCTCCCTCTTAACTGTTGAAGTCACTTGTGGCATTTTTCAGGTGGAGTCTATTTGACATAGAAAGGAAACTACCTCAACAAACTGCTTCATTTTAAAAAACAGAAAATGACTTAAGCTGTAAGAAAGATATCCTTTGATGCTTCTTCCCTAAACACTTTGTTCCAGCACTAAGTCTGAAGGAGGCTGTGTGCTTCTTTCTGCTCATGGGTGCCTGCTGGGAGCCGAAGCCTGTGTATACCCCTTGGTGACAGAAGCCAGTGACATCAAAAGAAAACATGAATCCCTTGACCAGGCGGGCAGCCCTCGTCCCCAGCACCAAAGGCATTTGGTAAAGAACCAGAGGTGTCTCAGCTGGAGAAGTGTCAGGCGCATCGTTACAAAATCCCCACATCAAATAAGTGGTAAGGGGCGGGGTAACATGATTTAGGCAACCCACATGGCTGTGACCTTCACAAGAGACTGCGTCTCCCAAAAGGGAGCCAGCAACCTGACAATGAGGCTGCTGCAGGTTAGGCCAGATGAAACAGCAATCCTCAGCAGATAGACAAGTAATTTAGGATTGAATTAAAAACTATGCACCACTTGCAATGGTAGACACCAGAAAAACCTATAATGAAGGAAATGTTATGTCAAGAGTGGAGACTAGAAAATCAGTTCATAGAAAAAGAAGAGACAAGAGGGTCTCTAGGGTTGTCCTGATTCGGCACTAATGGCATGTAGGTACATGGACTTAAAGCCAGAGACAGACCTGATAACAGTGGATAAAGCAGAAGTACTACTACATATCTGGACCATCATGCTTTTGTAAAGCTTCTTGCTGTCCCAGTTTCCTACCTCACTCTATTTCTAATCTTTCTTTATTCTCAGGATAGAAACAAAATCCCATCCCACTCCCTCTCCTGTAAAAAAAGAAAAAGGCTTACAAAACATTGGGTCTGGTCTGGTGCAGAAGTGCTCTCTGCCTTATATAAACAAGCACTTGCCCTGCTGAAGAAACTGTGTTTAAGAAAAGTATTTGATCTATTTTGCAGCCCACAGCATATGTAAAAGAATAAAGAAGCTCTTACATGATGGACATACAAAACCCGATAGCTCCAGAGTAAATTATCAAGCAGCTGAGGCCAAGAGCTTTGATTAAATACCTTCACTTGGAATCACATCGGTTTTTAAGAGCTGAACATGTTATTGTTGCACATCAGTCACATCCCTGGAGATGCATATGGAGCTGCCAAGCTCAGCGACCTACACATTCTCCATGCTCCAGAGAACTTCTCAACAGCCCTTGCCCAGGGAGGCACTGCCATATGCAAACTCAACACATTTCCACCTACCTCGTGGCGAAACACAAACCCTGAAATGCCAGCCACTAGCTCAGCCAGGAACACCAGGGACAAGAACATGGCATACTGAAAAGGAAGGAGGCAAGGGAAGTCAGAAGGTGACAGGCTTTTGTCTCAGCACAGATACTGCTTAATTATCACATAAAATTTAATTTTCTACTCTAGATATCACTTAAAGACATTAATAAATTAAAGGCCTTTTGTAGAAAATATATAGGTTATTGCCTGGATAGATGTTATACAACTCACAAATGTATTTATTGTCTAATTAGAGGCTTTTCTGATATTTCTGTTCCCACATTTCTTAGTGTTCTTATATAAATTAAAACACACTCACATGACAGAGATGGATCCAAGTCACCTAGGTTTTGATCTTGCAATAAAGAATACAAACAGACCCTTTATGTTTGCATGGCACCCTGGCTAAAGCAAATACGTTTCTCCAGGTGTTTTGGCTTCTGTTTATCTGTCTCACTGCTAGACTGGGACTTGCTGCCCGATTCCTGAAGTTTCTCTAATGAATGAACTGTGCTACTGACTTCACTGGAAATATTCTTACAGTAATACTAGACAGTGCTTCAAATACCTTGCTGAGCCAAGGCTGGTGTTTGGCTTTAGGACCAGCATTCGTATCTGGAGCTAAACAAAACAGCAGTTTGAGTGTAGACAGTCACAAGCTATTAAAAATACATCTAAGCAGAAATGAAGAAGGTAAAGAGAAAAATGAAAAATGAGATGGTAAAATTTGAAGTTGGGGCCTGATCTTCTTGAGGGAAAATTACCTTTTTTCTCCATTTGCTAAATAACCGTTAATTAAAAAAAACACTGTAAATTGAATTCAGTCCTAACAGGATTTAGTGGAAAGAGGGAAGTTTATTTTTAATGGACCCAGTGAAGACAGAAGTAGAAAAATAATTCTCTACACTTAATGTAGCTGTCAAATCACTCCGTGTTCTGTTCAGGAGAGAAAGACAGTTTTGAAATATTTCTTACATGTGCAGTGAAAATAAAACCATGTGCTTGGAACAGCACATGCCACTGTAAGTGGCCTTTAAGAAAGTTACATGACTTACGGAGCAACTAGCAGAGCCTGCATTCCTATGGATTTAGATTTTCTTCCCCCTTTATCCCTTTCCCATCTGGACTGCAGTAACTCCAACAAGCCTCTACACGTGCCCTGACAGCACATCACCAGCAAGAGACAGCAGCGGTGCGCCTATGACAGCATGAGGTGACATCCCTGCTGGCCAATCTGCAGCTGCTACCTCTCCCCAACTGTGTCATCAACTGAGGAAATTAACCCTCTTTCAGATGTCCTTTTTAAAAAATTCAGTTCAAACTGGGGACAAATCATCCCACCTCCTTAGAAAATCAGCCCCAAATTATGGGAGCAGGAGATGCATTGTATTGTCAAGCCCTTTCCACTACCTCGGGGTATCACAAGTACAATTTCCACCCTTCAAATCATTACACATGTAGGATTTCTCTCCTGTACGTTCCTAGAAAAACACTTTATCATACAGATTTGCTTAAGCTACAGTTACTTTGCATTTTAAGGTGGGCTGGAAAACACAGAATAGTAAAAGATACAGGAAAAGAGGTTAAACTGGGCTGAGAGACAGCTGCTTAGTATGCCTCGAACTCATGCTGCTTTTGAGATGAGAACAAACATATCACACAGAGCTTGGTTTCTGGGGTTGATTTGTTTTGTTCCAGTGAATGTTAGGAGAAAAAAGAAAGGCTGATGTGCATTTAGAAGGTACCAACTACTTTTTCCATATATTTCACAACAAAGTATTAAAATGACTCCTTTAAAACATACTTCAATTGAATTTCACATTTATGATACTTTGGACATTTTTAAGATTGCAAATATACCTACCTATCTGGCTCACATTAAAACAGAACAATTGTAGAATTACTCAGAGAGTAATTCATCAGCAGCATTTCACCCTGCTCCCAGCCACACATGGGCCCGTACACTGTGTGGTAGCGAAATTCATTCATACTCAATCAACAACTGGTTTTGGCAAAGATTTTTTGCCCTTTTTTTGTCCAAAAGACACACGTGTTGAACATTAAGGTCAATAAAATTTAGTTTATGTGCCCAAAAAGCCACGTTAACATCTGGTGAAACTTGGCAGTGTGTTAGGGGAATCCCAACACATCAACAAATGCTCTTCCCCTCTTGCTTAAGGCACTTTGGCATGCTTACCAGTTTCAGCATCCATGGGCTGCCACGACAAGTAGCAAAGCAGCCAAAAAGCCCGAAGACAATGATTGTGGTACCCGTTCCGATGAGCACATAGGGTGCATTGGTAGAGTTCTCAGCAATGAGAGAGATGTATGTGCCAAGGGTGAGCTTGCCCCAGACGCCAACGGCGAGAAGGATAACGCCAGTGATCTGTAAAGCAAGAGGAGAAAGCCGTCAGGACCTGCCAGGGAAGGCATCCAACTTTAATGCACAGTGATCTTGAAGAGATTCATTGGTGTTGTTGTGTTGGCAGAAGGAAACCTCAAGACTTTTACTAACTCCAGAGGGATGGAGAGTGAAAATTAATAGCCACCATCTGGAGGTGTTACGTTAAGACTGCCACTGGAGGACAAACATCTTGGACTTATCACCACAAAGCTGATGATTGCCAAGAGAGTGTACTGCCTGCAGGAACCATCTTTCTGCTCCTACTGCGCACCGAGAGAGGTGACCAACTCCATCACTCTTAGCAAAAGCCAACAACAACCAAAGCAACCTCACCTCTCCTGAGTTTTGTCACAAAAACTGCTTGAACCACAAAAACCTGCTGCTTGATGTCCCATCTATCTTAATGCCAGTTTCAGGAACACGAACATCTCTTGCAGTGCATTACTCTGGCAAGTGTGCCTTCCCCACTCTCCAAATCATACAGCAAGGGAACCCCTGGCTACCCAAGAAGCTTTTCTCCCTTGACACACGGTTGGAGGACACAAGTGGGCCGTGGCAGTGCCCAGCCTCTTGCCTGAGACACTCAAGCAGAGGTCATCATGTGACAGGGCAGCCTGGGTACACAGACTCCCAGCACCAGCAGCAGTATAGGGGAAGCCCATGGTGGGCCATACACCACAACAGGGATGATGCCTGCACTGTCTGCTGATCAACAGCTGATGCTGACATGCCCGCCTGAAGGTTGTACAAGCATAACTCATTCCCATGGCATGGCCAAAGGTGAGATATGAAGGGCCAGTCCTGAGTGCCAGCTCTGCAAACGCTTCCTGAATTTTCCTCAAGTTTCTTACAGGCTCTGTCACAGTATCATAAGGTTGGAAAGGACCTCTGAGATCATCAAGTCCAACCTATAACCCAACACTGACACTGACACCAACACCAACACTAACACCAACCCATCATCTAAACCATGGCTCTCAGTGCCTCATCCAGTCTCCCCTTAAACACCTCCAGGGTCGGGGACTCCACCACCTCCCTGGGCAACGCATTCCAATGGCCAATCACCCTTTCAAGTGAAGAACTTTTTCCTAACATCAAGCCTAAACTTTCCCTGTCAGGCCACAGTCAAGGGGCAAGAGCAGAAGAAATGTTCTGACAGGATTCATTTGTTTGCTCTCCAAGTTTTCTCTTGAGAACATCATTATATTGCTGTGAAATTTTGAAATTCAACACTGTTACACCAGGCTTGCCCTGCTGTTGTTTGTGAAGGGGATCCCTGTTCGCAGTTATGTTGCCTCTAAAAAATCCCAGCCGAGCTATGTTGTAAGACTTTTCAACTACTTCTCATAGGGGCTGATGTGAATTAAACCAGGCAAAGCCTTCCTGAAGGAAAAAAAACGAAAACAGATTTTTGGCTTTTTTTTACCTAGGCTGGTTCAAAAAGCACTACTCAGGGTGCACCCCCATCGCTGCCTTCCCACTGTCCTGCTGCTCAGCACTAGCAGGCAAAGGAGCCTGTCCTCTGCTTGACCTGTGTCTGTGGCAGTGACAGCAAGCGCTGCTCTGGTGCAGTATTTGTTCCTCTCTGGAGAGGTAACTGCATTCAGCAAAACTGCTCAATAATCAGAACCACCTAAGGAAAATATCAGGAGGAGGGAGAATACAGAATAGACGCACTGAAAAAAAGATACAGGTGGAGATGCAGGAAAAAAAGAAACTACAAAAAGAGAGAATAAAGAGAGGAAGCCAGACAGATAAAAGCAAACAAACGTGTCCTCAGAGGCAGGAGATCCTTTCTATACCAGAGAGAAAATAACCTCACCTGGCAATTTTGACACTTCCTAGCTTGTCCCCTTTCTTTCCACACACCTCCTAGAGCTGTAGGGAAGACATGCCCTGACCTGGATCCCATTCAGAGCACATCAAAGTGCAGCACTGCCACGGAAACCCATCACATCCCTGTCTCCCTAAGCCTTCTCTGCTCTTCCTCATCAGCTGCGGCAGGTGCTGGCATTTCTGTCACCTTCAAGATAGGATGAGAAGGGATTTCTGCTCTCCTGCCCACAGTGGCAATATGAATAAATTCAGCTCCTGTCCACCTTTCAGTGCTACCATGTGAAAAGTGCTGATTCCTTGCTTTTGTACCCCATCAACTAACAGCTGAGTGCAGGTCACCTACACACCCGCATCAGTTGAGTTTGGTGCCATTCACACACATTATCTTCACCTCCCTCCCTCTTCTTTCTTAACAAAAGCTTTTTCAGAGGGTGCGGTTTAATCAGCAAAGTCTGAAAGCGAGCTGTGGGGGACTTGGAAATCTGCAAAACAACTTTTGCTTCCAGTTCGACAAAAGTCTGGTTTCTGTGCCTGAGCTGCTGAAAGTTTTACCACTATCCCCAGGGAGATGTAAAAGCAGCCTTCACTGCCAAAATGAACAAGCAGCTTCACATTTGAAAGAGAACTCAAGCCTTGTAATAAAAAGCATTTTTAGTCGGCTGTTTGAAACAATTACTAACCCTTTACTATGTGTTTTAAGAGTGTGGCTTCCCTGTGCCTCAGGGAGGCCTATCCCATTTATGGTACATACTGACTTTGGGGAAAAGGAGCAAAGCTTCTTGGTGGCTCATTCCCCTTCTGTTTCTTAATAGAGCTCTGATTTACATGGGTTTAAGGAAATCCCACAGTTCGTGGTGAGGTCTGAAACCCAGCAAGCCTGGCACTGTACAGAAGGGATGGGATGTTCCCACAAACACAGGCTGCAGTCGTGCCTTGGGTTGCAGCACTGCCAGCTGGAATTTTGCTTGCAAAGAGGAAAAAACAGAAGACTTCCCTGCAAACCTTTTCATGACCTTTATTTAACAGAACACAAGCAGCATGACTAATGCCTACTTCTACCCAAAGGCAAACCTTGTTTCCTTATTTTCAAGATACGTTTTTTTATTCCTCTCCCTTTGCTCTATTATGCACACAAGGGAACAATGAATGTACTGGCTCCTTGCTTGGTTTGATTTTTAGGTTTGTTTTCTTTAAAAGTAAGAGGGACAAGGGCAGATAGAAGACCAGGAGAAAGCTGGCCTTAAAACATGGCAGCAGGAATACACACAGGTCCTGCTGTTCACCATCACTACACACATCTTCTCTACCTCTCACCTCAACAGGCTGTGGAAATGAGCTGTATGGTTGTACCTGATTAATGAAGCAATTCCTTCCTTTGATTAGAAACCACCAGGTCAGCCTAATTCTATGTCCAGTGTGACCTTGTGAATCAGGCCCAGTCTGGCCCAGTAAATGATGTGGGTCCATTCTCATCTGAAAGGTCTAAAAGGAAACTCTGAGTACCTCCTATGATGCACAGTTGCTCTCCCACTCCTTTCCCTCTGTAACATTCCCCTTTAGACCATGATCACATAGTTCCGTGGGAGAATGGAAAATGTTTAGGAAATCATCAAGATAAACAGTGACAGGTACATACATAGATATGATCAATACATCTTTTCTCAGAGATGTACAAAATATTTCAGATACCTTGGCAAGGCAAAGGAGAGGTGACCATAAGTCTTTGGACTTTTAGAGCTCCCCCTGAACCAATCTGAGCTGCTTTATTTAGAAAGCTGGTACACATGGAGAAGGACAGCAGAAGTCCTTTTCCACTGGTGGACTTCTACAGCAAAACTTAGCCTTTGCATGGCTCCTTCAAGAATTAAGATTTTTCCTGGCAATGGTACGACCCCACCCCAGCTCCTCGGCAGACATAGACAAAGCAAACTGGCAGCTGCAGAGCCTATGATGCCCCAAATAAGACATCTGTAGTGGTACAGAAAAACAATCATTAGCAAAGGCAAAAAAAGGGTAAAGTTTGCTGCTAAAAAGTGACTACAGGACAGATCTTGCCCAAATGTAAGGAGTTGTGGAAGAATCATCAGTAGCTGCTCTTTGGAGGGCTGGGACCCCATTCCCCACACAGTTCCTGGGGGGACAGAAGGGTCAGAACAGCCTTGCTGAGCCTCGGCCCCATTTTATTGAACACCAGCTGTCACAAGTGTGATGTGGTGAAGGCAACCCTGACTTTCGCCACCTCCCTCAAGCTTCTCTCACTTCATGGATTGTTTTTAGAGGGTTTTTTAATGTTTTCAAGCTCAGAGTCTGAATATGCACAGAGGCAGCCAATCAGAGGAAGGATGTAGGAGGAAGGGCTGCCTAGATAGCTCAGCCACTTTCAATAATTACCAACGATCATGTACCTCACCACCCCTTGATCAGCAGCTAATGCTGGCTCTGCCTCCATGATAC
Organism: Tapera naevia; assembly: GCA_033556795.1. Classification (NCBI taxonomy): domain Eukaryota; kingdom Metazoa; phylum Chordata; class Aves; order Cuculiformes; family Neomorphidae; genus Tapera; species Tapera naevia. Next base: position 5,272,280 of record JAUMJJ010000291.1, read on the forward strand.
AGTGCAAGGCAGGAGCCCCAGTGTGGACAGGGGGCTGTGGAGCATACTGCAGGCATGCTGCTGCCCTCAGGGCAGGATAAATGGAGCAACTTCCAGGGCTGGGCTGGCAGCGCCTGGGCTCACAGCTGTGTCACGGAGCTTTGCTCACTCACCATTGTTGCTGAGACCCCCAACTTGGAGACCTTGTCCTCCTAAAGCAGATTTCTGACCATCCCCTTTGTCACTGTGCTGGGTCCCACAGATGGCGGGGGGGCTGAGGCAGAACCACTTACACTGCACGCAACCAGAGCCAGGCAGAAACACAACCCCAGTGCTTATGGATGCAAAACTCACAGCCTGGATGGAAAAACAGAAGCTGCGATATTCCATGATGGTTATCCAGCTTTTTGTGCTGTCCTGTCCACTCGCATAGTTAAGGGAAAGTGAATGAGGAAACCCCCAAAATTTTCAGATTTCAAGGCCTGTCACAAACAAAACTGCATGCTTTAATTCAGAAAAGAGCTCTGAAGTTTTCCTTGGACTTGATACAAACCTTGGTTTTAACAGTAGTGGTCCACACCTAGGTAAAACAGTCAAGACATGCATCTGTCCCTAAGCAGATGACATCACGAGAGAAAGGTCTGTGCCAGGTGCCAGGGCAGGCCTGGTTTATCCATGCTGAGGGCCAGTTCCGCTGCCAAAACAAGCCCCACAAACTCGGAAAGGCTTTGTGTCCATGAATGGGCTTGCAAGAGGTTTGTGGTGGTTTATGTCGGCGGTTTTTCATGCTTGCAAACTGTCCCACCTCTCATGCTATTTTGATGGATGCTCCCTTTCTGCATGTGTCTCCATGCCAAAGCACTTCATTTCACCTCCTAACATATGATGCTCTCCTTCCACCCTTGCGGACAGCTGCTGTCAGGAAAGCCTCAGGCCTCGGAGTCCACCTAGTGAAGAAGCATCCCAGCCCGGAAAGTCTTGTGCCCTGTCTGGAGCACTCCCCATCCTTGACACCACCCACAGCACCTCCTGCTAGCAGCTGCCACCAAAGCAGCTCCACCAGATCAAGCTCTTTTCTCCTGCTTGCCCCTGGGTGGGAGAAGTCACCATCAGTCACAGCAGAGCACAGGTTTGTCAGTTACTGATACCTGCTCCAGGCTCATGGAGAATCAAAGAGGGAAGCTGAGAAAATTAAGACACCCTTTGATACACTGTTAATGCACTGATCTTTCAAGTCCATCGACTTCAAATCACTACCTCTTTTTGGGACCAGGAAAAGAAACCCCCATCCAGCAACTTCTAGTTCTTTCCTGTGTTCTTTATCCAGCTTTCAACGTCATTAGAAAGCCACTTCATCCTGTATTTCATCAAAAGTAGATTATGTCTTCCTTATAAAAATTCACTGCAGTGGAAGCCCCTAGACTCACATTTCCTCAGCCTGGAAACCTGAGATGTAGCATTCAATAAAACACTATTAGGCATGCCCTTCATTTAGGTCAAACGTTTTAAGCGTTAAAAGAAACCCAACATAGGAGATATCTAAGTAGGGCAAGCATTGTAAAGACTACACACAACTAGAAATTGCACTGTATCACATTTCATTGTGTTTGACTTTAGGCTCAGCAAACACAGCCCAGAAACCTTTCACTGACAAGATGGCAGGAAATGAAGGAAGCAGGCCACCTGGTCATTTTCTAAGAAAAACTGCTGAAATCAAGACATTTCCCCGGATTGTTTTAATATAGATGAATTGACATATTCTGGCTTAAAAAAAAATTTAAAAATCGAACCAGCTCCACTCCTCGTTTTGGTCATGTGCATTGTGTTGAAATCTCACTGCCTTCCCAAGCACAGTTATGCTCCCTTGCTCCTTGCCAGCTAACATCTCTGTGTATCTCATATTTACGCTGTACATCATACGTTTATTCTTGCATTTGAATGAACTGGGGACTGTCAGTACGACAGCAAGACAGTGCATGGACCACCAAGGCATCTCGCCTTGACTCGTCCTGCCTCTCCACCAGTGAGGTATCACAGACATCCCACGAGTCACTATTCCAGTCCAAAGCAGGCTTTCTAGCTCTTTTGCCTTCCTTCAGCATTAATACAGATGTTTCCAATGTTATCTGAAGTATTGCCTCAGTTCTGGAGCTGATTAGATGTGGTGAAAACATTAACATGCTACAGACAGGCAGAAATAAAACTGAACTGAATGTTAGGTCTAACTTCACTTGTGCAATAAACCACCTGCTTTTAAGAGAGACACATATAAAGACATGGCCAACAGCATTAAGACAAGGGTAGAAAGCTACAGCTTTATAGAAGGCAGCAAGAGTGATATTCTGATAATGCTGGGCATTGCTGAAATCAGAAGTAATGCTAAACGCATGCAGTTTCTCAATAAAGGGCAATAGAAAAATGTCTAAGAATCACTTATTTTAATAGTTCCAGGACAAAGATTAAACTATCAACCCCCTCCTTCTGGGCAACAGTGACAAAATATGTAAATAAGAGAAGCGGATTCAGAACATAACTTTTGAAAGTGGACTACCTTTAATGCTGTCAGAATCAGGCAGGAAAACACTACGCACTTCCTTAAAGTGAATGTACACTACATCCTAACTAAGTCCATTGCCTTCATATCCCAAATTTCACAAAGCATGGGCAGCACGGTGGAAAGGGAGCTGCTGCCTTAAAAACTGAGATAGGAGATATGAAAACTGCAGCATCTTGCATCCACAGAGATTCAAGAAGCACCAAATGCAGAGAAACTAATTTATACACAGGGCTTCCATATGGAACATTTGAAGTTTATAATTTGCAGAGGTGAAGATAAAGGTGTAGCAGGAATTGCTACTTTATTTATCTACATAATTCATGTCCTCCTGTTCATTACACATCAGCTATTTGATTCCTAACCTATGGCAAAATAAAATTTGGAACGTAATCCTGATTGACACAGAGCATGCAGCAATCCCCACTGCTTCCAAAAGCAGCGGGAAGAGCTCAGCATCTATCTGGACAGGGTCTTTATCCACAGAACTGAGATGCAGGAGGGCAGCTGCATTAATCAGGGTCTCGTTGTGGGCAACTACTGCAACACTTTCCTCAAACAGGCTAGAGGAAGTCTGTACATAAAATGGATGAAGCCAGGGGAAGGCAGAGAAGAACCAATCCAATCCATCTTGGCTGGATCTGAAAGGTCTAGTAATGGGTTTAGCAGGCTGTGAGGAAATGAGAGAGGACCAAGGCATGCAGCTAATTAGATCTACCAGACATTTCCCCAAAGGAGGGAAACTTTTTCACGAAGCAAATGGTCGACCTTGACAGCATCCAGAACAAATCTTGCACTGAAAGCATGTCCAAGAGAGGCTTAAAAATAACTGGCCTACCTCTGAAAATTTTATAAGTTTCCCAAAATAGGCAAGGGATCACAGTCAAAATGTTCTTGCTTTACAGCCTGCCAAGCAATAGGAGTCACTGGCTTTGACTCTTCTGCCTCAGCCTCTGGGCTTTCATCAGGCAAGCAGGCAACTAAAACAAACCTAAATCTTCCTTTGAGCTCTTTATAAGTAGGAGCAAACCAATAAGAAAAAATATGCTACCACATGGAGATGCATGTAAGCCAGCAATACAGCTGAATTCTCTGTTCTCACATCTGATGATCCTGACTCCAACCCCGGTTACCTTTAGCACAGGATCAACCTCTGCTGGAGCTAATAAGAAATGAAGACGATACGAGCTCTATCTTTGGAAGAAGGCAACTCTTTCATGCCCTTCTCTGCACTTTGAAAGAAATAAAAAAGGATGCACATTGATAGAAAAAAGTCAAACATGAAATCACCACCAAAGGTGTAGTCACCAGTGGTACTGCCCATTATTTCCACTAAAAATGAAGCTGCTTGAAAAAAAAAGCAATTCTGATGATAGTTAGGGATAAAACTTCCTTGTCTTTTTTTTTTTTTTTTTAAATCCACTGTAATTACACTCTAATCAGTGAAGATTCTACTCAATAAATTGATAAAAGCCAATTAATAACCATTTGTGAATAATTTGCAAACCAAGAGATAATTTGTAGAGGTCACTGTGAAGGAGAAAACACCTTCAGTGACCATTCTGCTACATAATTGCTCTAACATCCCCCAGTCCCTGACTTCACCACTCTCTCAATACTTCTCCCAATATCTGAAATGACAATTTTTTGACTCCCTGCTCTTCTAATCCAGGTTTGTCCCTCCTCTTCCTCTCCCTTCTTGCTGAGTTTCCCATCTAAAAAATCCTTTCCCAAGAAACACCAGCCGAAGAGGTTTAAAGAAAAAAAATGCCGTAAGTTTAATTTGTTAAGATTACAATTCTTTCTGTGATCCACTGCCTGTCTCAACAATCTGGGCTAAGGGTTGTGCCTTCCTGTTGCACAAATATGATGTACAGCACAGTGGGTCTTGCTTTGTCCCTTTGCCCCAGCAATCTATTTGAGTTATGATCCCAGCTGCTCAGCATCCATCTAGTACTAGCCGCTATCACAAAATCCATTACCCACCACAGCTCTTGCTGTTTCCACCCAAAGCTGCAATTCTTACATACTAAAACTACTGGCCCATGCCCTCCCTGCAGAAACCATCACCAGGGAGACCAGCAAGTGCAAATACTGCAACAGGGACGATGCCTCTGCTCTCATGTCACCACCAGGTCAGAGCTGAGTATCTAGTGCACCCAGGTCAGGGTGCACCCAGCCACCAGACTGGGACTGAAATACAGTGGAGGAGATTTTAATTAGACATACTGATATCAAGCTTAACGACTTGTTCTTGCACAACTACTTTCTGCAAATAGACCACTATCCTAATTCCTTTTCAAAAATATTTTCAAGATTCAGTGGTTTCCCTTGCTGGGACACTATTACAAATATATGAATAGTTGTCCTGAGTAAGCCGCAATCAGATTTAGGTCCTCAGAGGTCAAACTCTAGTGCTGATAAAAAAATATGGAAAGAAAGTAAAGAACCGACTCTTAGATGACAAAGTGAATACTAAGTTATCATTGAGTTGACCTGGCTACTCACCGACTTCTCAGGCAATACAATGTGTACTTATCTCTAACTTTAACTATGCCTCTATCAACTACAAGGAAGCAGAGTTAAATGACATCTGATAGGAAATGCAATCTGTATATATGACCCAGCTGTGTTTCCCAGCACCCCCATCCATTCATGTACCCAGGTTTACTGTACAACAAGGGCTGTGCCACTTATTCTGTGGTGAAAACAGGCTGGTGATTGCAACCTTCTCCTCACAACCAGGAAAAGAGGCCAATAATCATTTAATGAACAGCAGGGAAGAAAAAGAGTCATTTTGTTTGCTACAGGATGAAGATCTGGATGTGGCCCAAGAAGTCGTAAAAGCACTAATAAAGAGTGCAGAGATGGGACACAGACACACAGGCAACACAACTGTTTGAAAAACACCCATGCAGCATGCCTCAAAACTAATAAATTTTTGCTAATACAGTAGCAAATACCTATTCTGATCGAATTTTCCAATAAGGAAATATAAGGAAATAACTAATAACTATATGCTACTTCTAGGAAGATTCAGGAAGAATAGTGCCACTAGGGACCTGATCACCATACATACATATAATGAATGGTTGAAATAAACACCCGTATTCTTGTGGCGAATTCTCAACTTTATTACACCTTGTACTTACAGAAAGGTACTTGGAAATCTCAGTAAAATTAAGTTCTTTATCATGAGGCTTATGCTTTTTTTTATGTAAGACGCTTCATTAAATGACAGAAAATATTCTATTTTACAGTTTAGTCACCAGTGGCTCTATTAATTGATGTATCTTTTAAGTCTGCTGGAGACAAAAATGTGGTCATCTCTGGATAAAAATAAAATGCAAAAATAAATTTCTGCTGGGAATTTTCAGACCTAATTTCTTGAAAAGTAGCTTTAAATATGCATGGCAGAAAGTCTAAGGAAAAAGGACTTACAGTCTGGAGACATCAAAAGCAGCATCCCACTCTGCAAGCTAAAGCACGTAATTAGAGAAAGGAGGTGCCTTCAGTATGCATCAATAACTTGTGGAGCAGGGTTTAGAGCCCTGTGGCCATTCATACTTCCTGAATACTGATGTATCAGGCATGCCACAGTTCCTACACAGGTCAATTGTGGTCTCTTGTGAAGAAGTTGTATGGTGGTCCATGGCCACCAGAACAACAAAACAGGCTGGTGGGGGCAAGTCTGCTTTGGACAGAGAGGAAGAGTAGCTGGATGGCTTCAGCTTTTAGATGCTCAGCCGCCAGAGCCTCTGCAGAGCTGCATCAGGCAGGACCACATGCCTCAGGCAGGTGGCTAGATGTAAATCACCTGTTTGTCTGAGCCATGATGGAAGCAGGACCAGTCCTCACCTCCCCCCTCACCTGCACTTCCTCTGTGGAGCTGTGATTAGAGATGACAGGCAGCTATATCCTGCTTTGTCGTTAATGAGACTTACAGAGCTCAGTTTTCAGGGGCCTGCAGCTGGGCAAAGGCTAAGGCACAAAGCCAGGACGGAGAAGGCTGCTGATGGGTGTTTCACATTCCCTGCCTCCACCCCTTCCATCTGGTTAACACACTTCTGGACACTCTGCACATGCTGCACCTACTCTGTTGAAAACTCATCTGCAGCTAGGCTGCTCTTTTCTCATTTTTTTTTTTCTGAATATCCTTCTTCCTCTTTCGTCTATTTGCTCTGAAGATGGCCTAGTCTGTTTGGTATTTGGCCAGAGAGCTGCTCTTGCTACCAAAGTCTGGATATGGTTTATCATGAATGTCATCCAAACTCACAGTGTTCAAGGAGTGTTCACCACACTGCAAGTGACTTTCAGCACAGCAAAAGGCCAACAGTCAGGAAGGCAGAGACAGTGTTCCAGTACATGACAAAAGAAAAAGCAACCTTCTGGAACTCAGATTAAACCTAGTTAGGTTCAGACAGCCTTTGGGATGGGAGGAGTTGATGAGAGGCAATGAAGTCACCAACTATATTTGACAGCAGGCAGAGCACGCACAGAGGAATCCAGCCTTGGCAACCTAGGTATGGATGAACACTGAAAGGAGAGCATCTCACCTCAACAACCACTCCCAGTTAATGTCTGTTTCATCAGAGATTTCTGTTTACATTTGCTGCCCTCAAAGGTGACAATGCCCACCTCTCTTTCTACTCCTCTTGCACAACACTGTGACTGGTGGATGAGTACATTGCCACAGAGCCTGAGAGTCACTGTCGGGACTGATGTCCAGCAAACTACCAATTGTAGACTACAGCAGGACCCTTCCACAGGAGCCACATCACAGGAGAGTTGTGGGCCTCTTCAAGCTCTTCCTTCTTGCCATTCATTGACAGGCTTCAAGAGAGATGGAACATTTCCTAAGGCGGCCTCTCAGCCTCAGCACTGGATTTCCAGGCTCTCTCTTCTGGTCCCAGTTGAAGAATGGGAACCCACCCTTTGAGGATTTTGATAGTCAGATAAAGCAGCCCTGTAACAATCTTTCCTTTAAATAAGTCAATCATTTTGTCCATCAGTGACCTTAGAGCTGCTATCACAGCTCTCCTCTGACACCAACCTGGAGAGCAGAGCACAGCATTGCCTGCAGCCTGACACTGCCCTGCTGCACTGCTGCTCTCGACAGTGGGATCACACTCTGCCTAGGAGCTCATGGGGCTGCACGGACAGCGCTGTGCTGCCCTGCCTGTGAGCATGTGGGATGATGCAGCACTGCAAATCAACAGCTTGTCAAGGTGGATATAGACCAAACCACGCCATTTGAAATTATTTAACCCTCTACTTTTGCTTAGCTATGCAAACCATCAGTTTCATATCTGAAATCTGGTTACTTGCTTGTATAACAAATATTTAGGGCAGACTAGGTTTATTTTCTTCCCTCCTTGCTGAACTTTCATGCTTTGAAAAATGTCAAAATCCATTTTGGAGGGATTATCGTGGTATTGAAAATTGCCAAGTCTTCAACAAGTATAATTTTAAACACGTGTATATGCAGTTCAATATCAACAAGAAAGTACACTTCTAACAAAAAAAACCCACTGGTTGTTTTGAAGGTCTAGGACTGTATATAGCACAATAGAAGAAACTAACTGATCCTCAGCAAACTGATATAGCTAGAGATTATTTACCTGAGGGAGCAGAAAGTCTTGGGAAGCTTAAATGCAGCAGCTGTCCCTCAAGTTCACACTATCAAGTCCCTTCAGTAGTAATACACAAAGATGACAGAAATGTGGCTTACACCGAATAAAATAGTTTGATTTAAGCTTTAGAACACTTCTCCAGTTTTACTGATATAAGATCTCAAAGGGTAGAAAAAGCAAAATAGTCATGACTAATTGTTTTTAAACGGGAATATCCCACATTTAAATCCTTTATTGTTTCTTAAATGCTCTTGTTGATTGCTTGTCTCCTAATAAGTCCATTCAAACTCTAAACTCCTATAATCCTCATGTGCAGAAAGTAAAGGAAGGAAATGAAACACCTGAAAAACAGCCACTAGGGCTATCATGGCTATCAAACTAGCACTACGTTCAGAGCCCATGCTGGCACAAGAATGATCAGTGGAAAGACACTCTTGTACCTCAGGAATGACCAGGGTAGGGAAGACTTCAAGAGAGTCTCTGATGAAGGATTTTTGGTAGCTCAGTGGATCAGTCAGCACAGGAATTCCTCTGTGCATGTCTTCAGACATGTAGCAACAACCTACAGCATAATACTACACAATCTTAAACCCAAGCGAATGATCAAAACTTCTTAACCTCTCAACAGGAATAAAACAAAAAAACAGAACATGCAGTGAGCAGCCAGTAACTGCCATGGCACAGTTCATCCAGCTTAAGAGAGGAAGAAAATATAACGTGTGCATCCTGATTCAAATGTCCAGAAAAAAACATACTCTTTCACACTAGCACTTGCACTGGATGACTGTAGATGCCATAAAAGTTGTCAGAATCGATAAAGTCAGCAAAGACTCTGCAAAACAACTCTGAAGGGGAGTTGCTGCATTGCAGTTTAGGAGAGGAAGCTCCTGGAGGAAATTATTGTACCCATCTAACACATAGCCTGCACAGGGAAAAAAGATTTTCCACTGCACCACCAGCGATGTGCCCAGAGGGCAAAGGGAGCAATCAGGCCTGCTGGGTGTACCAAAAATCTTGAGCAGGTGCAGAGCATTATCAGTCCAATTCCATCCTTAATAGCACTAGTCTGCCACTGTCCATACGGCTATTATATTTCTGTAATTATGACTTTGCTGATCTTACACAGCTTCCTTCTTAATATGAGAGGCAGTAATGACATTCACAGCAGCATGAGACCCAGAGTGATTTCTCACTTCACTGGTTGTGGGAACTGGAGGAAAAGCCAAGCTATGAGTTTGTTTATCTGCTGGTCTTACAAAGGTAAGATTTAGCAGCAAGAAGACGTGAAAAGAATTAAAAAGTGATTTACAAGCTCATTAGTCACCGCACACAACAGCGGTAGTGTGAAACTCTCTAGGAATCACTTTGTATTCAATTGTCTATGCTCCTAATAACCTTCAGAAATAGCACAATACAGCACTGAAATGTGCAATAATAGATCTGTGATAAAATTCAATAGTACCAAATTCAAGGTCATGTTGCTGGGACCAATGACATAAATTTCAAACTCCTGAATTTGCAAATAATAGTGGAGGAAAAAGGATTTCTGAATGCCAGCTGACCACAAGTTTATGGGGAACCACTCACACCAGACACACAGAGAAAATGGCACATGCAACACACGTTTGTTTCCAGAAGAAGCTGCACACAGGTTGCAGCTGCACAAGGGAACGCTGAGCCCCATCTCAAATGCTGAATGCAATCCACATTGTGTACTAAGTCTGGTTATCCCCGTCCAAGAAAGGTGAAGTGATACTGCAACAGGTGCAAAGAAAGACTCCCAGGATAAGGAGGCAACGGAGAGTCTGTAGCAGGAAGCGAGATGCGTGACTTCCACAGCCTCACATGAAGTGGGATAAAGAGGGCTAAGGGGATATGAACCTGCCTGCTAAGGGGATTACAGATGAAGGACAAGAGAGCTACTTAAGCCAAAGCACAGCGATGCTGGGAACAAAGCAAGCACACACTGGCAAAAATTTATATAGGGTGGAAATGAGAGTAATGATGTGAGCACCCTCCTCCTCTCAGAAAAGCAAGGTGAGAAGGAACGAGGTGAAGCCATCAACATGACCACTACCTGGGAAAGATGACAGCTGGGTAGCTTTCATCCCTTCCCCCACGGGGGGAGAGGCTGCTGGGTAGCAGGACCCCTGCAGAGCAGGAGGGGTTTCCCAAAATCCCTAATTGACTGGAGCTTGTGAAAAGGAAGCAGGGGAGGCAGGGGCTCATAGCCTCCTCCTGTGCAATGCCAGGCCACTTCTGCCAAGAAAGTCATCAGCTGCAGTGTTCACTTCAGTTCAATCCATGCAAAAATCACCTTTGAAGCACGTGTAATGATCTGATAACGACTTTGTTTAAAGTTTAAAAAGGATTTTATTATTGCAAGTAAAGCCCTGATGTACTGATCCCATTTCATGGAAATTGACTGGTTATTTACATTCTCCTAATCATACTCAGAATGAGCTGAGAACTGCCATTCTGATTTCTGATTGTTTGTTTTTTTTTTTTTTTTCTCAAAAGAACACATTTCTTTTATAATTGAAACTTCTGGTTCTTTCTTTTTCTCCTTTTCCATAAGCTAATTTTATCTCTCCAGCTCTCTATGCTGTAGGAAATTTCTCTGGTGAATACCAATCTGCTGTTGGCAGGTAGTGCACATATGGTGGATCCCCCCCATGTTGCTGTACAGCACACATGGGCCATCATGAGAAAGCAAGCGTCCTCCTTTCAGCATGCTCACATCAGTCCTTCAAAACCAATGTTGTTTTCCGTAACCATCTATATTTCCACTCAACCACATCTTGGCTACTGCTCCTCCTCCCAAAAACAGGGAGCAAATGCAGCCAAAGAAGCAAAAAAGGTAACAAAACAAGGTTAAGGAGGGAAAAAATATGGTTTCTTCTACTCTAAAATATCCCAGTTTTGTCCCCATCAAGGTCCAGCAGTCTGGCTTTACATCTACACAAATTTTTCATACTGCTTTGTTTCTCATTTGCGTGCAGCTCTGTTTTTCATGTGCTGCTTCTACTAAAGAAACCAAAGTCAAAGCCAGAAGTCACTTTTAATACTTAAATGCTTTTTTAGAGAGAGGAAGGAAACATCTGCCCCTAATCCCAGCAGGAAGGCATTCCTATGGACTGTGGTGTGCAGATGCTCTGTGCAGTCTGCTGCACTGCTGGGAGATGGATTTAATAACCACGGTTGTTCTCTCAACTCCTATTCTCCTATGAGTTAAAAGAAGGAGGAAATTTAAATTTGTCAGTTCCTCCAGAGCCCACATAATAAACAGACACCATGTGCAGCCTGTTCCTGACTTCTAAAAGTTTTGTGAAATGTCTACGAGTGCCTTCTTAGAATCCACATTCCTAAAAATCTGCAAATGCCTACAGATAAATCCAACATGGACACCTCTGAAATAATTATGTTCATGCCAGGGACCTTCTGAGTGAGATCAGCTGCCACCTAGAGTGACCATCAACACTTTTCTTTGCAGATTTATCAGGGATATAATTTCTTTATCTGCAAGCAAGTCGGATATTCAAGGAGAAGATGCTCAGCTGTGCTTGTGAAGCTATGTGCTCAGAATATCCTTATCCTCAGCGGAAAAAAGATAACTTCTCCACAAGCCAGACTGGTAGAAAGAGGCAAATGAGAACAAGGCAGTTTTAAAAGACTGTAGAGGAGAAGCTACAGTTCCATAGCATGCTCCTAGCATTTAGCACAAGACTGCAGTGAACTGGCCAACTACAGGTCATCTTCTTAACAGAAAGAACATTTCCAAGAGTCAAAATTCAAAATGATCACCCCCACAGCTGATACACCATAGTTTATAAATATTATTTCAAAATATTTTATTACCTGGAATCGTTCACCAAAAGTCCCTGGATTGCATTAAAAGAAACAACTGAATCATGTTTTATATTTTTATAAATATACAAATACTGTTTCTTAAATAGTTAAGATGTATCAGTGCCTGGGTTTGTGAGTATTGCACGTAAGTATGGATTGGAAAATAAAAGGCATATCTCTCCCACAGAAGCTGTTTTTTGCTACAGTGGTTAATGAAAAAAATGTCACTTTTGAATGTATGTATATAACTTCGTGTGTGTTTTCAAGTCAACAAAACCCTGCAGTTTTTTTCTAGCTTTGCATCCAAACTGCTAAATCCTGGCTGAAACAAATCCAAAAGAAGCCAGGCAGAGCAGGGCAAAAACTTTGTAAATTTCAACACAGAGGTCTGAGGTGGTGAAATTTTGTGGTGTTATTAAACAAAAGAAAAAGAAAAAGGAGAAAATATCAGATAATCATGATAGCAAGTGACACTACCAGATTGCTAATAACACACACATAACTGCACTCCTTCTACTTTAGCACTCCTTTGAGACACAAACTAACATGCAATTCTGTTCTCCATAAGGATGGTCTGGCCACCAGAAAAGCTTTTTAACCATAGTTTTCCCATCACCTAAACCCAGCTTAGGGTCCAGAAACTGTGGGATACATGTGAGGACTCCCCCATCCCACCATGAAGCTTTGCCACAGCTTCTTTGGGAGCACAAGGACTAACGCTCTCGTTTTTCACAGCAGAGCTGCTGTGAGTCCCTTCAGAAGAGACTGAGGAGGTAATGGCTGCTGCTTTCATCCACAGGCCACTCATCCTCACCGATGTACCTCCATCTGTCCTGTAAAACATCCTTTGTCAAAATCAGTGAAATAATTCAAAACTTCTGAGCAGGAATGCTCCTGCTATTTGAGATGCAGTGAAAGATTTATAGGTGTCTCGCTTGCTCCTCTCTCCTTCAAGTTTTCTTTTCCTGAAACAACTACAGTGACATCCTAAATGACAGATGGAACAAATTGTACCAGGCTTTGCATATCTTGTTGCTATTAAAGTTGATTTATTGTTAAATACTAAGACTTTGTTATTCCCATTCATCTCATCAGCTCTAATCAGGTTTTGATATACCATTAATGTACAGACTAACTAAATCCACAATCAAATTAAATCAATGAAGTAGGTGGACAGTTTAAAGACAGAGAGCTGGACTTTATCATGATCCCTAGCTCTAGGACACACAGTTTTAGACTCTACCTTGCACAGCCTTGCTGAGCTGCCCAGAACAGCCACTGAGAAGGCAGAGGTGAGCAGCCATCCCACTGGCTCTTGGTGCTGTTCTTTAGTCCCCCAAACACAAGATAAATTCCCCACAGCAAGTGAAAGAGATAAGGTGTGCTCTGTTTGGCAGCTTTTCTGAGTTCCTGTTAAAGTGGTTGTAACCAAGACAACTGGCGAAAGCCTCTCTATGCATTTTCAGCTTCACTGGAAATAGGGCTAAATAAAAGAAGTCCATGTTTACATATAACAGAGAAGAAATACGTTGAGGAAGCAATTTCATTTTCAAGCTTGAATGGAAGTACTGCAATTAATGGAAAATAAAAAGATAAATATAAAAAGTAGGCATTAAAAAAACCTGTTATATATTTTAGAGCAGCAATTAAAGGAAATGATTCAGTGTAGAGCGCCTGTTGAAAAGATTAAAGAAAACCATTGCCTCTTTCTCAAGAAGAATTACAGTTTGAACAGAGGTTTCATGCTAGTATAATGATAGTTTATTTACAGACATTCAATATTTATCTTACTAGCATTCACATTAGCCGTAAGGCTAGCTAATGTTATCTTCTTTAAAGACATCATCCTGTTTTATCTCATTTGACTGGTTGTTGTAAAATTCATGTTTGTGCTGTTGCCAGTCAGTCTTGCTCAAGCCTCGTCTCTATCTTTAAAGGTTCCAATTTGGGGAGCCACCTACTAACGAGAGAAAATAGAAGATATTAAAAGGCTGACTATGAGCCATACAATTTCCCAGTTGACTCTCTTACATGCATATACCAAGCTTTCCTATTTTACTTCACCAGCTCTTACTACAAACTGCCAGCAACTGTCACTAAGACCATGCTGTGAATGGCTCCGGGCAGAGATGTAGCTCCCAAATTTGCCATCCTGTCAGGCCATAGCTGATGCTCACTGTTAATCCAGGACAACACAATGGTGACATGATAGCTTACCAAATGGGCTATCCAAAGCTTAAGGTGTTGGAGCTTGGCAGCCCAAGAACAAATAGCAGCAGTATCAGCACAGAAGGCAACAGCAAATAAATTTGTTACACTCACCCATATACAATGAAAAAAAAACCAAAACCTTGAGACAAAACACTATGGGAAAAGACCAGACATTCCTTTTCCATTTCGAGTCATCAAGCACATTGCTAATATACAGTGCTTTCACTTCCAAACTCCAGGTGTATACAAAAGCAACACATCCTCCTACTTATTTAATGTATAAAAATACAAAGACCTGCATTTGAATATGCTTTATATCAACAGATAGATAGACATTGTGGCTCCCAACCATTCCAGGTTGTTTGGGAACTCTAGTGCCTGAACACTGTTGAGAGCAGGGAATTGTATATTTTCCTAGGATTCAAAGGGATAAAAGGCACAATAAAGGCTCTCTCCAGCTGTGACAGCCCTGACAAACAGCCTGAATACATTCTCACTCTTCAAAAAACTATTATTTTCATCTTAGTGTTACCAACAGACAGTGCTCCAAGATTAACCTCTGGAGAAGAAGACACAGCTCAACATGTAATGGGGACTTCTCTGAGAGATTCTACATCATTGGCTTCCTCAGTCTGTAAGTCTGTCTTGGACTTAAAGACTTTGCTTACAAGTGTAGGAGATTAGTGTAACAGAACCCAGTGTAAGACTTCATGGAAGAAAAAGGTGGTTTTATTTTATAAAACTCCAAAGTTGATTTTACTTACTGACACTCTCACATTCACATATTTGTAAGCACCAAGATACACATGCCCAATCAACTAGATTGGCCAGGATCACCTGTACACACACCACAGAGGTCAGGAGATGGTGGCTGCTTAGTCCTCACAACGTCCCCTGGGCTCTTCTCCATGGGATATTAAAAAAAAAAAATTGGGGCTCATTTTCCAAACCATTTAGGAGTGAATATTGTTCAGAAAGTTCTGCCTTATTGTTTTGTTTTACTCCTTTCACAAGTGTCTTCGGCAAAATTTCTGAATTTCACAGTTCTTTTCTTTATTTGGGCATCTTATGGTTCCAGTTCTGTTCTTCAGTCTTACCCTGTCTTTAGATCAGGTTTTTCTTCCTCTTGCCCTTTGGTTCCTTGAATGAACTCATACAAAGGGTGCACCATAGCAACTAACAGATGCTGTTCCTTTAACCCTTGCTTTGCTGTTTCTAATGCAGATTTCACATAAACATTTTATTCATACTTGACTTACATTGATCTTGGTACTTCCCGTTTCAAGTTTTGCTGCACTGCAGCTGTGGAAATGCCTTATCAGTAGGAAGCATCCCAAAACATGTCACCTCAAGAATCATGAAAATCTAGAATTAACAAGAATTAATTCTGTTTGTCCCAGAAAGGCCAGACTTTCAAAAAGATAATTCAGATACATGGTGAAGTAAGCATGGAAGAGCTGAAATTCACTGACCCATAGGTTCATGACATGAATGAAACATCAAATTAATGCCTTGTCAGCTAAAAAACCCCATACCATTCAGTAATATAGCAAGAAAAAAAGTAATCTAATATTAGTTTGTTGCACAATGCAAATCACTTACATCTAACCCCTTCTACCCTTACACCATCTCGACAGACTACGCAACAAGATTCGACTGAAAGGCCAGCAGGTTCCTATTTTTCAGAACCCAGGTTCCCAGTTTAGATCTCACTAGAGAAATTACTGGAGAAACAACCAATCAACCATTTCCATGCCCTAGAGCAGTGTAGTATTATCTAACAGCTGGCAACAGAAAACAGATGATCAGAAGGTCTGGATGCTCTGATTGGCTTGGGGAGAGGAGCACACTTTGGCTAGAAGTAAAACAACTCAAACTTCTGTAGATATTATGATCTGTGTGATTCATAAAGGCAAAAATCTATGGCTGGATGGTAAGGCACAAAAGTATAAATGGGTGTCCAGGTAAGAAGATACCACAAGAATACTTCACATTGGACAAATTATGTCACTGAGAGATGAAGCTGTTGGCCAAACAAAGCTTAGGTAAGTTTGTTCCCCAAAAGATGTCTCCTCTTCGGGGAGAGAATTAATTTTTATGATTGAGTGCAAGAGTCACAGCTCTGCAAAATCAGAGAAGACTGACTCACAGGAGCCATAGCAAGCAGGCACCACACAATACTTGTTGCATCACTGCACACATGGCAGCACAGGACAGTTTGATGTGGCTGGCATGGGTGTCTGCTTGGCCTTTACTGGGAAAAAGGCAAAAACTCATTAGTACATCCTAGCAAGGCTGAAAACAAACGCGAAGGAAGCCCAGTAAGTTTGTAATAGTTATGACATATTTGCTCTGCTCTTTCTACCTGCTCACTGGGTACAACACACATATAATGAAAGGATGCTAGGTTCTCAAAAGTTATTTTTCCTTTCACTAAAATAGCCCATGCAGCTTGGAAATTCAGAAGGTGAGAGTGTTTCACAATAGAAGTACGTTTCTCCTATTATACATAAATATTATTGCCAGCACCATTCAAGGCCTGGTTGTAAAGTATTTAATGCTTGGGAGAAGCTTCACCTTAACTATTTTGTGCTACAGTTGACAGCACAGCAGAACATCCTGTTACTGAGAAAGCAAGAATGGAAAGAAGATAAGTAAAGAAGGCATACAGGCAAACATAAATATAAAAAACCAAACAAGTGCAAACAAAGGAAGTCTTCAAAAGCAAACTTGTTCTCCTGTAGAAAATTTGCTGAAGTTTGTTATCTGGCAAGAACAGTTTTGGTATACATCAGCAACCACCAGCAAAAAAATATAAAAAAAAAATAAAAAAAAAAAAGGCTCTGCCATTTTTCTCTCAACCTCTTTTATCTTTGGCTGCTATTTTGCTCCATCTCCACATTTCATATTCCTCACAGGTGCCTGGGCACCCCCTTCTAACCTTCCAGGCACTTGGGCTCTACAGCCCAGAGGTAGGATTACTCTCTTTTAAATCCCAGCTCAACACAAAAAGAAGCCAACAAAAACCATGGGAAAGACGCCAAATATTTCAGTGGCTCTAGATCTCCTTCCTTCATGGAGGGGCATTCAAAAGAACAGAATAGCTCTTTTCCACTACACTGTTACTTACTTTCTTACACCATACAAAGAATATTCAAGAATATCCTTCAAAGCAGAGTAATGCTTAAGCTGTAATGAAAAATTTTCCTTTCTACATACTTTGCTCTCTCCCCCAACAGGACTGATCAAACACAGCTGAATTCCCACGCGTACTAATCTGACAAAGTAAGATGAACTTACTTTGATCGAATTTTATGATAAATTCAGACCTGTAAGGGCTTCTGAAACACATTCACACAGTTTGAAGCTGTGTTGAAGAAAACATTTTCTCATTCAAATGGATATTTTAATGTCAGCACAAGTAAATACATTCTTGCTGCATCATTATACGAATTCACTGTTTAAGAAAGCAAATATAAGAAAGTAAAACCTGTTAGAAAATGTTGATATTCCTTTCATTGTCCAAGTTGATAAAGTACCAACAGAAATGGAATATCAACCCCACCTATTGAAAAAAAAATTCTTGCAGCATCTATGATCAGGCCTATGGGTATGAGCTGTTGCCTTCTCCTTTTGGAATGGCTGGAACCTGGCAGCAAGCCATCAGCAAGGTATTATCTTCACTGTTATTTCTTAAATTCATAATGTCCCATTAAAATGCGACAACATTATGAAAACTTTCCTTTCAGAACTTAAAACCAGGACTAATTTCAAATTAAGACCACCAATGTACATCTATAGCAGCATTGTCTGCATTACTACCACAACATGAAGCAAAAAAAATGTTGCATTAAACAGATGTCTTTTTTAACATAAAAATAGTTTTTTCTAGCTTGCCTCACTTGCTTTATCAAATGAAGGCACAGAGGTAAGTAGGAAGTGGGATAAAGCCATGCAACATGTCTTACTGAAGCTTATTAATTGCAAATTAAACCAAATAATTAACTCTTTCTAAAAAGCTGACTCACTTTTTATACAACAGAAATACCACTGGAACCATCTGAGTTCCCTTCAGTAAACCTGCTGACAGAGTACCACGCGGAAAACACAAAAAAACCCTATACAGAAACAGTCTGATGATAAAGTAGCTGGCAAAATGGGGGAGGTTGCAAGAGTTATTGGAGAAATTCTACAAGCATTGGAGCTGATTTATTTTGATGAGCATCACAAAAAACCAGGAAATATTTAAGGGAAGTTTAAGTGATGAAACTACCCGGCACTGTCACAGAGAGGAATACTGTCATATAGAGGACACTGGAGGAAACGGAGGCATTTCATACCAAAAATGAAGGAACACGATTAACTGTGTAATGTCCTCAGCATATGAATACAGATCTCTGTCATACGCTGGTGTGAGTCATCAGAAATTGCAGATGAATGACCTGCACCAGCTCCTCAGAAAGTGTTAGCTAGCAATTCAAAGCAGGTGTGAAAAATGCTTGTGCAAATGACGTATCCGCAGTAGGCACATGTAAATATGGGTGCTACAGAACAAAGCACTGATGAAATCTCCTCTGGAGCTGAGTATGATTCTGACAGACCACGTTCAAATATGACATAATGCGAATGTGGAGGACCTAGAGAAGAAATGGTCAACCCTTCCTCCTCTGATCAGCCTACTGTATGAGCGAACAACAGAAGAACGTGGCTTTCTCTGCTGAATGCACCAATACTTCACAGTAAGTCCAACTGTCTTTGAGCTCAGCTGGCTTCCCTTGTGTACCTCTAGGGAACTGCATGGGTACAATAACACAACTGTACTGTTTAGAGATAAAATTAGGTGTTTAACCACTCGTACAAAGTGATTTCCGCACAACCTTTCAACAGGATTTTTGGGGGCAGCAGCCAGTTAACTCTGTGACAGAGTTTTAGAATACACAAAGGCATCAGACAATGTAATTACCAGTGGTAGTAGGGAGTCAGGCTCTTTCCTTCAGGAGGTACTTTCCATCCCACCCCACATTTCTACAGTTCTGGTAATATCTACATACCACAAAATCCATATTCACCTTAGGTCTTTTTCAGTGTTAACAACATACCAATAATCAGTCTTTTAACCCAGCTGGCTGCGCCCCAAATCCTGTCTCTCTCTGCAAGAGACTTCTGCTCTCCCCGACCTGCACTCAGCAAAGAGAAGAACCTGAGCCCTGAAGCAGACTAAAGTTTGAAGTGGTCCATATTGCCTAGGAGCCCTGGTAACCCTGCAATCGAGAAACATGGTAGTGAATGACCACAATGCTATTTGGATGCCAAGTCTAACAAACACATGCATTTCCTGGTAGCAAAACCTAGAAAGGGAACAAAGGTGGCACGAGAAAGCAAGCTCTTCTCTTTCCTCTTGAAAATCTTCATCACAAGACTGAAACTCCTCAAGCTCCAATGTGTGACTCCACATCAGGGCCACCAGTGCCTACAGGAAGCCTCCACCAACACCGTGACTGTTGCAGAAACCACCGTCTCCCAAGCTGCCTTGTCCTCCTCCAGCAGCAGTGTAAGTCACACTCAGGACTGCACAACTGCAAGGTTTAAGGGCAGTTTCCACTCATACTCTTAACTCTTTTTCACAAGCCTGCATGACCCCTGTAACTATATGGACCTGGCTGGAAAAAAGAGCATAAATATTTTTGTGGCGAAGATCTCAAGTCTGTTTTACAGGCTTTATATTCCAACTTGACAAAGCTTGCTAAACTTTCAACCCTCTGCTCTCAAGCATCAAGCATGTGGCTTCCTAAGTAAATCAATCAGGTGTTACTTGTTCAGAGTTTTCATTTTAAAATACAAGTGAGTGTTCAACTCCCCCAAAAACCAAAAGCACCCATGGACACATAACAATGCCTACATAACTCTGCAGAAACACTGAAACAAAGGCTCAGAAGCCTCCATCCACAGAGGCACTTGGTAGACTAAAAGTTGCTTATTTTAACAGATTTTGGTATCTGAATGCTAAGCCAGATCTGTGAGCTCCTGTGCCTTGTGTTTCATTTGTTGATCCCTCAGTCCAATAACTCAGCGTTGTCAGTTGGCTGTCGACACTACTAAACCATGAAGACTGCGCTCAATAATGGGCATCACAGGGCAGAGGATAAAATACAGAGGTAACAGCTTTCATAACTACTATAAACCAGATTATCAGAGGTTGTAAGAAGCAGAGCATGTAAATAGAGAAATTTTCAAAAGCACTAAGATATTCAGAAGGGATAATGCATTAGAAAATAGGTACTCTGTTTCCAAAGGCATTTTCATTGCACAGAGGTCCAGAAACCAGAACACTTGAAGACCCTGGGACCCATCTGCTCTTTTAGATACCTAAAGAACTTCAGAAGCCTGTCTCTACATAAATATCACCTTTTCTTACCATTCTTCTGCCTGCATCAATACATCCCATCTCCAACATTCGTTGACACGTTAGTTTTTTTTCATTTAATCCATCTTAGAGTAATGTATCAAAATACTCTAATACTTTAGCTCCCTATCCTTAGCTTTTTAATATAGACACAACATAGTTACACTGGATTTTTAATACAAATATGTTACTAGGAACACCAGTGGAGATGGTTCTTGCAAGGAAAAGGTCACATTAAATGTACTCTGCAAAGAACAAAATCAGTGACATTTTGACCATCAGGCCTTGAGGAATGATCTGTACTACCTGCTCACAGCAAGCTAACTGGTGCTGGACTGGCTCTGAACAGATGGCTGCAGAGTGTTTTATGCTGGCACTGAGCCACCATATTGTTTTTTCTTGTTCAGGAAGGTTGGGTTATTTATTTACTTACTAATTTATTTATTTGTTTATTTGTTTATTTATTTATTTATTTATTTATTTATTTACTACATGGCCTTAGACACTGGTGATTGGGGCACGATGGAAATGTAAACAGATGAACAATAAGATGATGATGCAGTTGTGAGTAGCTATTAACGATACAACGTTCATTTTCTGCTGCCAATTTTCAATTTACCACCTCTTGCCTAATAAGACCTTCCCTATTGTCTCACCAGCTTACAACTGCTAATGAAATGCTTGAATGTTTCTATGGAAGCTGATATTAATGGGTTTTTCCTAGTAGTTTTCTTTCTTTACAAGTAGTGCTGAGGATAGCAACCACTTTTGTTAAGCACAAAGGTTAAGATCTCAAACTAATTGGAGTAAAGACAAAAAGAATCTTTAATTAAAAATTTGCAACAGTAAAAAGAATTAAATACAGCATTATTAGATGGTAATTTTCATACAACTGTTCAGAAGTCGCATTTTTAGTAACTAATAAGATGCCCAATTTTCCTTTCTACATCAGTTCTTCTAAAAATTGTAACTGTTTTAATCTTAAACTCTTTTCTATCGCTTAGCTTCTCACAAATGCTATTGTTTTGACATTACTTCTGAGAATGAGCAAAACAGGAACCAAATAACTTGAACTAAAGCAGAAATAAACCTGGTTAAGAGCCACATAAATTATGCTGCACAGAATCAATAACTGTTCTGCTTTTTGCATACATATTTAAACAGACCTAACCCGATACATAAAGGCAGCAGGTTTAACAATTACAAGATAATCATCAGGCAGGCTTTAGATCAGCCAGATGTCCAGAAATATACAGTTAATCTCAACTGTAGTTTTACCTCCAAAATTACACTGTATTCTATCTTCTGCCCCTCATACCTCATTTTTAAATCCTTCCATTATTCACTCCATAGCTTTTTATTATCCTCCTCTTAACACAGTGTGATCAGTTAAGTTCCAGCAGATGAACAAATTCACAATATGAATAGGAAATCCAACACAGGCACATCTCTGCCTGGTATTTACATGTAAAGTGGTAAATCTTATAAGAAGAAAATTAAAATGACATCAATTTATACTTTACATTAAGTGGATCAGACATCTCCCCTCTCCCTTCTCTTGTTCCCTCCCACCCCCCGACACTTAAATGACGACAGCAGCACTTAATCTTTTTCGCTAAAGGATGTTAACAGCACCAGGCTATGTGTACTGTTCCTCCAAGTTTCTTGGTTATTATTTTTTTTTCTGCTTGGTTGCTTTCAGGCTTAGAATCAAGTTAAAAATAAAAGAATACAATGCCATTATTAATATGCAGTTCTGGACCAAATTTAAGTGCTTAAGAAGTAGTGAGATCATGTTTGAGCAGAAATTCTGATGAAATTTAATTCCTTTATTTCAATTGAAAGGTGAAAAACCACAAAAATGCAAGATTTCTAACAAATGACTACTATCACATAGAGCAATGAAAACCCAGGAATACTCTATGACCTGCTTCTAAAAATACTTTGATCAAAACTAAACATGAAACCCCTTCACCCCATACAAACTCACAACTAAACCTTGTAAGTTTTCTCAAATGTTTTTCCTCTACAAAACCCAGATGAGTATATTCAAGCAGCTTAAGCTCCTGACTCGATTGTGGACCATGCTCTGATAAACAAGAGGGTGCTTCCTATCCACCATGCTGAGGCCAGCTCCCAAGGGGATTACGTTTGTGTCGCAAGCACCACAGGGTGGCATGAGGGAAGTAGGAGAAAATGTTTCACACCAAAAATCCCCCATCCTTCGGCAACGCTATGGGTAGCCCCTCAGTCTGCTTTTTTCCACTCTCTGCCTCTTCCATCTCCTCTCCATCCTGCCTCCTGGAAAGGAGAAACCGAGACAAACCCAGCACATTTGCTAATGCACAAGCCTTGTTTCTTGACAGTCTGCATCTCATTTGACAATGAAGAGGCAGGCAGAAATGGGGCAGCAGGAGAAACGTTACAGCTGTACCAGACAACACCAATGGCCACTAGGAGAACAGCAAAACAAAGCACAGAGCTGCCCAGGGAAGCAGAGATGAGACCTAGGTGAGGATCAAAGCCATGATGGAACCCCCCAGGCAAGAAACTGAAGTCGCACCCTTGCTTAGGTCCCAGAGTGCACTGTGTAACATGGTGAGGCTTCAGTGCCACCATCTCTCAGCCAAGCATTGCTCACACAGCTTGCACATCACCACCTGTGTGGGTAGAAGAGGCTGAAGACACCAAGGAAAAGCAGGACTGCTCCTCCCACCCTCCACAGTCTTACCCTATCAAAACAACCAAACCAACAAAATCAGGACAGCAAGAGCTGAGCCAACAGCCAAAGCTGGGTAGGAGCTCCTGGGCAATTCTTCTGAAAGCCACGATGTAAACTTTGCCTCCCCACCCCAGAGGCTCCAGCAACTTATGCATACTTGTTTCCCTCAGGCAAAGGTGACAGAACCCGAATGTGGGGCTCAGCCTCCCACCACCCAGAGCACAAGGTCCTGGGCATGGTGCAGACTCTGCACCCAGTCTGGGAAGGCACGATGGAAAGGAGCTCTGGTCTCTAGTTGGGCTGAGCAGGAAGGGCAGAAGAAAGGCACCTACAGCATGGACACAGTGTGTAGGAAAAGTATTAAGCTGTTCTTCCATCAGCCAGGGAACAAGAAACAACAGCATCTATCACCTCATTTTGGGGGGAAACAGGGAGATGTGAGTAAGCAATGAACGATGAAGGCACAGCATGCGTGTGGTGTGGATCACAGTCATGTTTCCAATATCATGCAATCCTTCACCACACACCAACAACTGGTACTTGCTGGCTCCCTGGAAGAGAAAGCAATATGAGTCATACTCTTCTGAATAAATTCCTCATTTCCTTTTCCAGCTATCTCAAGTGACAGTCATTTCTCTTATCATGGCAAAGCATATTAGCAGAATGAACATTACCTAAGGCAACTGTGTTATTTTTTTTAGAGGAGGAGGAGCTTGCATTAGAGTAGCTAGCATGAGGCGCGTTACCAAGAAAGTATAAAATAGCTCCAGGGATAGACAAGAGGAATTTGATGACTAAGGGAGTGCCCTCGAGAAGGCTTTGGGTTACTCCATGAAATGTAGCCAATGGCAGGAGGAAAGCAAAGGGCATACAGCTTTACATGAAGAA
The DNA here is from genome assembly GCA_033556795.1 of Tapera naevia. Taxonomy (NCBI): domain Eukaryota; kingdom Metazoa; phylum Chordata; class Aves; order Cuculiformes; family Neomorphidae; genus Tapera; species Tapera naevia. Next base: position 5,296,519 of record JAUMJJ010000291.1, read on the forward strand.
GCTAAGTCAACATATGTTGAAGTGACACATACATGGGCAGTCCATCATGCTGCTGCTAATCAATCATTATGGGTCACCATCTTACAGATGCTGCTTTATAGCAAATGCTATCTATAAGCCCTTTACATTGTGGAAAAGCACATGGATCAAGGTGGGAATGACAGTAATCCGTATCTCACCACACACGGGTATCATTCCAACGTTAGATTTGGGCTGATTCTGTGAGCTCCCAACTCTGATTTTCCATGCAAAATACAGGTCTCTTACCACAGTTCCCATGGTATTGCATCACCAACAAATCTTCCATTTAGCAAGAATGCTTAATGCAGCATAGACTTGACAAAATAAAGATGGGTGAAATTCGGTCCTTATAGGATCAAAATACATCTTTTCAGACAATGTGTAGAAAAGCATGTTCTGTCGTTCACACCAGAAACAGACTAACGCACCGTGGTGTTCCTGGATAGAATTTTGTAGCTACAACCATGTTGGGTTTTTTCTTCTTCAGAGAAGTGGAATAATTCAAGCTTTCCCATAGCTCCTCTTTCATGTCTGGGCTGAATTTTCTGAAGGCAGCAGTTTTCAGCTTAGGTAAATTAAGATGTCCTTTTCATACTTCTCCTTCTCCTTGCAAGGGAAAGCCCACACCACTGCTTCATTAGGTCAACACCGGCTGACCACAGCCACCACTGTCCATGCAGCATTGTCATCCTAAATTTGTTTCCTGACACATGATTAGTAACTGAAATGTTTTTCTGGAGTTCTTTCCGTGTTCTCTTATACTCTGCTACCTACCACTGGCATCCAAGTGTCCTGAATATATCACTGGAAAAGGATCCACAATCATGATGACAGCAAAGTAAATTCTGTCTTCTGGCTAACCATCCCTTGTCCACTTCTGGACTGCATTTTCTGCAGCTCCTGTATACTCAGCCTCACCAAGACTATGGGCCACTGGCAGATGGGGCACTACTGCATGAGCATTACCATACTGGCAGCCAGATCCACTTGGAAGTAACTCTGTCAACAAGGACAGAGGAAACAGAGACTGATAGGAGAAAAAATGAAGAGCAATAAAGTAAGATAGCAAAAGAAGAGACAGAAAGAAATGAAACAGCAAACACCACCACAATGTTTCTATTAATATGTTACAGCCCATCTGTGAAGCCCTATATGCTTTACTAATGCATCTCTTTTGTAAGAAGAGATGTAAAGAAAATCATCACTGGTTCGGAAATGCTCTTGCTGTAACTACAACTGATTAAGATCCTTGTTATGCCTTTAACCTGCCCTGTTGTGCTGTGAGCCAACCTTCCCCTGCAAACAATACGGTCGGCTACTTAACAAAGAAAATGCAAGCAGGTGAGAGCACAAGTAAGTCACGTAAGACAGCCCTCTGCCAAAAAAATACACAAAACTCCATTGCCCTCTAAAGACACAACCAGCGATCTGGTCTATGGCCTTAAATGCCTAGGAGATTACAGATAAAGTTGATAATCCACCTTTAAGATGGCTAAGTGACCATTTTGTCCTCAGATATTTGTATATGTTGTAGGACATCATCCTGTTGTGGTTTGACACTTTCTAAGCAAAGGCCAAATCCCCTCTTGTGTTCCAAACACCAATAGATAACTTAATACAACCACTTGGCTGTTAAAATTAGGTTCAAATTTCTAGCAGACAGTGCTAGATGCACAGCAACTTGCTAGCTGCAAGGTAATCTTGCTGAAGAAGACTCTACCGGGGAAGCTTCATCCCCAGCACAGGCAGCTCCTCTGGCGCATGGCAGGGATGGTGTCCCCCTCCGTTTGGCCTGGCTGGGACATGGGGCAGGCAGACCTCAGAAGGCAGCACACTGGGTGGCCTTGGCTGCTTGTTGGGTAGCAGGGCCTTGCTTTGCCCATCCATTTGGCTCTCAGACCCTGCTGTAATGGGAGGCTGCACAGAGCCACAAGGCAATTAAAGTAACAGCGTTTTGTTTGGGCGTTTTCAAAGCGCTGTGCAAATAGAGGGATTAATTAATCCCCACAACAGCAGGGCAAGGTAAGCACCACTCTCCAGATGGAGGAAAACACGACAGAGACAGTGCAGAAAAGCCAAGAAAAAAATGCGGATCTGTGCGTCTTGTCAGACTTGATTTCAGTCCCTCAGGACATATAGGAAAACTCTCTGCCTTTAAGGAGAGAGTGATTTATGATCTGCATCTCAACCTTGACCTATTTTAACAACTATAACTGGACAGAAAAAAAAAGCTCTCTCTAATGTTAAATGAAGCTTTTAAATAGAAATCTTCTATTCCAATGCAGAGGCATTTTCTGTACAAAAGACAACAACTGCAAAACCCTTCTGTCTCTGTGGTGGCACATTCCTGAGCTAATTTTCTCCAGAGGGATGCTAAAAGCAAGCAGTGTTGGGACGTTCTTACAAATAGGCTGTCCTACTGGCTCTGAAGTCATATGCCATTTACAACAGCAAGCAGAGAACTGTTCTGTCACTACTTAGACACAATTGCTAAATTGCAGTAAATACAACTAAAATGCAAGAAATCAGTACATAAAGAATCAGTGCATAAAGAAGTGAGCGGTGTAACTACTCCAGGGGTGCTACATGATACTGAAGTCCTAGCAAACAACTTGGAGTCATTGCAATACATGAAGCCCAACTTTTTGGTACATCAAGTTTATTTCCCATCCACACAAAAGCCAGCTGTCAGGGAAGAGGGCAGCAACTACTCTTTGCAACACAGAGGAGATGATAGTCGATTTGAAGGGGACAACATCCTCCAAAGCAGAAGGTAAACTAAGCATCCCTTGGGTTCACTGAAAACCCAAGATTTATGCACTTGCTCTTTCCCCACAAAAGGATTGAGCAAAGTTCACTTATTCACTGGTGAGCAGGAAATCATTTCTATGTAGGTTAAGTGACCTTGAAGACAAAAATGTGCAGTTTTATTGGGAGGTCTTGTAGAAATTCTCAGGCCCATATTGTCCTTCCTGCTGCCTCTGCAACCACCCAAGAGCTTCCTCTTGACTCCTCCTCATTCAAAACACCTGAGTATTTAAACATCTAATAAAGTCTATCTGTCACAGTGGGAAAATACATACAGTAAATATTTTATCCCATAAGCTATAATGGACTTGGATATAATTCAGACTAATAAACAACCTTGTAAAATGCAGGTTTTAATTTTTAGGGGCTTTTTTCCTACAACATGGGATGACACACTGACAGTATGAACAAAGATGAAACATCTCTGTAACAGTCTAGCTAGAAAAAAAGCTCCATGTATATTATTACCAAAGTCCCTGTGTAAAGTACTTTCAAAATAATGGATTAAACTCATGGTCTTGCCAATGACAGGACAAAGTGGGAAGGAAAGTACTAATTTGGGCACCTTCATATAGTGTGACTTCTCTTAACACTGTCGAAAGAAAACCACAAACGATGGGGATGATAAGCTCAAGTTATCCTGACATTACTTTCCTTTTCTGCTGACACCTTTCTCTGGAGCTCTTAGTCCTTTTGGCAAGAGCAAGAGAGGCAACATGCAGCTGCCATCCAAGATAAGATGGTTGTTCTAGAGGCACCATATCTCCTACTGTGCTGAAGCATTTTTGTTCTCCCCAAAACACCCTCTCTGATCCCATCTGTCTTGCATGGTTAGAGCATCATATGGCTCATGGGGCTGGCTGTTTAGGAGAAGACAGGAGGCTGTGGCAAGAGTTTGTCAGTGTCAGTTCACATACAGCTCAAACCCTTATTTCAGTAGTGACTGACCCAGCATGTTGTTTGAGCCCTGTCCCTGATTGCCAGTTATCAAGGAGAACATTCAGGGCAGCCTGAAGTCCACCGCAGTCCCTCTGCTTTGTGTTTCCTACAAGCTGGACCAAGGCTCCACAGTATTTCAGTAGAATAAGTATCAGCATTGAGGCTCCATTGCAATTCAAGCTTTCACAAAATTGTCCCACCTGCTGAACCTAGACAGTCTTTCCTAAAGTACCTTGTATACAGAGTTCAGCCCTGCAATGCTGACTGACATAAACCTTGACACTTGCTTCAGGTTCTTCAGAGGGGCAGCCATCAGGACTGTTTGAAAAGCCATCCCTGTTCCTGCTCTGCCCTGCACCAAACACTGTTACACAGCCATCTACTTTGCCTGCAAAGTTAAGGTGATGAATATATGGCAACTGTGCCTGAGAAGTAAAGCTGAACAATCTCTTAGACAAAATCCAGTATGGAGCAGGCTTTGGAACAAACAAACAAACAAACCACAAGGAAGAGAATAAAAAGAAGATACTCATAGCCATTGGTTCATCTTATTATTAGTAAACATGGGACAAGTTCCTGATAATGCCATGCCCTTGACGTATAAGAACTGGCAAGATGGCACTGACAGCAGACATGGCAGAAAAGCCCTTTCTTGAATACAGCACTTCTTGGTGCACAGCTGAGAAACTGTGGAGATTATGTTTCCCAGTATTAGTTGGTTGGCTTCTTATCTTGGCACTGGAGATGGGGGAGGAAAAGAAACATGGATTTTCAAGTACTCTGTCTAAAATTGGAACAGGAGTGCAATCTGCAGTATGCCGCACAAAATTAATCACTATCACTTTACATCTCCACTGAGGTCTCACTACCGTTACCCAGTGAGAAGGCAGAAACAGATATTACAAGGGGAACCTGCAAATAAAAACAAAACATTACAATATGAGCTGCTTTTTCCTATTAACAACACTTTATCCATCTATTCCTGCTACTGGTCTTCGCAGAGAAACCACATTACTTGTTAGTGACACAGCACCTTAGTTTCACGGGGAGGTTCACTGACACCTTCCCAGCACCCACGCACAAACCTCAAGCCTCTCTGCTTGATCTGCAGTGAGCTCATAGCCTGCTGCATCTGCCATGCACACATGTGCATCTACTGCCCATTTTGCCTGTTTTACTCTCATTTCTATCTCTACTCAGCACTTATGAAGAGGAGGAAAGGAAAGGAACAGAAAGGACTGAGTCATTTCTAGCAAGAGCAAAATTAAGTCTTTTTCTAGCTGAGAATGACAGCATAATTTTGCTTCTAGACTTGGCCATCCATTTTCTCAGAGGTAACCAGCAAGAGCCAGCCAATGGCCTTCACCTCTTCTACGGCATGGTTATCATCAGCCTTATGCTCTCTAAGCATCAAATCAGTTATTAGTGAAACTTGACTGGCAACATTTTAAATCAAGATGCACTATGCCAATGCAAGTTTACCATTTAATTTCTAATGTGATATATATATGAGTATGTATATATATAGACACAATTTATTGAAGGGTCTGGCCTTCTCAAATCTCATCCTACTCGTGGGGGGAGAACAACACTCCAAAATACAATACCAAGAGCCAAGTTAGTTTCTTTCCCAGCAAAGCTATTGAAGCTTCAAAATCTAATGTCTGAGGGATCCTTTTGGCAATATTCTAAGCAAATTAACTGCATTACCTGGTGTTGCCACCAGATGTCAGACAACAAATAGAGAAAAAATAGTTGTAGCTGTCCCAAGTAAAAAAGCTGGTATTGTAAAGGAGAGATAGCAAAGTCAGATCAACCATACCATCTCAATGACAGTGATGTCCACATGACTCCACCCCTACTTACTGCAACATGTCTTATCATACCATAATATCTTATATGCAGTGAGTCCTCTTTCAAATAAACACCCCTAGGTTTTGAGAGTGTCGTCAAAGGAAGGAAGGAAAAAAAAAAGAAAGCTTGGTTTTCTGAAGCTGGAAATTCAAAAGAAAAACCCTAAGGTAATGCAGCAGCATTATGTAGGTCTTAAAGGCACATAGCTCAGAAATACTCAACTTCCAACATAAAGATCAGCCCTGCTTTGCGTGCATGTAACAATATTACATATACTGTTATCTTCTCTCTTTTAATTATCATGCTGTCGGCAGCAAATTTTACACACTGTCTTCAGATCCCCACCCTCTCCAAATACCCTGTCAGTGATGAATAAAATACAGCAGGGTGCATTACAGACTCTATAGCAGCCACATTCTTCCTGCCGGATTTGAAGAGTCCCTTTAAATCACTTTGTAACATAGCCTGAGAGAATGAATTGAAATATGTGATGGGCAAGGAGGGCATACAAGGTGACTGCATCGTGAGTTTGAAATCTCAGATTGTACACAAGTGGTAAGACCACAATTGAGTTTGGATGGTAAGACAGAAATGTTAAAAAAAAAAAGCTACACTTACACAGTCCACTGCCCTGCATTCTCCATATGTCACCCTTCTGGAAATGCAACAGACAGCTTTTCAAATCCTACTGCAATTACTTTTTGTATTCTTTCAACATGATAGATACAAGGCTTGGAGGATGCTGAAGCATCTTACATGATGTAAAATATTTACACTTTATTGTAGAGAGTAAGAATGTTAAAAACTGATATCTTGGGTCCTTTCTAAGGTAAATGGATGTGCTACAAGTCCCAAGAGGAAGGAGAAATCCCCACTTATCTTGCAGTGCAAATCTTTTCCAGGAACAGTCCATTGAAACTATGGATGTTTAAATTGCACCTTTGACTGGCTTCAAGCAAAGAATGTCCAGAGGAGAAAAATATTTCTACGAGTGACTCAAAAACAGGTCTAACACTCAAAGACATTCAAGGATTGAAACAGGGTTGAGAGTGCACATCAGGTGAGGAGACAGAAGCCTGGCAAAGCAGCCAATAGCATATGGCAAATTAATTATTTTTCTAAAAATTCCCCATGTATGATTTTATACATTGCTTTAGAAGAATATACACACATTTCTACATCCAAATACGAAAAATCTAAGAAGCCACATTATGCAAGAGTAATTTGCTAGCCTTTAGGATGGAGATACTGGGCAACTTCTCAGGAAGCCCATCCCAGGACCTGAGTGATACGTGAGAGGACCAGCAGCTGGGAACACAGCTGATATCCTGGAAACCTGCGAGCAGACGTAAACTGTAACGATGGATGTCAGCAGGGGAACGATGCGGGTAGCACTTTGTTCCGGATGCTTCCTGCTGAATGTAGGAGATTATCGGTTATGTGAGCAGCAGATATATGGGCAACAGCTCCAGCTACAGTGGATGCTTTGCCTCCCGTCCTAATCCCTCTCCCAGGCAATGAGGGCAGCAGACGCAATGCTTTCCTTTGCTATTTGGAACACAGCATGGTATGGAGTACACGGTAAACAGAGCGTCAACAAATTGGTTTGTGCCAGCCTCCGCATAAAGCACTCAGTACATGAAGCACATGGTACAGTCTAATGAAAATTGCTATGGGGGGTTTGAGTACGAAATGTATCAGCAAGGAGATGGCCCCATCCTTCTGTTAAGCCATAACACTAGGGAATTCCCATGAGACCAAAGAGCAGTTCTGCTTGTCATGGTGCATCTGTGTGTTGTATGCTATAAATACAGCCACTATGGGTGTACATTAGTTCCACCGTATGTCAGGCAGCAGACACTTCTAGTATCATACATTGCAAGCAGTATTTCCTCATAAAAATTCCTGATCTGGTCCTTAGGGTTACAGCAACCGAAGTGTGAAGCAGGTGCTTAGGATTACAGTGTTGTTACCTGATGCTAAATGCTTCTTTAGGGCTATCTTTTGTACTGAACAAATTTATTCTATAAACAGCATTTGCAAAATCTCCAAAAATATACTTGGATCCTTATTTATTTATGAAACATTGAATAATTCATAAAAGAGGGCAGACAAAGGGAAAACACCAGGATAAACAAGGTGATCAGGACTATAACATGTGTATGGATTTGAAGAAAAAACATTTGACTTTGAAAGATAAGACTGTGAAGTTATGTAACAGTGTCGGCTTTAAAGCCTTGTGATGTCATTTCATGCTTTCAAATGTGCATCGGCAACCACAGGAGAGATTAAGGGTTCAGAGCTGCCCTACAGAGATCAGGCACAGACCTGCTGAGCTGTGTGCTTTTTCATAGAAAAGGCCTTATTCTTGTGTAAGAGAGCCCTAGGCTGTACGAAGTGCACAGGCATCAGATGAGACTAAACGCAGACCAGTAACTTGAAGTAAAGGCAAAGTTTGGAGAACTGTACTCTAACGGCTGATCGCAGCTGCCACAAAAGGGATGTCAGGGCACATTCCAAATTCCGTGGTAAGCAAACCTGAACACTTTATATGATAGATAGGAAAATAATAACCTGAAAAAAAGCCCTCAAAGATGATCAGCACCCAGCATACTTCCAGATGCTGCTTGGCCTGCTCTAAACGCGGGGCAGGTTGATCGTGCTCTGGAACTGCAGACACCAAAAGGAGTTCACGTTTCAAGCTCCTACTGTTGGCATTTGAGTTTGATAGAATCAGGTCTAAATCATTCTTGCTTAGTCTGATACGATGCAGACTTCTGGATCCTACCCTGCTCACCAAGAAGATATGAGACCTCATTCTTCTTTCCCAGAGTCATATTGTTAAAAACTGTCAGAGAAGTGCTAGTGCTGTAGGATGACATGCCAGCAACAACAAATAAATACCCCTAAAGTACAGTGAGCATTTTCAGAGAGGCAAAGTTAGTCCAGTTCTTGGCCTCTGCACTGCAAATTAAAAAATAAAAACCAAACACCTCCCAGCTTTCACCAAGAAGATAAACACAACAGCTGGGGACATGAAATACGTTGGTAAGACTTAGACGGCATGATTTAAGACATCTTGTTCAACACTGTATCCAAACTTTTGCCTTCCAGTTTCAAAGAAGAGCTGTTCTTTTAAACAAGCAATACATGAGTGAATATGTATAGAAATCAGTGTTCACATATTTGACATATAGATGAAAATATTATCAGCAGCTGAATTTTAAGTTAAAGAAATACTTGAAAAAATGCAGAAACATTACAATGAATCTCACAGAAGATGCCGTCATTCAGCAGGGTAAAGAATTTCATTTACCATCTTGTAGTCTTAAAATTAAACGTATCCTTCACCACTTGATGGAATTTTCCATGGCCTTCCTTTTCTTTTAAAGACTGAAAGCTTTCAATGCATTTAATACTTAGAACCTTCAGTGAAGCCACCAACTTGTACTCCATTGAGTTCTACCCTGAAGTATATTTCCTACCACCACAGAAAAAAAAAAAAAAGGAAATGGATAACTTGCCAAATGAGGTAGGTACCAAGCCAATTAAGTTAACTGACCTATTAAAAAGGCAGAATAAATCCTGATATACTGTCCTATCATGTTGTTAATAAAAATTAAAACAGAGTGGACAGGATGCAGTATTCCTGCAAAAGCAATATTTGGCAGCATACACTGTCACAATCCCTTCTCCATGAGACAGACAAAAGTAAATGGTCCAAGTTGCAGAGTCGGGGGTACATAATTTTGCCCATCCATCAGTGGTGAAAGCAATCTTGACTAAAAATGACCCAGTATCTTGTCATATTAAGAAAATGCCTTCACTGAAAAGGGAGCTCCCAAAATTGTAAGGGCTCCCATATTCCAAACGGTTCAGTCAGAGTGGACTAAACAAGGACATGGGTTAAAGAGGTGCAATGAGATCATCTCCAGCAAGGGATCTACACATATTGCAATCAGTGAGGTCTTTTAATTAGATGAAAGCCTACTCTAAACTAAATGTCAATAAGGCCTCTTAATGCTTCAACACATCTCCTACAATTTACTCAGGGAAAGCAAAGACCAATTTACTGTTGAATTACAAATATAAAACCACAAATCAGTCTGAAATTCAGGTGAAGGAAGCCAGTTGGTTTTGGCACTGGGAAGATACTTACAGACATTAAAGCAAAAAAGCCCCAAACCTCTGTGTATTTACTATCTCAGACAGTCTGGATCCCTGCGACAGAAGCAAGTGGCTGCCGATTGCCATGAGATAATTATAGCACTAGTCTCGCAAAGGAGCTGCTGCGCCAGGGCCGTGTGAAGGCAGGCAGCTCCTCGACACATTCACCAGCAGCACTCCAAAAATGACCCTCTCCAACCCACCTCCATTTCACAGACACCATTTAATTGCCAAATACCATGCATGGAGAGACAAGGGAGGAGCGATCTGCCTTCCCAGAAGTGATGGCCCATTTCTGCTCCTCCAGCCTCACATCCCAGTGGTCGCCCTTGGCTGACAGCAGGTAGAACAGGCGATACGTAGTACTTCTCCATGTAAGAAAACTCAAGGCAAAACCTTATGGTGGGAGAAAGGGATATTTATTTCAGCTCCTTACAGATCTGGGGGATCTTTCAGAGAAAGTGGAGCCACAGCTGTCGGATCCTGCAGGGCACTTGCTGCCTGCAGTGGTCCCTGCCTGTAGTTTCCATAGGAAGAGAGATGACTGGCAAGCAGCACAGCTACCAGGTTTGTACCCACTTCCATGAGGCGATGGCCATGAAACAACAACTACTGCCCATTTATTCTTCCACCCCTAATGTTTCACAGGAATGAGAAGTAAAATAAAGCAGAGGGAGACTGCTCCTAAAATATTTTCCTTGACCCGGGTCAGCAACAGCTTGCTATAGACCTCCTGCTGGCCTACCCTCGGTCAAAACAACCAAGAGGGCTGTGGCATGTATTTCCATCTCAGAGTTGTTTATAGTATTTTGTCCTTCCCCCAGGCACTTTCCTTCCCATGATTAGCAGCGATGTGTGAAGATACTTTGGTATCAGTACCTTTTTCCTGGAAGTGTTCCAGTCCACCAGCCCCAATGACTGCTGTGAAGTGCAGCATTAGGCCCAGCCACTGCATTTCTCATCCTGTACAGGTCCCGAAGGTTTCTCCCAACACAGTCAGAAGCAGCTGAAGGGGCACACACTGTTTGCAGCAATAGGCGGGCAGGCTTTCAGTTTAACTCTGCCAGTGCATCACTCCAAGACTCATATATAACAAGACAACTGCTTTTCCTATACTTCTGCTAATGCAACCAAAATGATGCCATACAACATTAAAGACTGCATAACAAGTCTAAGGAGATACTTAACATAAAATCAGTGCTAAGTAGATGAGGAAACAGAAATGGAGAAGGAATGAAAAATAAAGCCAGCAGGATAGTGTACCCAGTCATATCACATCTTAGTTACTTTTCAGTCCACGCAAGCTCTTGGAAGCAACTCCAGTTGCACCTAAACTAAATCTGATTAAAGTTGCTGTGATTACTTGTGTCTTTAAAGTATCAACTCATCAGTAAGAATGAAACAGAGTCAGCTCATCAAATGCTTCTCATTATTACAGTCTTTCACAGCAGGAGCCTGCATCTTCCATCACTACAGACATCTGCTATTATCATTAGAAACCCGAAGACAAAGTGGAACGAAGACTTTTTTTCCAGGATTATTGCAGTTTGAGCATTTGTGAGTGCCATGCACGCTATCTGCATTTTCCCCAGCTGTCACATCTAAGACGCACATAAAGAAGTATTATGAAAGGTACCTACTATAAGCCCCACACATTGGCCAGAGATTTAAGGATATATATAGTACTTGAACCCTCATTTGCCTTCTATCTATGAACTACACTAGTTTTTAAGTCTATAGGGCTATTTAACATGCAGACTTGCAATGTCAATGTTCCTGAATGCTAGCATCTAGTTGCATGATGTCGAACATTTATGTGAAGTCAGGAATGTGGCCATACCAATATTTGTTACTTACTAGCTTCCAAAATCCCTATGACTGATTTTCATTTCCTTGCAAAATTTCTATCTGAAATTAAGATTTTTCAAGGGAGGAGCCTGCACTTACGTTTACTATCGTCCTGAACAATCATTCACTGATGCAACTTGGCTAGAGTCAAACTGAAGAGAAAGCTAGTATATTAACATCCTATGAGTTTTCACTTCTGCAGAAGCTCCAGATCCCCGTGTATAAAAATATTTTATAGTTTCCTCCTACCAATATAATCACACCACTTTGGGTGCTGCATCCACAGATATTCCTGTAAGCAATCGAGAAAGCATAGTCTTGATAAAAGCAGCAACAAATGGGGAACCCATACAACTGTCATTAATGGGTCACTGTAAAAGTAAAAGGGGACGTCAGGTAGGTTTCCTTATTTCTTTCTTGTGCTTAGTTCTATTCCACATTGACAATAGTGAAGGAGAGGAAGAACTAGATGACCCGCTTATTAAAATTTGCAGTGCACAAGTCTGGAGGGAATGTAATTATACTGGAGGACAAGATTATATGAGATTATTTCATCGTCTGAAGACATGCTTTGAAATTCAACATGACTAGGAGTACAGTATTACACATACCCAGAAATAACCAACAAATAAAGGCTGGGGGAAACTGTTCAGACAACAGCTCTTCAGAGAAACACTGGGGGAGGAGAAGACCACAAGGTGAACGTGACTCAGCGAAATCTCACTGTTATGACAAGTGAACACATTGGGGATTATAAACAGGTGCACACAACACCTACAATACAGGTCATCCTTGCGTTCTGCTCAGCTTCACGAGGACCCAGATGGAGTATTATCTCTTGCTCTGAGAACTTTAAAAAAAAACATGTGAGAACCAAAGGAGGAGAGGTCAAAGAACAAGAAAGATGTCTAGAAAATATGAGTTATGAGGAGTGGTTAAATAAAATCATGTTGTTTTCATCTAGAGATGAGAATGCTATGGGCAGGGTGATAATGGACTTCCACGCACATAGAAACATGCTACAAAAGTCAACAGAACAATCTGTTCTCCATAACTACGGCAGATAAGGAACAATGTCCTGAAACTGGAAAAAGAACGACTCAGATCAAACATTATAAAAACTACATATAATGACAATGAAGTACAGGAATAGATTTTATGCAGAATTCTTCAAACACAGTATAGATTAATACCAGCGATGAATGACTGTATTGCTGATCACACCCAGGAGCAGGGAGAATGACTTGATAACCTCTTTACATTCCCACTCCAACTCATCTTTCCTAGTTTTCAAGGAATCTCAGCTTTACAACTGTAAGCACTAAGAGTTACAACAATATTATAACTCTAGGAGCCATGGAGAAGTGTACATGCAACAAATACCTAATTAATACTGAAAATCAAGCCACAAATTATTTGAGCTGTCTCGGTCAATGTAATTGCAGGGAAATGCCTTTTATTAACAACAGAATTCAACTAACGTAAGTTTAGCTGAACAAGAGAAATTTCAGCCACATATCACTCTTCACTCCCAGCAGAGTCAAGGCAGAAAAACACCCATGGTTGATGCCTACTTTGGGACAAAGCAGACACTGTGCTGGCTGGGCAGGCAGTCTCAAGGCTAGCTCAGGGAATTGTGAGATTTATTGTACAGATAACACAGTAAAATTTGTACATGTGCACTGTAACATTTACCTGTGTGCACTGCACCTCACGCAGAAACCTGTGCTTACAGCTCCAGCTATTTCCTGATCAATGAAGACAGCCACAAAAAGGAGATGCTGTACAGCACTCACACATGAGGTCTCAGATGGATTTCAGGTTTTTCTTCTTAAATGATTTTGGCTACATCCTTTATTACGTAAGGGAGAACAGCTTCCCAAGGTGCTTCAGAGCTGTCGCGGATATTAGTCTTTATGGGATGTCAACTTATTTTGAGTAACACTTATTTGAAAACTGCATTATTAGCCCTTTTATTTTCAAAAAACAACTTAGGACATTATACCCTCACTGAAACACTGTGCCTAACTCCTTGCAAGTAAGAAAAGCATAACCCTTCAGGATATGTTTCAGGTGTAGGTTCTGCACATTTTCACTAGATTTTCTCTTGGTGGGGCACATCCTTTCCAGAAAACATTACAAAGCTGGGGCCTTTTGCATAGTACAGGAGCTCAGCAGTTGCTTTCTTACACCACAGCGTTCATTCCAGCCCCCTTGGCGCTGAGAGGGCAAGGAAGGCACACACAGTTCCCCTACTGTGGAGCATATAGATAATTTCTTCTAATTAGAGATCTCTAAATATTTGGAAGACAGCATCTATTATTATTCTGGAAACTTCATATGGCAATAGAAGATGGGCTAATTCTGGCAAATATTATTCATAACGGAAGAACATTATAAGAAAAGCACAAAGTTTTTCAATGTAATAACATCAACAGATATATTACAGAAGGATTTCTACAGCCAGGCAGACATCTTAGCTAGCTCTAAAAGAGAAGAAAGGTAAGCTTTTAAATGTGAGCATCCCAAATAAAATGCATTCAGCGATCCCCTCTCCTCCCATAGATGAGTCTTTGGAAAAGATTTCTGCCAAAAATGGCGCAGAACATCGACTGAAAAATAACCGTGAATTTATATTCAGCTGTGTCTTTCAGATGCCAATAGAAGATATGTTACTTCTCTTCCCTGAAATGGCTTCAGGAGAAAGGAATAGAGAAAGCAGAAAAAAGAGAAAAGAAAAAAAAAATTGTACTGGAATTGACTTTGGGAACAAATGCAATGTCAGCTGAAAGAAACCCATACTGGGGTTGAAACAGCACTTTGCTATATTCAACTGTACAGATTTGTCTGACTGGAGATGGCTGTGCTCAAGGACGTTGCCATAATAATTGGGAACATGCTGACATTTGCATCAAAGGCTCAGTCTAGTCAGGAGTCAAAGTATTAGAAAGAGACAGTGAGATCACCCTTAATTGTCTTGAAAACTTTTAGTCAGGAGAGCATTTTAGGGAAGGTTGCCTATTTAACTCCAAGATGTCTTCCTCAGCCTGCTGAAAACGTTGGAGAACAGAAAGTGGATCCTTTACTCAAACACTTGCCCTGGCCAGTGTCCAACCACCTCCTCTTGAGTTTCTTTTTCCTCACTTGAAAGAGTACAGCACAGTATGAGTTTAAGTGCAGAGAAAGTTTGTAGGTATCCATGCAGATGATTCTGAAGCAACCAAAACCAGCCACGGTCCTTGCCTCAGCAAACTGCATTTGCTCTTGCAATGTCACATTTTTTTTGCTGTCAGCATCGGGGACTGATTTGACCTGACATATGACCTGCAATCATTACCAGAATTGCCTTTTTGCTGTTCTGCATTTTCCTTCCAGGGTGACTCTTTGATCTGGCCTTTACACAGGAGTCTTCAAGGTCAGAGGGCAATAGGAGCTGCAGAAAGGATGGAGGAGAGAAAAATCACACCAGCATGGGAACAGCAGCACAGTCTGGATCAACAGTCAGATCTTTCTCTTCTTGGTTGGGGATGACTTGGATGGCAGAAGTTGAAAGTTGGTGCAGCTGAATTTTACATTAATCACTGGCTGCTGGGAGAGGAGCAGCAGTTGCGTGGCCCCTGTCAGCGCAGTGCACAAGGACACCAGTCAAGGGCAGCTGGTCGCTCCTGCAATGGTGGTAGGCTGCATCAGCAGTCCTGAAAATGGGACCATCACGTAATAGACTTGGAAACTGCTGCAGTTACAGCAAGAAAGGATGACAGCATGTAAACCAGCACCCTTCACTTTCCAGAAAACTACAGAACAAAGCCAGAAGACTTTTAAGAAGAAAGTACTCAAGAATTCAGGAGCAAAATTACCTCATACTGTTAAAATTTCTTTTCTTTCCCTGAAGGCTACCACTACCTCAAGTGGCAGAGCAAGTGAGAACACTTTGTCTACACATTACCTCATCACTGAGGATGCATCAGTCCATCATTTTAGGAAAAGCACACTGTATTAGCAAGTCATCTCAAATACGCATCCTTTCATACTAAAAGCAAAATCAGCTCTTTCAGTTTAAAACAAGAGCAATTTGGCGGCTTCCCATTCATGAGTTTCCAAAGGCATGCGCCATTCCCTAAAAAGCTGAACTAGCTATTGCTTCAGAAGCAGCTCTGCACAGGCCACGGTCCCACAATATACTTTATATTTCTCTGCCCACACGAGTCCCTCTGCACAGCCAGGAAGAGGGCAGGCACCAGATGCTCTCAATGCAGCTTTCTGTTTCCTAATGCTGCATTTCACAGCCAAAAATCAAACAGCCCAAAACAACCCACGCATTTATAGGTACCGCACATTCTAGCTGTTTATCGTCTAAAGCCAAGCTCTGTGCTGCAGAAACAGCTACACCTTGAAAATGAAACGCTCACCAAGGTAAAGTAGTGCAAAGGAAAATTAAAGAGGGCAGAGGCTCTCATAAGGAAAGCATTCTGGCACATCTCTTCCTCAGTGGCTTGGCCCCCTGAGCAGAATACAAATGAGAAGCGCCACTGACAAGGCAGTATAACATCTCAGCCCCCTTTACAAGACATCCATTCGGCTCACAGCACAGAGACAGTGCAGGCATTGTCAGAAACACACTGGTCTCAAACAGAATAAGAGGAAGGCCCACAGACAAACATCACCCTATTGAGACTGGACACAGCCTCAAAAATATACTAACAGATACAGCTATTAACATGCATGCATAAAATGGAATATGGGCAGAATGCTCTAAAATGCTGTTCATTCATTATCCTCCATTTCAAGCTATAACGTCACCCTACAATTAACTGAAATAATCTCTATCCTGTTCAACTTCTCTACTGATGAAAAGCTCACACGAAGCATGCATTGTCAGGAAAGGTTTAAAAATATACCAAAATTTTACAGCAACTGCGGGAGAAATAAAGCTGTAACTTTTCTGTGTGTCTTTTTTTTAACCTTGTGAGTGCTGATTAGCAACGATGTCACATGTTTAGCTATGCAAGCTAGTATGTAAAAATTAAGTAGGAATAGATTTTTCCTAAGTGGGAATAGTTGTTTCCAAAGCTTCAGTTCTAAGCCAACAGGGCCATTTCATTGCTGGGAAAGATTTGGGCATTTCATTCTTAAACAAAGGTACATTGTCAACTCAAGAAATGCCTAGCTCTAAAACACATCAAAGACAGAAAGACAACACACAAGAATTAACATAGCAGAATTTACATTAGAAATATAAAGTTGAGGGTGCCATATATCTTATTGGCTGATCAACCTTGCAGAAACGCAGAAGTGGGAACAAACTGTGGGCAAATAAGGGAGGGGAGCCTTAGATTTTAAATAGCATATTTTTTTTTGCCCATCTCTATTACTCTGTGAACATCTGATTCACTGGACCTTTCGTGTTTTTTTTTTCTTTAATTAAACATTTCAAACTATTCACTACATCTGACTAATGAACCCTGAATATTTTATTCTGGTTTTGTGTGCAGATGGGTTGTACACAGAAGTGGGAGCATTGTGGGCTATTAAGCATGAAAAACAAATGTAGATTTAAAGAGTAAGAAAAACCCCTCCATTCTAATGCAATTTTAGAAGCTTGGGAATAAACACAGTCTGATTGCTGGGGAAGTTCAGGCTGTCAGAATACCAGGAAAATCTCTGAGATTCACATATGAAATTGCAAAAGATAAATATATTGGGATAATAAAATAATTATATACAGGAATTTTTTTGGTAAAGAAAATAATGGGCTGCACAGCAACAATAAACTACTCTCAAACCCAATTCATGTTCTTTAGGTGCCACATTTATACACACTGTAATGAGAAAGGTATGGTTAATTAAGCTTTTT
Organism: Tapera naevia; assembly: GCA_033556795.1. NCBI lineage: Eukaryota > Metazoa > Chordata > Aves > Cuculiformes > Neomorphidae > Tapera > Tapera naevia. The sequence goes on from JAUMJJ010000291.1 coordinate 5,314,010, forward strand.
ATTTAAAGAAAGCACTGGTAAAACATGAAAAAGAAACCCCCACATCTCTGGTATGCATTCTCTTAAATACAAACACAGAGAAGATAAATTTATTGGCTGGAACATAAAACCAATTAAATAAATAAACAGCTTGTCACTCTGGATTCAGAATGAATCTAGTGGAAAATTTTTTCCTAGGAAACCTATTTTGGGAAAGTAATAAACCACTGGGAAGGGCAAAGGCTAGAGAAAAGCCTAGAGGCATTAAAAAAAACCACCTGGAGACACTGTGCTATTTCTGACATTACTGAGGATTTTTGCTTGGTTACTTCATCATGCAGGTGTCAAATGCTAACGTTGATTCTCAGAGATAATGCTTTTCACATAGAGAAGCCAAAGCTGGATCATCTGTTGCAGAGAAACTGCAATGGGGGTGAAAGGAACTGCCTTAACCAGCCATGCATCAGTGGCAGAGCAGGGAGAACCATCCAGACATCCTGAAATACAATGCAAAGACTTGGTCCACTGGAGGCTGCTCCTGGCCACTGTCTCATAGCCCGGGCTTCCTCACCAGTGGCACTGTTAGAAAGGAATGATGGAGCCTTACAGCCTACTTTAAGCAGTCTGGGTGCCTGGGGAAACAAAGGAAGGTCTCCCCCTCCTCCTGCTATGCACTGAGACAGGGATGGCAAAGGTGGGGAAGTGGCAAGCAGGGGTGAAACATACCTCACAGGTGTCTGAGTGCTGTCCCCGTCATTGTTCAAATGTGGGGAAGAAGCCTTCAGAAGGAACTGCACTCCACAGCTGCCAGCTACAAGGGAAACCAATGGCCCCCAGGTGCCAGGACATCCCATTCCACCTCCAGCAGAGCAACCATACTGCACAACGGTGATCAAAGTTCCCAGGACAGGCTGTGAAATTAGCTTCAGCACAGACAAACACAGCCCTGCAGCACTTTACAGCACCCTGTCCCTCAAGACCCAAGATGCAGGGGATGTGGGCAGAGTCTCCTGCAGAGGTGCACAGCTGGACCAGGTAGGGGACAGTCCCTATCCCAGCCACCAGCAGAGCTGCCTGTGGCACAGACAGGCAGAGAAGTCTCTCCTTCTTCTTTGTTCACATCCAGCTACCTATCATTTATGGCATTTTTATTCAACAAGAACTGTCTCATATCATTTTGCTCCTGATCCATAAGACTACGGAAAGCTAGTAGATTTCTCTGCAAGGATACTGACCAACTAAGTTGTGCTTAGGCTTCAAGGAAGCAAACCACTTGTGAAGAGACCCCTATGTCTCACTTCAGTTCAAAGCTGCACCTTTATGAATCACCCCTGAGACAAGGTGAGAAGCAGCTCTCTCCTGCTGCCAGTCGAGACATCAAACTGGAGAAAATTATTACAATGTAGAAAATGTTTCCTTTGGCAGCAATTAAGAAAATGCTCTTCATCTTGTATACAGCGTGCATGCTGCTGCATACTAAAGAGAGCTATTGAATAGTCTTTTAAGTTTACTGGGTCACATTTGTCCTGGACTAAGGCCAGCGTTCCCACTATTCCCTAGTGCTGGGTGCACAAATCCTTCACTGGTCTCAATCCTTATTTCTTACTGATACTCACAGTGCCTAAAGCCAGAAATACGAACTCTGAAATGAAAGTATGCAAGACATACTTCTAAAGGTTGTTTAGGGTAAATTAATAAGCCAGCTATCCTTGCTTCTTAGGTGGCTGAATGGGCATGAGAAGTGGAGCCTGTGCACTTCATTATCAACCAGCATGGGTTTGTTTCCAGTCTAAACAGCACACACTGTTTCTCAGAGGCTTGGATGAGAATGAGAAGTGAAATAAAACATGGTGAAGGGTAGGATAATGTGAAAACTTGATTATGGAACCCATCAAAGTTAATGGCACTAGTTATATGAGGACAAATTATGCTAGTTTTGCAGGAAAGTTCACCAAGGATAAATTGTACTTTCCAGTTAGACATTTATGCAGCTTTCTAAGGCAGTCAGCCCTCTCCCCTTCACAATCAAGGAACCACATTTTCCAAAAAGTATGTGATGCAAGATGCTATAGGCTAGGGCCTGTGCAGCAGCACTGCAAATGAGTTCAATGCCTTGAGACAATCATCTCCTGCATTTAGTGGTTATCCAAAGGACCAGCCAAGCACTGAGACATCAGTAGTTGCATGATCATTGTCCAATGCTCTCTGGGTCAAAGGAATTGCTAGGAAGCAATATATCTTTTTCAAAGGGAAGCAATTTCTTACAGAAGATGAGAGAACAGACAATCTCCCCAAGCAAACTCTGCCCTCTTTC